>VNJN01006874.1:0-418152 GCA_008042485.1 Drosophila mayri | reverse complement strand
TGGCTGCGTCAGTTGCGTGTGGCAACCTTAACAGGATCATTAGTTTAGATTTGATTTGATTTTCTTTCGATTAAGCCTTTTTACTGATAATTTTCTTCGATTCTAATTTAGCTTATTTTGTGGTGAAACCTGTTAAACCATTTAAAGCAGAAGTCCCACAAGATTTAGTTAAATTCCTCGATATATAAATATAATTAATTTAATCAGTCTTTAATATAAATTTGTCTTCTTAGTTTAAGGATTAGTTATAAGAAAATGTATAGTATTATCGTTTTGGTTAATTATATGGATATGAATATGGAGTAGAAGATTTTAGTGGGCACCTGAGGGAATGTGAAGCAGGGGTTGTATTTGGGTGGGGTTCTGATGGAACCTCACAGGTAGGGTGGGTATAGATGGAGGCCAATAACATCTGGGTCTCCTCTTCAATAGGTACGTTTATTCAGTCCGATTCCTTAACCGATGGGTTATCTTTGCTGCCTCTATCGTCTCTGTCTACAATTATTAATTTTGTGACACATTTGTTTATCTTGACATCAAACCCACGCCCATTCTCCCTGAGCCTGCCGGTCATGAGTAGACAGAGGATGTTAAGATGAACAACGCTCGTTGAGTGTGTTCGTTACATAATTTTCCAAATGGTAATTCTGTTCCACCAAATGTAGTGGCAAAATTCTACGTCTCCATAACTTTGACAAATTAGCTTTGTTGGCCACAAGTTTGCTCTGTTGTTATTGTTATGGTTATCTTAAATCATTCCATTTCAGCTTGCCTCGCATCATTTTGATTTATGTGGCGTTAAGTAATTATAATTTATGCTTTATGCCCAGCTCCACCCAGACAGTGGCTTGTATTCCTAGTACTATATCCCGGCTCTGCCTGGTAGCTAATGACTTGGAGTTCGTTGGCAGATAGATATTGCAATTTGCATATGCACAGAGTCGGCGCTGATTAGCATAATAAAGTGAGCGGCATCCGTTGGCCGAGGAGGATTGTCAGTCAGGAGCAACACGTCGTATGCGCAATATTAATTATTCAGAGCGAGGCAAAGGCGTCTGGAATACTGAGAAGGAGCCTGAATAAAAAAAACACTAGAAATAGGCAAAACAATGCGACACTTGTCGTCCTCGTGCTCATTCTTCCTTTGCTTTGAATTTAAACGGGAATCCTGGGAAAAAACATGCCCAGGCAATAAACGAGCAATTTTTCTCCAAATTACAAAAATGTGAGCAAACATTTTATTTGCGCTTCGAAGGCCTCCTGTGTATATACATATATATTTATATATATAAGTCTGACATAAATCTTTGCCAATTTCCAAGAAGCAGTCAAAGACACTCTTTCTTTTTATATTCTTTTTGCCTTGCCTTTTAGTTTATTTCGTTCATTTCATTCGCTTTGGGGAAACTCTTCTTTTTTTTGCCTTTTTTTCTTATTCGCTGCAATGACAAGAATTTGAATAATTCGCCAAATGTGCCAAGTTGAAATGTTAAAATTCCCAACGACGCGTCGACGGAAGTTGGCAAGCGGCCGGGAGCTTCCGGTTTGGCGGGAACTGGAGTCACGACCCGCCAAATGATTGCAAATGAATGGGGAATGGATCTGGATGGCGGCGAATGAAGGAACGAACGACGCCCCCGAGGATGCGCGGCGTCAACAGGATGCGACGCCTTAAAAACTTCGCGCTTAATGCATCATTAAATTTATAGCCCCCGAAATAATTTAGCGCAATTTCGCTAATGTGTCACACCATAAAACAAATCACAAATGTTGGTTTTCCACCCAAACTTTGGCGCGACCCTTGTTATCCTTCTCGTTCCGCCGTGCCGTCGCTTGTCTTTTGCTCAAAATATTTCTTTTGGCACCGTGACAATGGATTTCATAATTAAAATCAGAAGTTTTGTGGCGCAAACTTTGTATAAAAGTTATGAGAGTTAAGCGCAGCGGAATTCAAGTAAGTCTAGCCGAAAATAAAGTAATGTTTTGGGGACATTTGTAGAGATATTTTTACTTTTAAAATTTTAACTTCAAATTAAAGATTTTTGGGAATTTATTTAGCTTTAGATTTGTTAAAAATAAATATTATAAAATATTAAATTAAATCATAAATAATATCCCAAAATCTTCTATTTAATGTTGGATTTTATAAATAATAATTTCTTACAATCATTAATTAGCTTTAGAGTCCTTTTTAATTACCATTTTAAATCCTTGGTAGCCTACATGTTTTATGTTCTCTCATAATTCTCCATGGTATTTCATCATTTTCATCGGCGACAGCCATATCCTTGATAGCATGCTTTCATGTTTTTCCGACTTTCACGTCTCTCTCAATGGCATGCCACGGCGCCAGCAAGTGCAGCCTGCAGGTCCTTCAAGTGACTCCTGTTTTTTCCGCAGCTGCTTCTCCTACTGCTGCTGCTCCTACTGCTGTTTTTCTGCCGCCGTTGTCAAGCTCGCCATTCTCGGTGTGATGGCTAAAGAATTTTTCAATAAACGAGCCGTGCGCAAAATATGTATGGCAGGACCGTTCCGTTCCATTCCGCTGGCCTGTTATTGAGGAAATTAATAAAGCCGTCGTCCTGGAAAATGTCGAAGCATCTTGCGCGTGGCATACTTCCAGATGCGAAGCCATGGAATTTTGCACAACAGAACCGAACCGAACCGAGATGACAATTAATAAGATAAGTGATAAGATATCGGGTGCTATAGTTCAAGGGGTTGCCCCTTAAAGGACCCCAACTAATTTATTTAATTCTCTCCATTAGCGGGCAGGACGAACTGCCATCCATCATCCATTTTCATGGCCTTGTTGGCCGCGCATAAGCCTGATAAATTCCACGATTTTGGGAGACGTCAACATTGTATCTGCGATGTATATGACACATTGTTTTCAACGCCAGAGATCAGACGAAAAAAAACCTCAAAAAGCAATTAAATAAGCGAATGTTAAGCACTGGAGAAAAGTTATATTAAATCTCTATACTTAACTATAATTTACGTAAAAATATTTATCATAATGATCCTTTTTTCTGGCTGGCAATAACTAAATAAATCATTATTTTGACTTTGATTATATAGAACTTTTCCTCTCTAATCACTTATTCTTGTCACTTTATTTTAGGCATATTTTGTCACTATTTAAGAAGAGATTCTGTTTATTAAAAACCCACCAATATCTATAACTAAATAAATGTTTCAATCATTTAATTTCCTGCACGTTTTCATTCATTTTTATCTCGTTATAAACTTTTTCTCCCAAAAATATTACCTGTTCAATTCAGGTAAATAATTACCCAAAGTTATGCCCATAAATTACTGAGAAAACATTCAGTCATAAATTATTTCGTTACATTTTTGTCTGCATTGTCTGGTGATGGGGCCCCTCTTCTTTCAGTGTAGCCACACAAAAATACATATATAGGCTCATTTATGCAAACACGTGGCATATCTTCAAGCACACACTCTAATGGGCGATGCAGGATAATAATTTCCTTGAACTGCCAGAGGGAGGGGTGACGTTCAGACGAAAGGGGGAATCCTGGGGCATTTAAGCGCCGCTCATTTATCACAAATTTCCCATTTACCAACACGACTTGTCCGAGAGTCTGGTAAAATTAATATGCGAAAATAAATTATCTGGCCAAATGAGCAGCGTTTACCACAGCCGCCAGAGGTTATGGCGAGAGCGTAAGGAGGGGGATTCCCATTTTCACACGCGATTTTTTTGTGTGCGCTCGGCCAGCGGCGCCGGAGGCTTTTCAGCTTCATCAGTCACAGGAGCGAGCGGCCTTAAACGGCCGGCAAATAATGGCCGGGAAGGCAAACAAACTCGAAAATTCGAAATGCGTATGCGAAATTCGCATATCCTGGCTCTCTGTAGGGTAATTGAATATCGGTCAAGTGTGAAGGGAATGGGGCCTGCTCGCCCGCTCATCCGTGAAGCGATAAAACCCAGCCCGGGATTCACTTTAAGGCGGCTTTAACCCAAGGAGTATCCCCAAAAAGCTGCTCCACTAAATCGAGCGCTTTAATGGACGCCATCTCTGATTGTCGGACGCCATCCGCGTTTAAGCCCGCTCACGTGCATTGCCTCCTCCGATAATCTCCCCAACAACGAGCCTAATTTGGACGCATTCATTTGGAAAATTAAAAATTAAATTGCTTGTCTCGCTGTTCCCGCCCTGCTGCCCAATATGGGGAATATTGTAACAGTGCTCAGCAATAAATCTCATTAACGAGCACACAAAACATAAACAGCAAGCGGCAGCGAAAACTGGAGGTCCTTCGAGGACATGACCTCTGTTTGAGTTCTTTGGGGAATTGCTGTTGCCAGGCATTCGGTGATTAACAAAGAAAATTGGGAGCAGAGTGACATGAGCAGCCGATTTGATTGGATAACTTGGTTAGCTTTTTAATATGAACTCACAAAAGAAAAAAAACTGAAGTCAAAAAGGAATGAAATAAGGTTGAATACCAGAGTATTTAACAATATTAATTGGGAGTATTTTGAAAAGAGCTTAAAGTTTTTTAAATGATTTTCCGTAGTACCAAAAATTGAGCTCAATTTAAGCTAAAGCTCTGCAAAATAAGTTTCTATTTGAGTATAGAATTTCAACCTTGTTTGTTGATTTATTTATTCCACATAAACCCTTAACTCTAACAAATAAGATAAACATTTTTAGCATATATAAATTGAAGCATATCAAATGACGCTTTGTTCAGTTACCAATCCCTTATAATCGGACTAAAAAAGAACAAACATTTCTTGCATAAACACAAATATGTATTTAAATCCAATCGCAACATTCCAACCCGGTGGGGAGTTAGCTCGCAGGCAATCCATCATCAGCCTGTCAGACGCAATATATGCGAAGTGGTTGCGGTTCAGTGGAGCTCCCTTAACCCTTAACAGCCATAACCAAAGCCATCCTGTTGCACCATATGCCATATCATCTGCCATGTTGATAAGATTATTGTGCGAAGATATTCCCCGCAACGCAGCTGAAAATTTGCATAGCACAAAGGCGCGGGCAAAAGGGAAACCGCCGTGTCCTTGTTGCCGGCATTTTGTTGCTGCAGGTTTAAACCATATTTTGTCGACTGCCAGCAGCTGCTCAATCTACGAATTTCGCCCCCTAAACACTTGAAGCCGGAAAGCAATTGCTTCCCGGCGTGGGCGCCGCTGAAATATTAGCCTCGTTTGCCAGGACTTCAGTGTTGCCTGCCCTCTGGCCTCCGCCAACACTTTATGGCCTCTGATTGCATTCGGTTGCCAGAGCGAAAATCACGTGGGGGCCATCGACCACTTTGCTCTCGTATCGTCTGAATAAATATTTAAATATTCCCAGAATTGCACTCGTTTTTCTGTGGAAGAAGTGCAAATAATATGATTCTTCAGATTTAAGTGGTGTCTCGATTAGGGTCCTGTTTCTTATAATTCACTTGATGGGAAATTAAAGGAAAAATAATATTCAATCAAATTTATCAAATAAATTATTTACAGACAGCAAGTAAGGCCCAAATCCCTAATAATTCCTATTGTTCAAATATATATTTTAAGTGCTGCCTTACCCTAAACCATAAGCCAACTTCAAAGCCCCACTCGGGGCCAATAAAGCAATGGCCAACTCATCGGAATATTTGACGCCTGCCCACTTAATTGCTCGGCAAACGTTCACCAATTCATCGCACACCAGATCAAAGGGGCAGGAGCAGGGAGCCAAGGAGGAATGTATGTTTTGGCCTTGCCCTCCTCGACTAGACTTTTTCTTTATTTTTGGCTCGGCAGCTTCCCTTTTTTATGAGGGAACTGACGCCGCCGCATCCGCCTCCAATTAGAGTTCTGCTGATTTGGCGCACTTAGCGCAGGAGCAGGATTGGGATTGGTCTGGGGGGATGGGTGAGACCCCTCTGGTCTATAGAAACCCATTAAGATCATGCTCCATTAATTGAGTTGCCATGAAATCGCCTGGTCCATGTGAATGGCACTTGTTACTGGGCCGATTTGGGTTGGTGTCAAAATTGTGCATGTTCCAAATGGTTTTTGGCCCACTCCCAGTCCCGGAACCCCCAAATTAAGTTACACTTGCACAACGCCAAAAGAATTGTCGGGAGAAAGTGGAGGGCAGTGGATGCTGGCATTCGGTTCTGCGAGAATTAAATATGCATGGCTATGTTTTGGAGCACTTTCGCTCTCCTCCCTCTCGCGATGTGCCCCTCCAGCTATGGGCCGCAATTGTAATTAGCTTCCACAGAGCTCGGACTGGAAACCGAATCGGATGAACAAAGGATCTGTGGGGCGTGGCGGCTGATTTGGCGATTTGGCGATTGTGGGCGCAACTCTGGAGCAGTGGCTGCGAAATCAGCCAAATCGGCTAAATGGGTTAGTACCAGCGCTGATAAAGGGCATAAATAATCAGCACATATTGGGTGTGAATGGTATTCAAACAGAGTTTGGGCCAAAGCCTCTTGAACTGAATTGCGGAGGCTTCCCAGATTTTAAATTAGAAGAGGATATAATATAAGGCCTCTTTTAATAATAGGGAATTTTTAAATATTAAATATAACTGAAATTGCGGAGGGGTATTTTCCAGCTATTAAATTAAAAAAAGATATTATATAAAGCCTATTATAATAATTTGGATTTTTTGAATGCAATTCTTAACAGGCTTCCCTTTACAACTAAGCAGTTGAGAAATAACTGAAAGCATAATTATTAAATATACTTATCTGAAAAGTTACAAACATTAAATCTTCCACAAATATCAAGCATTCGTTTTCATATTTTCTCCATCCAAAAGTTGTCCATCTACACCCGGCTTACCTTTGTTTTAGATCTTTCCCTTTGGATATAACCTTCAGTACGCCGTCCGGCAAAAGAAACTTTCTCTTGGTTCTGGGGACTTAAATGAAGTTTGTGCCCGCACTTAACCAAAGCGCAATAAATCAAAACACCTAGTGGGGGTACTTAAGAGTCCTGCCAGCCAGGACGACAGCACAACAATGGGGCGACATGAGCAACATAGCAGATAACAGTGGAAAATAAAGGACTTTCGGTTAAGGGAAACGACACACGAGAGTACCCTATTCGGGCTTTAATTTCATTTTCTTTCTTTAATATATAAAATACTTGATGGATATTTTTGATTTAGATGTCAAAATGCACACTCAATTATTTAAAATATTAGCATAATGTATATTAGGCATAAAATATATAAATCTATATTTTAAGGTTGCAATATGTTTGGTAAATCGAAATTCTATTTTATAAATCTGACTTATTCATGTAGATAACTGAAAGAAAATACTTAATTTAAATATTGTTTGAATATTTATTAATAAAATTAATATTTTAATGTACATTTCTATATTTTTATTATTCGAAGATCAATTTATTAAAACTTATAGGAAGAGATATATATTACGATATATTATAAAGGACTTTTCTTCTCAATATATATTTAAGTGCAACCCTAAAGTGGGCTTTAAATATTAATTTTATCCTAATAAAACGTAAATTATAAAATAGATCTTGGTTAATAACATTACCTTCTTTTGTAATATATACATAGTCCAAAGCCAAGACTTCCTGGAAAAACCACAGGACTCTCAGAGAGGAAAAACAATAAAGGCAAGCCCAGCAACGAGCGAAATCAAAACTTTTACGGCCTTGCAAAATAAACGAAACGGCCAAGAAGGCGATAAGGCTGCAACAACAATGCGAACAACAGGTGTTCGACACAGATTCCCACGCTTACACGCACACATAAACACACTCTGCAGGACATACAAACACACACACATGCTAGCAAAAGGAGGAAATGAAAAAAGGTGTTGCCTACTTGCAGGCGCCGCGGCCAAAGCTATTTTGAATGCGTGTTGTTCCCTGCATTTGTAAACTGCATTCAAAAGCTGGCTAAACAGCAGCTAGCCAAGAAATGAAAAGTGAAAAACTTGCGTGCTGAAAAGTTTGTGGGAAACTTTCTTTTTTCTCACACCTTTTCCCGGGTCACAAGAGAGGATTCTCGCAGCAAAATGCAGTTAAAAACTTGCAGCCGCAATTCAATTAAAACTTCAATGTAATACCACCAAGTACACATCCACATGAAGCTCCCTGCACACGGCAGGAGACGGAGATGGAGATGGAGTGCAGCTCCTTAGCGTTGGGATGACAGCAGCGTGCCAAGTGCCACGTGCCTTGGATGGCTTCAAACTTTGTTGTCCTCCCGACCTCAGCTGTCCTCGTGTAAACAAACGCCTTCAAGTGCGGGGGCGACAGTGGGGCAGTAAATGAGCAGTGACTGTGTTGGACTCCGGACTCCGAAACTACGGACAGCCAGCAAAACAGCCGGCTGTGGATGATGCCAAGCGGTTTAAGGAGCGCCATCGAAGCTCCTTATCCGCGCAGGCGCCCTTTTCCGGATTCCTGGCAGTCCTATAAAAGGCGCTGTTCAGGCCAGGGCCAAAGCAGTTGGTTCGCGGCGTTTCTCTGGCAAACTTTAAGCCTCGAAAAAAACAGGAGAACTCGAACTTTGAACTCTGAATTCAAAACTCCAAACTCCGCGCTTCCGTTCGCCGCTGTCGTTGTTGTTGTTTTGGTAAAAACCATAAAAACTGTAATTAGTGTGCTCTTGTGGATTGGCGAAATTTAATTAGCCAGCGAATATGGTGAGCCCTGTGAAATGAATAAATAAATAAAGTAAAACCCTTCAAAAGTGGCTACAAAAAAACAAATAAAATGCAGTTAGTGAAACAAAGCGACCACAAAGTAATCTAATTGGCATTTGCCAATACAAATTTCCCTGGAAATCAGATTGCAAGAGCTGAATGCTGATCTGAAATTAAGTTGGACGAGACATGTTAATGACAGCCCCGATGATGTTTGTTGTTCAGAGTGTGCATAAAATATATATTACACGAACTCTGCATTGATTGTCAATCACAAATAAAAGTTGGGGTATTATACTCCCTGAATATTTGATTTGATATGGAAATTAATAAGATTTAAAAGCTAAAATAAATTTGGGAACTACAAATGCCAAAACATAAACTTGAAATATTAAATCCTTCAGATAACTTCTTGTTTTTCTAATTAAAAATTTATATTTACCCTGTGAACTAAGCAAAATTCTGGACGATTTGATATGGAAAGTAAGAAGGCTTAAAAGCTAAATTAATTTTTTTAATTAAAAGTGCTAAAACATAAACTTCAAATATTAAATCCTTAAAGAGAACTTCTTGTTATTCTATATAATTAAAAATATATATTTACACTGTGAACTAATTCTACTAATAATTCTGGATAAATTAAGACAAGGAACATCTGCCATTTTAGGTAAACCATACATAAAATTTATACCAAAAGCACAAATTGAATTTTATTAAATGCCTAGCAGCTGGGAAAATATTTTCCACAACTAGACAGACGTCTGTGGCCGACTCCTGGAGATTGATTCAGGCACTGGCTTCGTCCTGTTGCCACATACGAGTGCTAGTCAGCTGCTTAATTGCAGAGAAGCCAGCTTGCTTTGAGCCATTCCGCAGCCACAATTTCATATTGTTACGGAATTGCATTGTTAATGGCCGTTGGCAGCCCGTCCTCCCCCTTCACTGGAGAGATCCTGTCTGTCTGTCTGCCAAAATGAGGGAAATGGAGCGGAGTAGAGGCCGGTGGGGCCAGAGCCATTTACATACCCATTGGTTAATGTGCAGTCCCTGGTAATGGGCCCCAAGTTTTTGCTCAGTCAGCGCAACTCTTGCCCAAAATGCAATAAAAATAATCCGAGCATAGATAATGGATAATGGGGCTCAGGGCGTTCGCATAAATGCACTGATTAGGATGATTTCAGCCCCTTGGCCGCTGTCGAATCCTTTTAACAACCTCATCGGTGATCCCTTTTGGGGTGGAGTTGGAAACATGTTCGCCCTCTTCCGTTTCCGCCACTGAAACAATAACATTAACAACATGAACAACAACAGCCACAGAGACTCTCTCTCTCTCCCTCTGGCCATTAAGTGGCATTATAATTACAATTTTGCAGCGAACTGAGGGGCATGAGTCCCGACCTCGACTATAAACTCCGCATCCGAAGTGCTCATTAAGCTGAAAGGAGGCGGAGGCCACTTAAGTCGGGCGGGTTAACGTTTAACTGCTGACACTACTCCTGGCTTAGCAGGGCAGAGCCTAATCGGGCGGCCAAGCTGCAGCCTGGAGCTGGCCCAATTAGCAAATACGCTCGGCAAATAATCCACTCGGATTTTAATTAATTGGCTCTGTCGTTGTCTCTGTCGACTTACGCCAATATAATCGACTGCAGGTATACTTTATCTGGTTTTTATTCACTGAACAGAAAGCTGAGGACGGAGAGGGCACTCTCCTTCTCCTCTTGTTGACTGAGATTCGGATTTTAAAATTAATTGTGCGCATAAATTTCCCAGCGAGGAGGCCGCCGCATCCGGATCCGAGCTGGTCTGAAGCTGCAAAACCTTTTGACTTTGTTTTTGGGGTGCTCTCCGGGCTTGGCCATAAACTCAGTTTCGTCTCAAATGAGTTTGCATAATTCAAATACCGAAAATTGAAATATCCACCCAACAAATATTTGTTTAGTTACAAAGTGGATTTGCTTCAATTTATTATGATTTAAACGTGCACGGGGATTAGGTAGTTTGGTTAATTGAGTCCGGGATTAGCATGAGAAATGGGAAGTAACCTTTGTGGTCAAAGAGGAGAAGCTTATCTGCAAATGCAGTGACTGATAGTCCCCTCCTCTATTGTTCTGTCGCAGACAGGACGAAAGGAGAATCGATAAAACCGGAATTTAATATAGCCGCAGAGAGGAGGTGAAATTCTTATGCAGGAATGCCTTGGTGCTCCTGGATGAACTTCGTCCTGGCTGCTGCTGCAAGTGATTTACATATCCAGGACCTGCTGGCATCAAGTATCTCGGGGATAGTTCGCTTACCGCTTCAGATGGCGCGTGGCAGATAAAAACAGACACAACTATTTCAGCAAAAACACCCAACACAACTAATGGTTGGGAAGATTACGCATACGCCCGGTTGCCAATACGAATGCGGATATGGGGTGTACGTCCCTGGGCGCCTGATGGCGTTATAAAATTAATTTTAAGACACTTGGAGCTTAATCATTCGCACAGATAAAAGGCGACATTCGTCCCCAAGGATAATTGCGTATGCGTGTGGAACGGCCCGGGACTTTGGTGGGTTTGATTCTCCGCCACGGGTCCTGGAATTCAAGGCATAATTTGGGCACAGAATATTTCTGTCGCCCCCATACCCGCTGGCCAATTCAGAATGAGAGAGAGGACCCACAAAAAAGGACCCGAAAAAGGACTCCCACCCACCACTTGTGGAAGTTTCGGCCAAACGTGCTGAGCTTTTAAAACTCGACCGGGGGTGGGTATCGTTGGAGGGTCTGTAGCTATCAGTTTTACGAGTCCTTAGAGAGCCGCACTTGTTAAACTCGCATCCCGCTGCTCACATTGTTGCCATGCTGGCAGGGGGAGAGGGGGGGGGGGGGGGGGGGGGGCAGGGACCACTTGGAACATGCCGGAGATTTGCGTTCGCCAACTGCCTTTTGATATTCAATCATCTCGAGCATCTCGCCCATAATGGCACCCACGTTCCCCACACAGCCGAAAATTAAGCTGCCTTCGAACTGAATATTTTAAGGTCAAAACTCTGGCTGAAGTGTCCTGGGAAATCTATTGAAAAATCGTTTGTTGAATACTGAAAATAAACTTAATGCAGGTTAGTTCCGGAGAGTAGGAAAGTTTCTTTATAATTATAAATACATTTGTTTGCAAGGATTCCTTAGGAATTTACGATGATTAAGATGATTTTAGGCCTTATGTTTTCGAACGAAATTATTTATTAAAGATTTAAAGAACATTTGTCAATTCAAATTTATTTTTTTATAAATAAACTCCCTCAGTGCATACTTTTCAGTGGATTTTTAGTGTCAACTTCAACGCACGAAAAAATATAAACTTCGAATAAATTTTAAGGAAATTAATTCTAAAAAAAATCTTTACAAAACCTCCTTGAAATTTCTTCAAGTGCCGACCCACGCACACATGCTCCAAATGACATTCCGCCGGCCTTCAATTTGTTCATAATAATGTCCGTCAATTTTCAAGTGTCACAGCGTGGGCGGAAGCATATTTTTTGATGTTTCCTTTTTCCGGAAAGGCCTTCAAAGGGAATTCAACTTCGATGTGTGTCTAGATTCGATTTCGACCCTTCAAACAGGCCGAACAAAGCGGGAACCATAAAACCATAAGAGCTGAAAACAATACTAATTTCGACTTGATGGCATGTCCAAAGTATTCCCCAATGGCCAGCCAGCCAGCCAGCCAGCCGCAGGATCACCGCAAAAGTTGGCCCTCGGCCGGGGCAGCGCATAAAATATGCATTTGGCTTAGCCAAGGCGACTTTTCCGCCTGATTTACGTCCACGAGCCACGAGCTCACCTTGGCCAAGTCTATTTGGAATTCAAAAGCTTTTAACAGATTGTCGCTGGCAGTAACTTTGCCAATTTGCAAAAGTTCAACTGAGCAGCGACCGGAGAGAGAGAAAAAACAAAATGGATTAATGGCAATAAAGGCGGCATTGTCGGCTGCGGGAAAAACAATAACAATTACACTGATTGCCGCCCCCGGAGAATACGTTTGAAAGTTGAGTGAGCGACGGGCTGGTCAGTGGAACGGAAGCGGAAACGTCCAAATCGAAGGGAGAGGGGTTTAGCGAGCGGCACTGGGTAACTCGGTCGGTCGCTTCATGGCTGACTTGGCCCGCTTTTCCAACATTTTCTGGGCCACCAGTCGCTCCTATCGCTCCTCGCCATAAAACAATTGAGGGCTCAATTTTGCTCGCCACGGCGCATTTGCATTCAGTTCCATTCCATATTTGCTCCTGTTGTTCACTTTGCAATTCCCACAGGGACCAAAAGGATGCCACAGGGAAAGAGAGAGAGCAACCGGATTCGGAACGGAATGCAACTTTGTTAGCTCCGCCGCCGTGTGGAAGCCCACATTTATCTCGAACGAAAATGTTTTGTTGCCACTGCATTATTGTTTCGAGCGAGTCCTGGCCCAGAAATGACAGCAATCTGCAGTGCTTATGTGCGTAAAAATTCTATTTGATTGCAACGTTTATGTTGTGGATTTAACTTTTTCTCTTGCGTCCGGTAAACCGGAGAGCGAAGCTCGGACCAAGCGAAGCCTGCATCTTCCATTGGCTGCGACTCCATTGTGTGCCTGTAGAAATATTTAATCCAGATATTTATTTCCTGCACCAGGATATGAAAGCGAATGCGGTGACTTTGATGTCCCTTCCTTGCTCTGGTCGGGAATAATCCTGGCCCTTGAACAAGCTGCCATGTGGCCATGCGAACCTTTTATTGCCATAATAAATTTTCCCAAATACTATGTCCCACAGGTTGCACGAAGCAGTTACTTACATTTAAATAAATCTGGAAATAAAAACATTAGTTTGACTTTTAAATAAATGGGCATAAGCAGTGAGTAACTTTTTAAATAAACCAAAATATGGCTTTAAGCTTTTACAAAGAAATCCAAGTCTCGATCCTGCTGTCAGAGGTGACTTCCGGTTATCGTTTGTAGCGACTAATATATTTATTATCTTCAAGCACTTCCTGTTAACGTTTCTTTCGATCAATTAAGATTAAATTTTAGTTTTCTTCAAAGACAAAGATTTATCCTTAGAAAATAAAATAAAAACTATAAACTATTTTTGTTTAAATTCAATATTCAGCATAAGGGTGCCCCAAGGCAAAACCATTCTAAATTTGCATAAAAATACCAATGTAAAATTTAATATAAATCATATCAGAAAGTAGCAATGGCAACTGCAACCGGCAGCCATTATAATGCAAAACCTGGCTCCATTATTTGAATAGAAGTGGAGACGCTGGCCGGAGGAGTCTTCGGTACATTTGCCCTTTTGTGCCTTTGTCCTTTTGGCTTCCCGCAACCCCAATCATGCCCTATTTTTTTTTTACCTCTCCGCAGCCCAGCGATGAATGCCGGTGCCGTGTAAGTGCCCCTGCTGCTCTGGAGAGATCCGGAACCTAGTGGAATCAAAGCCGGAACGTGACTTTTGCCGAAAGTAAATTGAGCCACCGCAGCGATAAAAGTTGCCATGCCAACGGGCGAGTGGCGCTAGGACACGCGTACAGATAAAGGATCTCCATGGCCGGGAGCAATCAAGGTGCACCCGTGATGGGCGCCGATGACATCTATTCGCGGGTGCCATTCCGTCGTCGTCTCCACTCCACAACCAATGCCATGCAGCCCCCATCCATGCTGCCTCTGCTTTTGCTCCTGATCCTGCAGCTGCTGACAGTAACTACAGCGGGCCCGGTGAATCCCTGTGCCCACAAGGGCATGGCAGAGCTGATTCGCACCAGTCCCGTGATTGTCAAGGCCCTGGCCGCCCGGGTCTTTTTCGACGAGCTGGAGGGACAGGCGGAGGCTGCCGAGGACACGATTTTAATAACATTAACGCCGGAAACGATATACAAGGGCGCCTCCCTGCTAAAGGTGGCCAATGGCGGTGCCGGTGCCGGGGATTCTCTCTCCCTGAGGGCCTCTGGTCTGATGTCCGGCAGTTCAGGGCATCGGGCCCGAGGCTCTGGCACGGGCTCCAGCGGCAGCGGAAGTTCCTGGAGCGGCGCTGAGTCAGCCTTCCAGTACGAGGGGTATGTGTGTCCACTGTCCATTGTCCATTGTCCACTTTAACTTAACTTAACTCGTCCGCAGGCAGCTAAATGCAACCCTCCAGCCACTGCGATGCTTCGATAATAACATGCTGAAAATGCTGCCGGCGGAATTAATTGCCTTTGGCAAACTGCTGCCCGCAGCATCATCAGCAGCATCCTCCTCCTCCTCCTCCAGCTCCGGGGGCAGTGAAAGCGGAGGTGTGGCTGGTATCCTGGCAACCAGGCAGCTGCAGCGACCGCCGGTGGGCACAGCCAGTGATGTGCTCCACATCAGCATTAACGGCCTGCACCGCTGGACGCCACAGTTCGAGAATCATATCTGGAAGCATTTGGGTAAGCGTTGACTTCCTGTGACTCCTGTCAACTACACAGGGAATAAAATTTTTTGTGATAATTAGCTGAGAATTTATTAATTTGGAAAGATAATTAATTATTTTAGGTAACATTATTATGAAAATATTTATTAAAGCTTATTATTCTTCTTTTTGTATTAAAAATAAAATATTCTCTCTTACTTTTTTACCCTTCTTTATATTATTTAAGACTAAGAAATAGTTTTGAAATATATTCTCTTGCTCTTGACCTATTTTTTGCCAAGTGCTCGTATCCTTTTCCCCACTCGATGCCCACTCCTGGATCGGCTTCCGTTGCTTCCGTTACTTAATCGCATTTCGCTTGTTAGTTTGTTGCATTGTCGAGCAAATCGCTCCGGTCGGATGTTTGTCCAGCATTGGATGAGCGCCCGGACGGACGGGCTAGAGTTTCTTCGGGCCAGGCCGGGCTCAAATGGGGCAATCAGTGGTAATTGGCACCAGAGACTCACTCACTCGCTCGGACCTCTCGGATGTCGCAACATAATTGCAGGGCGGCTATGTTATTTAAAGCCGCTTATGTATTTTCTGGCTTTTAAGTAATTCAACAGTGAAATACGATGAACACTTAAAAGTCCATGGGTCTATTGGAGACTACTCCATGAGCCCCAGCCGGGAGATTAATCTTTGATGAAGATTGATAGCCATCGCTGGCCGCAGTCGGCCAAGTGCTGCTAAAAAAAATACAACAAAATAAAATAAAAATAAAATAGAAAAAAAAGGGGATTCTCGATGACGCAGCAGATGTCGCCCAACCAGAAGGAGGAACAGACGGAGCGCTGGCGGCTTTCAAGCCGACAATCTGCACCATGGCCACTCGAGGGAAGCAACACTTGACTTTTGTGTCAAGCGGCGATGCGCTCACCGAGTAGGATCTGGCGTGAATTGAGCCCACTGCAGGGCGGGAGAGATCCTTGAAGGCAGGAAGCCACCCAGCAGCTGGGTTTCCCACACAAAAATTTACCAAGATGATGTCTTATTTTATGGGTTTTTAGGAATAGAAGATAGCCAGTCTTTGGTGGCCAAGGGAAAATCCAAAATACTTCACAAAATAAACAAAAAATTTGGTTTAATATTAAGTTTTACTTCTTTGAAAGGTGTTTTAAAATTTAAATAAAGGTTTGGAAATCACAGACGCAAACAATTTAAGCTCGCTTTTAATGCAATAATCTCTCTAATTAAATAGTTAATCTTGTTTATTATTTATTATAATTTCATATATTTGCCACAAAACCGAAAAACAACTCTAAAATTAATTACCACGGCTCTAAAATCAATATTAAAATAAATTATGCGCCTAAAGTGCCTCCAAAAAAATACGTGTTAATCCCTCATAATTAATGCTCTTTCTGTCACCTGTCTCCCCTCTTCCTCGCCTTTTCAACTCCTGTTTATTGGACAATCGCCAATCACTTATAGGCTGGGATGATTGGAGCGACTTCACCTTGTGCAGCGTCACCTGCGGTCAGGGCGTGCAGCAGCGCTTCCGCCGCTGTCTGCTGGACAACCCACTGGTGGACATCAACATGAATCTCAACCTAGAGGACGATGATGACGATGAGGAGGTGGAGGAGCAGGCGGGGGACGAGGCTGCCACTGACGAACTGACCGCGTCCAAGGAGGCGTGTAACGATGATGCTTTCGGGGATGGCAACAACGATATTCTGGCCGATGACGAGGATGAGAACGACCTGCTCATAATGCGTGCAACTGGCGATGAGACATTGCATAAATTCGACCCAGCAACAACGACAGCAATGCCACCGACCAAAGTCCATGCTCATCCCAGTTCCGGTCTCGAGGGAGAAACAAGCGGCGGTAATGAACCACCAGCATCGGCAGCAGCTGCCGACGAAAGTGTCAGGTTTGTGACGATTGCACACAATGAACGAGATGCAGGTGGAGAGGCAGGTACCCCAAGTGGCGCTGGAGTTGGAGTTGGGAGCAGGAAGGCACGTGCCAGTAATCAGCACAAGAAACGCAAGCCCGCCAAGAGCGTGGCCCTGTCCACGCTGCTCTGTGAGGGCTACAACATTGAGCAGCGCAACTGCAACAGTTTCGAGTGCAGCGGTGAGTCCTGATTTAAAGTTACTGAAATATAAAATAAATTTAAAATTATATATTCTGAATAATACCCCAATTCCAGATGATATCAGCGATCTCCTGAAATTCTACAAGAAGCTACCCATGGCTGAGGACCTGCCCACTCAAGCTTCGGATGCCTCAGTCGCCTCTGGCTATCCAGATCCGTATCCAAATGCGGCGGACTTTACCACCACAGGACTTATGGGCACTGCCTTTAGTCCTACGCCCTCGACACCCTTCAATATGGGTTACATCCGGAGCTGGAGGAACCTGCTGAACTTCACCCTGATGGTCACGCTGCGGGCTAAGGTGGGTAACGCCAAAAGAGGAGGTCCTTTAAGGTATATACATCTGAGAGGTGACTTTTTCAGAACGACACCCGGAGCCCAGCAGCCGCCATCTTCTCCATCCGCAATGCCACCCACAACCTGTATCTGGAGGCCTGCCAGGATGGACTGCGTCTGTACCTTGAGCGGGACAATGCCACGGAAATGTTGCCTGTGAAATTCAATTTATACGATTATCGCTGGCATCAAGTGGCCATCAGGTGAGTGTGCCTTGTAGGGGGGAGGTATGGAGGTAGTTTCCTCCATGTGGTGATGGTGATTGCCAATCACTGTCTCCGGCTGCACACACATGAGGGGGGAAAGTGTGTTTGGGGTGGGGTGTGTGGCAGTGGCACTCACTTCGATCTGATGGCCATCGACGCTGACACTTTCGTTTATTTGCATTTTCAATTTATTAGCATAAATGTTTGTGCCATGAAACGCACACTGGCAAACACTTGACACACATGCAAATAGTAGGCAAAAAACGACAGTTGTGGTCAAGAAAATAGCACTAAGAAGTGATTCAAATTAGTTGTATGGGAATTTTTGTTTTTTTATATAATTTTATGTTTGATAAATGTGGTTTTATAAAGAGAAATAATAATTATATCAGTGTTCTCACAGAAATCTCTGTAGAATTTAAATCATTTCATATATAGCCTAAAAATAGGAAATTTAAATTGTTTTAAGAAAAGTTTTAACTGGTTTTTGAAAAACCATTAAAATAAATTAATGTTTTTTGTTTAAAAATCAATGCTAATTCGTTTGTCCCTCTTGATGATAAGTTCAAATATTCACAATTTTAAATATTTTACCAAGCAGATCTTTTCCTCTCATAGATCCTTAGATCCACATCCTTAGGGCTATTAATTCCACCTTTGCTGTGTCCCCAGAGCCTGTACATGAATATCGAAGGCCTTTTTTTTTGGTTTTTCCTTTTTTGGTTTTTGCTTTCTGAGTTCTGCTCGCTATAACGAAACACACAACCAAATTGACACTCGGTTCAAGTGGCCGCCATTTGTCATCGACCGTGGGCACATTTCTCACTGTCACCGCTTGGCCCCCACATCCCCATGTCCCCCATGCAGGCGGGCACCACTATATGTATCCATATATATTTTAATTATTTGCGAATAGCTCACTTTACTATTATTGTTTTGCTGTTATTTCCATCCCTCGGTGCCGCCGTGCAGCATACACAATGGCGATTTCATATCGATTTACGTCGATTGCGCGTGGACAAACAGCTTCGTTGTCTCCAAGCGACTGTTCACCCTGCCCGTGGATGCGGATGTGGAAATTGGACGTGGCTTTAATGTGAGTATATCATATATTTATCCAGGAGAAGGTATATATTCATTTTCAGTTAAAATTCAAATCGTTTCATATAATAATGAGGGAGTTTCGAAGTAAAATCTAATTATGCATCCTTCAACTTCCTTTCTCTAAAAAACGATGATCTTTTTGGTATCCTTCCTAACAAATTACAATACATAATTTAGTCAAACTTTTTATCTAAAAAAACCGAAAAGTTGATATTACAAAACGTTTTGTTCTCTTAAAAGAAATTTAAAATAAAAAGTTGCATAACAGTTGCATTCATTTAAAAACCAAATGCGCAAACAATGCGATTCCTGCATGCCATTGATAATAATTACGCCCCATGGCCATTGTACAATGCAAATTAAACAATTATTGGGCAGATAATTATGGTTTTTATGCGCATTAACTTTCGCTTTCGCTTTTTTATGCCCGTCGCAGGGGGAGCTGCAGCAACTACTCGTCCTGCCGGAGCACCAGGAGCGCCTGCAGTGCAGCACCAAGCGCACCTCCATCAACGAGGTGAAGCGCTATATCATAGACACATTCATCGAGGACTACGGAGGCAACTGAGTCGGTGGCAACCGATCCCCATTGTGGCCAAAAGCCAGACCGCTGCACCACTAACGCCAATCGAGCGAGAGGGCCACTGAATTCATGCATGGATATTTGCGTATTTTATATTGCGGCAATCCGCACACAAATCCGATTACAAATTCGCCCAAATCAAAACTGCATAGATTTATGATTATTATTCATCTCATTTGCATATATATACAGCATACAACAAAACACACAAAAAGTATGTGCAACTCGGAATATATATACTAAAATTACGCATACGCCATGTGATTTATGCGCTAGCAGCCTCTCTGCGCCCGGAAGGCTCCACTCGATTAAGGACACATTATTGGTGTTATATTTCGCATTGGAGAGCGTCGGCATGGGAATAATGTGCTCGGTATTTGTAATAATTAAGCTAATTTGACGTAATACAATAATTGTAAACGCAGAAATAAATACAATTTGCATGTGAATGCAAATGCAAACGGAAAACGAAACCAAAAAACGATCAAATATAACGCAACTATGTATATGGTAATAGTAACAATAATATTTTCTTTTTATTTTCATGGGTTGGGGGGTAGGTGGATTTAACATAAGTATGTTCCATTTTCCACAGACACTCCAGTTAGTGCCCTGGCAAGCAAATTTGAATATGTAAATGCGGCCAAGTATTGTTTGGTCAGCCAGATCCCTATTCCTGGCACATAATGGAGTGGCAGAAACAGCCGTGTGTCTGCCAGTTTGTGGTTTTTCTGCTTTCAAGTGCGCTCCACTAATTTGACAAAGGATCAACTTGTACACTTGACAGTGTCTCCTGGTCTAGGACAGCAGGATTATACCGAACTCTGGACTGAAACCAAGCATATAGACAGCTAGAACTGCAAGCGAGAAGAGTTCACAAAAAATAGCAAAATGGCAGCCGCACCTAAATTCATAATTTCCTTTTCGGCGGGAAAAGGCCCGGCAGCCAACTTCCGCTCTCTATCTCTCCGGCCCGTAAATAACCTAGTCTTTGCCTTCCAGCTCCATCTTTCTTTTAGGTATCTGATTGGCAGGGGTATTACCTATGAGAAAATAAAGTAGAATATTTAAAAAATAAATAAAAAAATAAAATATTTGCAATAATTATATAATAACCATAAATTTTCCTTTTAAAGTAAGTTCGCTTCAATGTTTGCCATATTGAGTGCTCCGTAGATTCACTCAAAATTTTGTTTATTTAGCTGAACCTGCCTGACGGGTATCCTTTCGTCGGGGCACTCCACCAGCTGGCTTATCCTCGCTTCTTCTCCATGTCATTGGCAATTTCTTTGGGGCTTGGGGTTAAAATGTTGCCGCGTTTGGCAAGCTGAATGCAGGCGACAGGCGGTGGAGACATTGATGAATTTCCTGTCGCATCCTTGGCGCTCTAGCTGGCAGGTGGGTGCCATGCCATACCATGCCACTCCCGCTCCCTCTCCCATTCCACTTCCTGGCAACGTGAAGCAAGCCGTTGCCTATTGTGACTTAATAACTCCTACTCACGTCATCACGGTGCATTGAACCGTGAAGTCGGCGAAATGGAGATGGGCCAGGGATAACCATCAACCCCTTTCCCTGCATCTGAGTGCGAGTGCCGAGGTATTTGAATTTACTCCTCCTGGCTGGTATCTAGTTTTCATTTTGCGACCATAAATATAAATACTATATGTGACACACTTATTTCAGATGCCAGCTGCGGTGACTATATTGCAATTAGTTGGGAAAGCACAGCAGCTACCGGTAAATAGAGCACGAACTGAGTTCGCTTTATTAAGGATTTAATAGGTAGTAGTAGTATCTTTAAATCCACCGGCCAGGTCTTTAAGCCATAGTCCGGGCATAAATCTCTGTTTCTGAACACATTTTCGCGCCACATGTTGCACTTGATGTCCCAGAAAATGCAAGCGTAAATCTTTTGGACTTTTCCGGGGAAAACCAGAAAGTGTTAGACCGAATATGGGATGCCTTGGACTTTAGTTTAAGCCTGCAATGGGGTCGGGATGATGGGGTTTCCTCGTAAGGGT
Organism: Drosophila mayri; assembly: GCA_008042485.1. Lineage (NCBI taxonomy): Eukaryota > Metazoa > Arthropoda > Insecta > Diptera > Drosophilidae > Drosophila > Drosophila mayri. The sequence goes on along the minus strand of VNJN01006874.1, from coordinate 396,671 downwards.
GTTCCACGCAAGTAATTCGTTTCAAAGTTGCGGCGGGGCGAACGGATATGCCAAAGGCATGCGTGTACAAATGTAATTTTATTTATTTATGACTGCCACGATAGAGGAAACATTTTCACGTGCTAAATTCCCTTTGGTTTTCATGATTTTCCGAGGGGTTTTGTGGGTTTTATCAAGGTAAAAAATTTGATTAAAGGCATTACAAATTGCAGACATACAATAAATAAATATTAATTGCATTAAAGAATAAAATTTACTGTAAATTTCTTCTAAGCTTTTGCCATGTGTCAATTATCTGATTATTTATAAACCAATGAATTTATGCTAACAATTTCTTTGTTATCCATATGACAGCCTTAATTTTTATATATATATTTTTTTTTTTGTTCAAACCACAATAGCACGAGATATATCCGGTTAATGCAGCTTAGCAACCGGCACTGCTTTAAAGGTTTCAAAAGCTCCACAGGAATTAAATGATTCCGAGCCACAATGCTATTTGGACAATGCATTTCAGACGTGGCATATGTAAAGCTATTCAACTTCGCCCCCTCCTCGGACCGGGTGGCCAACAATGGGCGGCGCGCACTGTCAATCCCTGAGACCAGAACTCGGGGCTGGCTGGCCAAAGGCCATGGCCAGGATGTCTGATGTGCTCGTGGTCCGGCCACAGGATCCATCCGTATAAATGCCTTTATTTGTGGAGGTCAAACAAAATGAACTGAAACAATATTGATACAGCTGGTGGCATCGGTAGGTTCGAGCACAAAAGTATTGTGGTCCCAATGCCCCCATCAAGTCTGGTCAGCTTTTCGCTTCCGCAGTCTTCATTAACCTAAGCCACAAAAGTTCAACGAAGGATTAATTTCTCTATGGAATGAAAAATAACAACAATTCTGGCGTTGAAGCTATTTAATTTAAATTTTTTTTGTGCCAATATGGTTAAAGTAATGGGCTTCAAAACTCAATAAATGTTAAAGAAGATTCCTGCAAAATCTATAAAAATACTTACAGAAACTCAAAAAAATTTTGCAACTTAAAAAACTAAACCGGTAACAATGAAAAATTAATTAAATTATGTTTTTAAATTTCTAAGACACAAAATATCATTTTACCTTTTCTTTATATTGAATTAAGCTCTTATTATTTTTTCAATATACTGAAGTTCATTATATATATTAATAAATTAAATTTAAAGCTGTAAAGATAAAAAATATGCAATACACAATTATAATACTTAATATTTAATGTTATTAAAAGGTTTTCTCCTATCCACAACAACTGCAATGGTTTTTTTCTGAACCTTAAAGGAGTTTTATTAATGCCAAAAATAAACCCTAAACGCTAAATATATTTATTTCCCCCAGCTTTATCTTAAATTAAATTTTCTTATCAGTAAAAATCTAGTTTAAAAAACCCCCTCTCAGTGTCAGTGCCTTTAAAACCGTAGCCCAGCGCTACCAGACTCGCTTAGCTTTTCAATTTTTGAGAATTAAAAAATGCTTTCGTCGAGTCAATGGACTGGCTTTGCTAACAATTTCAAGTTTCTGAATTTTGTTACATTTCGGTCGGTACTGCGGCCGTATAATGACACCGGCTTGCGGCTCCAATGTCGTTTTAAATTGGATGCGGCGCTCCGGCCAGCGCGCGTTATGCGATGGCCGGCGTTTGGCACGAGTTGGCAGGACGACGCAACCAGCGCAACATTGCTTCTTCTGCACAAAAACAACAATCGGATTCCGCCAGCAAATGGACCACACAATCCCGCCCAAGACTTACAAGTGGACTCCTGGCGACCTTATCAATGAGAACTTCAAATTGGGCGAGAATGGCCATGTCTGCGTGGTGCTCAACCGCGAGATCCAGGTGCCCTCTCACGTGGTCACGTCGTTATGGAAAAATGGTAAGTGGCCAGTGGCCTTGTCTTTTCCAGGATTCCTCCTAAACCCTACCATTCCAGCTGCCCTGCGCTGCGCCGTGGACGGTGGCTCCAACCACTGGCGCAACTTTGTGCTGGACCAGGTGCTATCAAAGCAGACCAAAGACGAACTTGTCAGCGCACCTCTTGAACCACTCGATGTGATAACGGGTGACTTTGACTCGATCACGCAGGAGACTGTGGAGTTCTTTAAGACGACGCCCAAGATCCATACGCCGGACCAAGACGCCACGGATTTTACAAAAGCCATTGCGGTCCTCCAGCCGGTGATGGCACAGCGCAGCATCCAGGATGTGGTAGTGTTCCATGACACCTCAGGACGGCTGGACCATGTGATGGCCAACCTGAATACGCTGTACAAATCGCAGAAGGACAACTGCAATATCTTTCTGCTGAGCGCGGACTCCGTGACGTGGTTGCTACGGCCGGGCAAGCACACAATAAAGGTGCCGGTGGACCTAGTTACCAGCCAGCGGTGGTGCTCTCTGATGCCCGTGGGAGCATCGGCGCATAATGTCACCACAACGGGCTTGAAATGGAACCTGTGTAAGTATTTCGCATTTAGTTAATGCCTTCGGAGTTGCAAGCTGTAGTCTTGGTTTTCTGTAGATCACACACAAATGGAGTTCGGTGGAATGGTCAGCACCTCGAATACCTATTCCACCGAGTTTGTTCAGGTGGAGACAGATGCGAATCTAATCTGGTCAATGGGCGCCTACGAATTCGAGGACAAACTGCGGCAAATGCCCAAACCCTGAGAGGCTTACCGGAGGCTTTTAAGTACTTAGGCGAGGCTAGGAGCCGTGCGCTGCATCCATTTGTTATATATTATAGTCTAGTGGTGTTATTGTTTAACAAAATGAAAGTTTATGTAAAAAATTTTAAGTGATAAACTCTTAATAGCGAAGTATAGTTACTTGGATCCTGGCAGCGGCATCAAATCGAAGCCCCTGCTGCTGCCCGTCTTCTTCGTTATCCAGCCAGACGATGATGATGCTGATGATGAGGCAGCTGTGCTTGTCGCCCGCTTGGCACCCGCCTTCCCTCCACGACCGCCCCGGGCGGAGGTACTCTTCTTCGCCGCTGGCGATGCTGCATTCGATTTGTACCTCTTGCTGGCTCCACCTTTGTTATACATCCTTTTCCGCTTGCCCGCTCTGTAAGAATTAAAGGCACCGCTACCGCCGCTGGTATTGCCACCGCCCTGCGATGTCACTGCCCTGTCCCAATCAACACTTTCATCGTTATTCCATCCGGACGAGTGTGGCTTTGGTCTCTGCTTGCTGGCTGCCTGTTCCTCCTCCTCGTCCATTATAGACTGCATCAGAAGCTTCTCTGACGCATAGTTGCTGGTAATCTCTAGCAGCTTGGCGCCATATTTGTCGTAGTTTGCCTTGGTCACGTGCGGAATACTACACATGTCCTTTTCCGTGAGCGGCAAGGTCTCCGCCATGCTCTTCAAAGCCTGAATGTTCATGATACTGGCCATTGTCACGTTCCGCTGGCTGGCAATGGTGCGGCAGAGATCCAAGAGATCCGTGTAGCATCGCTCATGGATCTCCTGCATACCGGACTTGCCATCGCCACCACTATTGGACGCTGCTCCCGGCTCGGAGACGCTGCCCACCGAGGCCTTGGCCTCCTTCTTTGGCACCGTAAACTCAAAGGTGGGCGTGCCCTCCATCAGTTTGCTGATGTTAAGGCCCAGATATAAGTAGGCCTGCGGGTAGTCATTGGTAAATATCAAATCCTCTCTAAGGTAGCCATCGATAACCATTTTACGGAGCAGCCTTTGAACATCATTCTTATCCCAAGTCTTGAGGGCGCCATGATGTGGCGACTTGTCATGGTTAAAATCCATAATCTTTTTGATCTTGGAGCCCTTGAGGACATCGGAGATGTGCAGGAGCGTAAACCGGGATCGGCCGCTGCACAGATCCTTGACAGCTCGCGCCGCCTTCCGAGCAAACTCAAGAGCATCGACCGCCTTATAAGAACGCTTATTAAGGCAATTGTCGCAAGCAGTCTGCCTGTTCTCCAGGCACTGCTCACTGGTAAAGTGTTCCCCGAAATAGTCTAGCTGCTGGGCTCGCCGGCAATCAGTGAGGTTCTCGCAGTATCCAACGATGCGATGGAGATTGTCCACGTGCATCTTCTTAATGTTGTACTGCAGGGCTTTGTCGCCTGAAATAAAGGAAAGCGATTAGAAATGAGCCAGTTTTCAAGCAGATTCCGCCTTACCATCTAACATTTTCTTAATCCTTTGCATGTCCGAGTAGTTGTAGTACAGGATGCAGTCGGCCACATCTCCGTCTCGTCCTGCACGACCTGCCTCCTGGTAGTATCCCTCGATGGACTTGGGCAGTGAGTAGTGCAATACGAACCGCACATCCGGTTTGTCGATGCCCATGCCAAAGGCTATGGTGGCACATATCACCTTCACCTTGCCGGTAAGCCAATCCTTTTGCCGGCTCTCCCGTTCCGTGTCGCTGAGTCCGGCATGGTAAGCCACTGCCCGGACGCCGTCTCTGCACATCTTCTTGGCCACATCGTCGCACTCCTTGCGCGACATGCAGTAGATAATCCCGCTGGAGTGCGCCGGCTTGGTCCGGATGTAGCTACTAATGTCGTCCAACGTGGACACGCCCTTCTTGGGCAGAACCTTGTACCGCAGATTGCTGCGATTGAAGCTGGAGAGGAACCACTTGCAATGCTTTAGATTCAGCTGCGCCAGAATGTCCAAGCGGACTCTAGGTGTGGCAGTGGCCGTCAAGGCGATCGTTGGCACGTTGGGATACCGCTTTTTGAGGATGCCCAGCTTCTTGTAGTCCGGCCGAAAGTCATGTCCCCACTGGGAGACGCAATGAGCCTCGTCAATGACGAATCTACTGATAAAATTGTTTGAGTTCAGCGTGTCCAAGATGTCCTGGAAGCGGGCGGAGCTGCTAATCTTCTCGGGCGTGACGTACAGAAGCTTAACCATCGGCGGCTGTGATTCCAGATCCCTGTAAATAGCCATGGCGTCGGCCATCTTCTGCTCCCCACTCAGACTCTTCGCACAGATCTGAAAAAAAGGTTAATAGAGAAGCTAGCACAGGAGAGACAGCTGTGGGATACTCACATCCAATGAAGCCAGCTTGTTGATCTGATCGAAAATCAGCGACTTCAGGGGACTGATCACAATGGTAACACCCTCGGTCAGGATGGCGGGAAGCTGATAGCACAGCGACTTGCCGCCGCCCGTGGGCATCAGCACGAAGCAATCGTTGCCCAAGAGCGTGGCATTAATCACCTGCAGTTGATTGGGACGGAAGCTCTTTAGGCCAAAGCTATAGCTCAGCCCGTGCATGAGGCGGGTGGAGTGCTCAAATCTCTGTCCATCGAATTCCCCGGTGATGCCGTCATTGTGAACATTGGAATGGAAATTTCCCGATAGCTTCTGCGAGTCCTTGGCAGTGGGCAGCTTTGCCGGCGGACTGCTGCGACTGCCACTGGGTGCGGCACTCTGGAGGGTCAGATTAGCGGCCGCTTGCGAGTGCATTTCCTCGAACATGGCCTCATCGTAGACGGGAAAGCCATCGTCATCTAAGGGGGCAACGCTTGTCGATGACTCCCTTGGCTTTGCCTTTGGATACTCCCTTGGCGTCTCCTTGGGCTTCTCCTTGACCTTCACGGACTCAAAGTCCTTGTAGCCATAGCCATTGAACTCGGACCTTCGGCCCTGCAACTCCTGGTGCTCGTTTTCTATCTCCGCCAGCAGTCCCTCCAAGTCATCGTCGTCCTCGTCAACTTCGCTGCCAATGTTAGGCTGCGTGGGCCTGTTCATCTGTTCCTCTTCTATGTCATCGTCCAACAGCATGCTCTGGGCCAAGTAGTCGTCTTCCGGCTCCTCGCAAAGATCGTGTATGAGTTCCTCTCGTTTCCTTAGCATATGCGGATCATTATTCGCTTTGGATGGCGGCGTAGGGTAATCATCAGGATCTCCGCAGAGATCATGTAAGAATTCATCTCGTTTCCTGGGCAGCTGTAGATCATTCTGCTTTTGCGGCGGCGGCAGATAATCATGCTCCTCATGCTTGGTCATTATTTGTTCCTTGCATTCCTTTAGTTCAGTGGCCGGCATGAGCTTATTTAGGGACGCGACCCGAATGCTGCTCTGTGGCGGGGAACTAGGCGTTAGCCGACTCTGCTCAGCCTGCATTTCCATTTCCTCACGCTCCAAGGCATCCTGTTCGGCCTTCATCTTGCTTTCGTTCCTGTCCAGCGTGTTTTGGAGCAGCTGTGTTCGCGCCTTGAACTTCTGGCGCATCACTTTCAACTTGAGAAAGGTGTTTGGCTGAAACCCGACGATTTCATTGAAGTGCATGGCGGGAATTTGGTCAATCAAGGCGCAATACTTTTCCATCAGCTCGACGTAAGTGCTGCGGAAGAAGCCTAGGGTGGTCTTCAGACCAGCCGTGCTCTGCTGATTTGGATCTATGCCAAAATTGTCATTCTGGGCCAGATCGCGGAGATAATCTGCCAGCGAATTGTCAAAGGCCACACTAAGGCGGGGTTTCAATGGGGCCGCCGGTGTTGGAGAAAGGGAAGCCAGCGAGGGAGAAACTGATCTTGGAGGACTACAATTTTCCTTTGCCGAACCAAGTTTGTGACCAGCTCCACTCTTCGCATCAGAGTCCCCAAATAAGGTATCTGGCTTTCGGGCAGCAGGAGAAGGAGAGTCCAGCAGAGTGACAGTGGCAGCCATTGGCGTCTTCTTAGCATAATTATCCCGTGGGGAAGGTGAATCCAACAGGCTCATATATGTGCTCTTTCTTTCAGTTATTGGCGAGTCCTTAAAAAAAGGAGCTTCCGAGTTCTTGGCAGGTGGTGGAGGTGAATCTGGCAGCGTAAGTAAAGGATGCTTCCCTCCATTCTGCTTGATAGGCGAATCTTCAAACGAATACTTCTTTAACGGAGACGACTTCGGAGGTTCTTTTCTCTCATTTTGTGGCTGTTTTTTTGGAGGGGATTCATCGAAAAAGCTTATTCCCGTTTTCTTTTCAGGCTTGGAGTCCTTCTTTCCTTCTTTTTGTGGCAGTTTCTTTGGAGAATCATCAAGTATTAGACTTTCTTGGAAAGAAATCTGACTCCGGGCTGGTTTTTTCGGGGAATTCGTCTTCTTGGAGGGTGGCGGTGCTAGCGGCGACTGCGAAAGGCTGTGATAAGTGTGCTTCTTAGGGGACACAGTGTCCTTCCTAGACGATTGATTTCTGGATTTCTGTGTAGGTTCCTCATCAGACGATGAGGAGTCCAGAAATATGGGATTGTAAACGGCACTCGGCACGGTTTTAGCCTTGTTCACTGAAATACCTCAATTAGGATCCTCGTTACACAATTTATTGGCAAATATTACCTTTCTTTTGAGTTTGGCTTTGGGAATTATTATCCAAACCAATGAAGCTACTGAGTGTGAGCTGTTTCCTGGGCGCAAAAACTTTCTTAGACATCTCGATTCGCAATTCATTCGGCTACTAGCAAGCTCTCCTTGACAAACAACAACAATTAGCCGGCGTAAACAAAACAATTTCGTATTAAACTAAGAGATACAGGGATAAAAAAGCGCGCAATGCCAATATATAAAACACTGAGAGCTGCCATATCGCCGTTTAATCAGCTGTTTGCATTGCCAGATAATAATTTAATTTTTTCCCCCGAATTTTCGGTTGCCTTTTTTATAATTGAACTGAAAAAAATACAGCTTAATTTCTTTATTTGTCCTGCCGAAAACTTTTTCGAAGCCACAGATGGCAGCACTGCCAAACTGTGCCTCCAGCTGGTATCTTGGACGTTGCCGTATCCTGGCAGCTCGTCGTCAACATGCTTTTTCTTCTTCTTGTTCCCGAGGTATCCAAACAAATTCGAGCGTGGCGCAGTTAAGAAATAAAATCAGAGCTAATTACTGGATTTTGTGTAACTAATAGTATGCACACGTAAGTACTTCTTCGCCCCCTAAAGGCAACACGCATTAATCTGCTGCTGGTGTATATTTTGCAGACATAACAATTTCAAAACTCCCTCGGATGTTGACGAACTGGATGATCTAGACGAAGACATGGTCGTGGGCGTGATAGCAGAGATCGAGCAGGAGGTTCTTATCGAATCGGACAGCGACAACGACGAGTACGAACTGGCGGACATGGGTGCCCCGGAGCCAGACAACGATGGCGACAGCAGTTACGATGGCAACGAGAGTATCAGCAGCGATGACAGCTTCGATCCGAATGCCGAGGACTCTGACTCGGATGACTCTATGGCGGTGACGGAGGAGGCGGCTGGTGGTAGTCGGGGAGCAACCAGTGCAAAGCGCCGCAAGGACGAAGATGGACCGTCGGGCAGCCACAAGGAATCGGAAGAGGCCGCAGTTTTCGAACTGGACGAGGACGATGAAACAGACGAAACAGTACGTGCCATTATAGCCGCCATAAAGAAACCACGCAGCGCGCCGCCGGAGATCAAGTTGGAAGACTTTATTACGGATGTTTGTTTCCATCCAAGCCGCGACATTGTCGCCCTGGCCACGATCATTGGGGATGTGCATCTGTACGAGTATGCCAACGAGGGCAACAAGCTGCTCCGCACCATCGAGGTGCACTCGAAGGCTTGTCGCGACGTGGAGTTTACCGAAGACGGGCGCTTTTTGCTCACCTGCTCCAAGGACAAGTGTGTGATGGTCACCGACATGGAGACGGAGAAGCTTAAGAAGCTGTATGAAACGGCGCACGACGACGCCATCAATACCCTACACGTGCTCAATGAAAATCTCTTTGCCACCGGCGATGATGCGGGCACAGTCAAGTTGTGGGACCTACGCACCAAGAACGCCGTCTTCGAGCTAAAGGAACTTGAGGATCAGGTAACCCAGCTAATAAGCAATGACCAGAACAAGCTTCTGCTGGCCACAAGTGCCGATGGCTATCTAACGACCTTTAACATTGCGGCACGCAAGATGTACGTCCAGTCGGAGCCTTATGAGGAGGAGCTCAACTGCATGGGCATCTATCGCGGCGATTCCAAGCTGGTGGTCGGCACTTCCAAGGGCCGTCTGTACACCTACAACTGGGGCTACTTCGGCTTCCATTGCGACATGTATCCGGGCATCAAGAGCCCCATTAGCCTTATGATTCCCATAACAGATCGGATTGCCTGCGTGGCTGGCGAGGATGGTAATATTCGTGCATGTCACATCACACCTTATCGCAATCTGGGCGTGGTGGGGCAGCACAACATGCCCATCGAGTCGCTGGACGTGAACAGCAGCGGAGAGCTGCTCGCCTCCTCCTCGCATAACAACGACGTACGCTTTTGGAATGTCAAGTACTTCGAGGATTTTGGCGACATCAAGTACAATGACAAACATAATGCATATAAGGAGAAACGCCATAATCTGCCCTCATCCAAGTGCACCAATGCATCCGACTTTTTCGCTGATTTGACCAAAGAGGATGGGGATGAAGAGACGGATGCTAATGATCCTGGCGCAGGACCGAGCACCTCAGCCTAGACAAATATGCTGGATAGCTTTGGAGTTGTCATGATTTGTGGGCGGAGTTCAAGGAGTACTTTAAGCCGTTTCTGTAATTATACAAAGAAATCTAGATATATTTAAATAGTTAAAGCAAAAATAAAAAATAAAATTTGAAAGGTTTACCTTTAAGTTATAACCAAAAAGGTTACAAATAGGGGTTCATATATGCTCTTCTCCAGCCTTTAGGCCCAGGTTCTTTGATGATCGACCTCCTAGACTTAATTATAGGATGTTAACTTAAAGAAACCCTTTAAAAACCAATTGTAGCTATAGATTTAAACATTTTTCACGAAAGCTTATACATACAGCAAGTTGTATGCTTACATTTCGCCATAAACTGTTACCAATAGTAAATATTTAAATAAAAAAAAGCATCCACCACAATATAAAACCATCTGATTTTTTTCAAAAAGGAAAAATTGGTAAGTCCTTTAATTTGATTAATTATTTATTCAGTTAAGAGTTGCTGCTGTCCTTGACATCACTTATTATATGTTTATATTACGAAAAATTAGACCAAGCTTAAACATAATTCAATTTCCTAGCTCAAGCTATGGAAAATTGCACAAATCAAATCACTTAAATATATCATATGGCACAATATTGAGATGAGTAATAATTGGGAGATATTTAATTTGGTTAAATAATAAAACTAACCAATGCTTTTTAATCTTTGCAAAGAATATGGATAAAAATATTATTATTTATAGATAAAATGCATGCGGAATAGGGAAATGGGAGTCTTATCATGTATTTCGTTGGTTAATTAAAAATATAACAACAAGATTGGGCCAAATTAATAATTAATTTCTACAAATACTATAACAATACGGATTTATGAAATTCTTATCACAAGAATTTTGTTTCACATAACATGGACACAATTTGTACATATACAATTCATATTATATATAGGAAATAATTTGCCAGATCACTTATCATAAAATAGATATTAGAATTGAGCCAACAACACTTGGCTTTTTGATATTTTCAAGGGTGGGTCAAACACACATCTTAAAAGTTTGCTTTTTTGGGTTTCCTTCGATTCCCATTTGATGCCGCGACAAAGTCAGTCTAAGGGATTTGCTTTTACATAAAGATTCCATGCACACAATGTCATAAGGCGGCAGTATTGGCGGCGGCATCGGTCACTCCGCTGGAGCTAGGCGCTAGCGCATCGTTGGCCATGTGTGTTTCGATGTCTACACGGCAAATGGGGCAGTGCTTGTTGGTAACCAGCCATTGATCCACGCAATCCGTGTGGAAGAGATGCATGCAGGGCAAGCGGCTGAAATTTGTAATGTAAGCAACTGGAAAAACTGGGTTTAACAAGCTCTTTTATAACCTACCGCACATCGTTCTCGATCTCGAAGAGAGTCAGACAAATGGCACACTTCTCCGCATCCTCGTCCGTCTCACTGGGCCGCCGCACACGTCTATACTTGTGCGGCAAGGTATTCCTTTCGATGGTTTCCTAAAATTAAACCAAGAATAAAGACTATAACATGTGAACATTAATAACATTGTCTGTGAGGTCTTACCAAGGTGGCCCCACGATTCGGTCGCGGTGGTCCAATCAGAATACGAGATCCCAGGGATAGGGGAGTGGCCAGCCCGATTTCCAAATGAAGCGGCGAGTAGTGGTGGTGGAACATATGATGGTGAATCGCTCGTTGACGCTGCAAGTGCTGCATAACCGGTGGCGATTGCTGGGCCTGTGGTTGTCCCTGTGGCTGGAGCTGCACATGCCTGAAACCGGGTTGTTGGGGACCGCCGCCACCGGCAACTGATGTCGCTGGACTGCTGGAAGGTGGTATAGCTTGTTGGGGCGGCGGCGGTGGAGCAGTAGCGGCTGCGGCGGCATCGTATGGCGGATAGTAAGCGGGATCTAGACTGGACACAGGACCATTCCTTGCATGCACACAGTTGCATATGCTGTGCAAGTAGCCATTGCGTAGGCTGCTCGTCAGCAGCGGGGCATTTGAGGAGAGATCGATGGGCGTGGGCGTCATGTGGCGGCGATGCATCTCTTGCATGCTCTGCTGACGATACCACAGGTTCTGATGCACCGGATATGGGGGAGCTGGTGTCAGCGAGGTTGCCACAATCGCACTAGCCCTATGCGGCGGATGGATGTGGGCGTGCATCTGGTTTTGCGGCGCCTGGTGGCCCTGATGCGGCTGCGGTTGATAATGCTGCCGATTGCTGTAAGCCGCCTCTGATCTTCGCACGCTGAATGGCGGGGATCCGCAATACGGAATGGTGCTCCGGCCAGAGTACATTTCCAGCGGCGGTGGCGGTGATACTGAGGCTCCAAGGGTGACGCTCGATGTGGCTCCTGGAGGTGGTGGAATGATGGATTGTCGCTGCTGCTGATGATGCTGCAGGAGCTGTTGCTGGTGCTGCTGCTGCTGTTGTTGTTGTTGGTGTCCCATGGGCTGCGACACAGCGCGTATCTCGTCCTCTAATCCTGCTCCAGCTCCTTCATTGTGCGCCCTTGAGAGCAGTTCGCTGAAGGACTGTACCTGAGCTGCGGCGGCTGTGGCTGCCACGGCAGCGGCGTTCAAGGCTCCGCTTAATGAACTTCGGCTACTTCCGCCTTGACCGCCCTGGTAATGCGGATGCGGTAGGGAATGAGTGCTGGGTTGCAGGCTGGGCGAGTACACTGCTTCCATTACGGTGGGCAAGGGCGTAATCGCGTAGTGGGGCACATAGTACGGGTGATAGCGGTGATATACGTTCGCCGGACTGCTTCGCCTTCGTCGTGATGGCTGCGATGATGTCTGGCCGCTGGAGGAGCTGCTTGATGTGGCCACTACAGCGGCCGGTGTCCTCTGAGCCAAGCGGCTGTAGGCCTCGGCCGATGAACTCTCTGGCAGCGTAGGTGGTGGTGGCGGCGGCGCCGGCGGCGGCTGTGCCGGTAGCAGCCAAAGAGGCGATTCTGCAATTGGCTGAAAGTAACGCTGCGGATCCATGCTGGAGCAGCGCGGTGGGTAAAAGTGAGCCGAGTTGGGGTCCATCAGCTGATCAAGCTCATAGCTGTAGTTGTGATCCGTGATGGGAGGCCGGTCAGCCAGAGCACCGCTGTAGAAGGCAAAGGCCGAGGTGCCATCCGTGGTAGTCTCAGGCCTGCGCTCTGTCCGGCGGGCATACGCGGGTAGGGAGTAGGCGTAATTAAAGATGGGCCGCCGGTCATCATGCGTTTGCTCTCGACTGAGTAAAATCTCATCTTGATCCCGATCCCGTTCTCGGTTAGCCTCCGTTCGGTTCGTTTCCGGTTCCGTTATCCTTTCTCGCTCCCGCTCCCTCTCACTATTCACTTGCGTTTCATTCGCCAGTCCATCGTCATCGGAGGTCAGATCAATCGAGAGTATGGGCTCTCGGGTGGAGTGCACAAAGACCACATCATCATCGTCATCATTGGAATCCGACGACCAGTCGTCCAGCTGCAAGTCCGGAGCAGTCAGCACCGCGGCATCGTTGCCTCTGCCCGCGGACGTGGACGGAAGATTAGGCAGTTCCGTGGAAGAGTGCCTCTCCCTCGGCCGTCCCACGTAGGTTATGACGCAGGACCCGTTGGCAGTCTGAGATAAGCCCTAAGGGAGAACAAATTAACACAAAAAGGTTGGTAGGTCTCGGGGCTGACTCACCTGTTGACTGGAATTGCCTCCCTGCTCTGCGTAGGTGCGATGCCTGCTTTTTCCAGGCTGAAAGGAATTGTATTTCAGAGACGACATCTTGGTAGAAGAGTTTGGCGGTGACCTTCCTGGGTGCTCCAAGCGCGACTGTTTGGTAGGCGGCGCTGACTCGTCCCCGGGACGCATTCGACCCCACACCATGCCAGGATTCTCTCGCGTGCTGCTCTCCAGGCTGAACATGGCCTGCCCAGGGTTTTGCTCCTGCTGCCGTTGGCGGTGTTGCTGGTCTCCAACAAGATGTTGCTCCACCTGTTGCTGTTCCCTTTCTAGTTCCTGCTCCGAGGTGGTTGAGGGATCGCCATCATCAACGGATCTCTGACGCATCTGAGAGCCATAGTCCACACTGCAAGTCGTGTGCGTGGCCGTGGAGCAGGATGCTGCCGACATGTAAGTGCTGTCCGGTGGGGCCCTTGCCCCGTATACATGTCGGCGGCGACTGTTGTAGTAGGTGTGATCCCCATGCCCGACCTCCAGGTCACGGGATCCGCCACTACTGCTCCGGATGATTGTTACGGCGGGCTCCGCTGGGGGTGGCGGATTATGCATACGCAAGTCCCAGCCATCGTCGCTGCTCTCGTTCTCCGGCTCCAAGGCCCTTGTTCTGCGATAAGAGAAATTATCCACGCGCTGCCGCCTCGCCTGGGCACTTGTGCTGGGCCTGGTATCCACATCGACTCCCGTCGAAGACGATGAGTTTGAGGCATCGCTGGAGCGATTGGCCTTCTTCTTGTGCGCCTGTACGGCCGACGTGGTCGTCGTGGTGTTAGTGGTTCGCGTATTCGCAAATTGCACGTGCTCCGTGTCCGAGGCACTGGAGGTTACATCATCGTACGCATTCGCCACACTTGTCAGGGTCTCGAAGGAGCTGTTGCTCAGCTGCAGCTGCGAACTTGAGGGCAGCTCGTACACCACCACCGCAGAGGCGTCCATGGCATGCTCCTCCATGGCCCCCGCTGGCCAAGTGCCACTGATGGAAGTCACCACATCGTCGCCAGCATTGTCACTGTCCCGCTCTAGCGTTAGGGTTTCAGTCTTCTTTCGCCTGGGACGCTGTGGATCTGCGTTTACAGCTGGCGGTTGGGAAGCCACCGCCGTGGAGGATGAGGGCAACTCCAGGTACTGCGGGCCTTCCTGGGACAGGCTCTGAGTGGAGTCTGCAAATCGACTGCTGCTAGCCAGCGACAGCGATGGGCACCGACACATTTCGGTCAGCGAGCTACACTTGTTGCAACGCCCAGCCGCGGCCTCAAAGCCGGAGCTGGCCATTTCGCCGCGGCGAGGGGCCACCAGGGCTGTAAACGACGTGGACGACGGCGGTGGCGTCGAGTGTGGCTCCTGGCCGGACGGGAACGGAGTCATTAGCATGTAGCTGTCAGACAGCGAGTCTCGTGGCTGATCGTAGTACAAGGAATACTGGGAATCTGCAAGAACAAGCCAAAAGGATTAGTAATATGCGAAGCTAAGGAAAGAGCCAGCTTACGCGCATCGTGACTGGCCGGATTCGTGGACACACTGCCGCCGTAGGACACGGTTGTGACCCGAGGCTGGTGGCGCAGCTCCTCCTGCTGCTCATTCTCCAAGCTTTCCATGGCTCTTCCCAAGTCCTGGTCTAAGAAAACGGCAAGAAAGTGTTGTGCGCACACATAGGCCGAAATGTTCTGAAAACCCATAAAAAAAATAATGTAGTTAAAATGTAAACTGACTAATACAAGTTTGTATGTGAACAAAACAGACTTTCTTTAAAAAGACAAACAACGAACTTAACAATTTTCGAATATAATAAACTTATAGTCCTTATCACCTTGTTTAACTAATCAATGAATAATAAATACGAATGCGAAGCTCGAATTAAAGTTCAGAACCACAATTGTTTTTGCCCTACAAATACACACTTCTTTTGTCAGCAGAAACAGCAGCAGCACTTCTCCGTCGAACTTTTCATTGCCAGCGGCTGGGAATCGCGATGCTCCCTGCGGGAAAACTCATGGCAGCCTTTAAGAGCGAAGGAGTGGTCTTCGATTCCTGGTCGAAATGATCCACCTGCTGCTCCTTTTCTATGGTCTACAATAGTTGCAATTATTTTTATTGCCCCCACAAATATCATAAAAAAGTTATATGGAGTTTTTAAGAGCTTTTGAGTAAAAATACCTAAGAAAATGAAACACCTGTGCGCATTTGAAGCTTTTCAATCCTCGGCCACACTACAACTGTATAAAATATAACCACCGATAGCCAGTTTGATTTCGATTAATAAGCTTGCTTTGCCGCCGAAAATTCAAAACGCTGTTATCAAATCAAAAATTATTTTTATGCTAAATAATTTTTAAAACTGTAGCACTCTGGATTACAAATTGTATAAATACATGAGCGTTAAAACTGTTCTCTACTAATTCTTGTCCCTCAGAGCCGTAGGATTCATACAGCTTTTTGTAGCTGTTTGCTTCAATGCTATGCAATAAATCCCTAGGAATAAACGATCTTACTGCTGCGTTGTATCTGAAATAAGATCTAAAATAAAACCACTTTCGCTTAACATTTTATGTATTTTGCATTTTTATTGAGTTTTATGTATAAAACAATATCTACTCTTCCTTTTATTGCGGGTTTTTATACATTTCTCTTGGCGTTTGTTTTTTATTTTAATTTTCGTTTCAATTTTGTATAGCAATAATTTTAAAACAAATTGTTCTCATACAAACATTTTTATTGATGTAAGAAATTAGTTTCTCAACTATTCATTTGCAGATCTTTCCCCTCCTGTTACGGTCTCTTACGTTGGTGTTCACTCTCGAAAGCAGCGCTTCTAGTCACAGGTGTGTAACGACTTCAGTTTACCCATTGGCTTTTATCGGACATTTTGCAAAAAAACCAAGGCTTTTGTTTGAGTGTAGTTGCTGCTTGTTTTAAATTAACTCTTAGTTACGTTTTGTTTTTGTTTATTTTTTTTTGTTTCGTTGCGAAACATTCCTCACAGTTTTACAAACAAAAACGAAAGCGATAGTTTCCATTTCTCAATATATATCATCATCAGATATCATCAGTTTCAATGCAAATATATGATTGATTCTGTATAGGAATAGATTGCATGAATATAGTTTAAAATTATATGGACGCTGTCGTTTTTTATTGTTATCAATATTATTCAATGTTCAAAACTTTAACCGAACCCAAACCGATCTCTGTCAAAAGCGGTTTGAGTAAATTAATTATGAACAATAGTTGTTTTTTCATTTTCATTTCATTTTTTTTATATTTTTCTTGATTTTCTTTCGTTTTTATGGAAGTTTTTTAGTACAAGTTGCTGTTTGGTTGGAAAAATATAAGTATATTTTTGTGTGTATGCATCGTTTGATCTCAAACACTCTTCGTATTCGTTTTTATTTTTCATAATAAAAAATTATAGTGCAATATAAATTTCAACATTTTTTTTGGGATGGGCGTAAATGAGAAGGAAAATATGCAATTTTGTTGAATATACAAACAACACAACACTTATAATATTTATAAAAATTGTGATATAACATGTAAATGTAAATGCACCTGAAAGAAATCTATCTATCAAATGACGCTGTGCCATCAACAACAAGAACCGCCAGAAATGAGAAATGAAACATTTTCCACACAGTCTTTGTTTGTTTACGCCCCACGAAATGGATGTCAAGTGCATATGCATACAACAATATACTTATATTTTTCCAACCAAACAGCAACTTGTACTAAAAAACTTTCATAAAAACGAAAGAAAATCAAGAAAAATATAAAAAAAGATGAAATGAAAATGAAAAAACAACTATTGTTCATAATTAATTAACTCAAACCGCTTCTGACAGAGATCGGTTTGGAATATAAATTACAATTTTTTTCGAATCTTTTTTATAAAAAAAGGTATTTGTTTTCTGTTGTTTTTCATATCGAACGACTGTTTGGCTTTTCTCAAAACAGCGTAGACACATGCCACTCTTACTTCCTGCCAGTCTCTCTCTGTCTCTGTTTTAACACCTTCTCTCTACATTTATTTTATTGTTTGTGTTTTTTGTTGCTCTTAACTCAGTTTGCATTGACGGAATTAATAGAATTTTTAAAGATGTACAATTTTACATACATATGTGGAGAAGAAATATTTCACCAAGAAAAGAATCATGTAACTAGAAAGTTGGTTTTCATTAGAGAATGTGCGTGAAAACAGAGTCTTCTGCCCAAGTGCAGGAGGACTGACAATCCCACTCCCTAGCCACTTGCCGTGGCCGGCTCGCAATACTCGGACAGATCGTTGGCCCGCTGCTGCTGGCGCAGACGTCGCTGGAGCAGCACACTCTCGCTGGGCGGCGACAAGCCAATCCGCATGTCGGGCAGCTCCTCCATTAACTGGGACGCCTGCAGGTGGGCGAAGCGACCGCTGCCAATCCGCGGCTGCTGCTGAGCCCGCTGACCAGTCGAACGATAGTTCTGGTTCTGCTGTTGCTGCTGCGATGGCGGCGCCTGATTCATTCCACAGTTGCGGGCGTAGACGCAGTCCTGTCGCCAATTGCGGACCGCAGACTGCTCATCGGAAGGCGGGGATCCACCGCTGCCACTGCCGCTGCCACTTCCGCTGCTTCCAGCGCTGTTGTGTCTCTGAGGCAGCAGTTTTTGTGGCGGCTGCATTGGCAGCTGCATGGGAGCCACCTTGTAGCCAGCGGCACCGCCGCTGTGCGAGAAGCTGCCCAGATAATTGCGTTGCTGGTTCCCATAATGTCCACCGCCGCCACCAGTGCTGAAGGGCGGACGGTACTTGCGGTAGCTCGCCGTCGGCTGCTGCTCCTGCGAATGATGTGTGCGGTACCGCCAGTTCTCGGTCTGCTGTCTGGGAGAAGATGCTGCTCCATCCGCTGGCTGGTAGCGTGGTACATTGTACCTATTATTATGCTGCTGTCGCTGCTTCCTAGTATAGGCATTGGCCATGGAGTGCTGCGATGGCTTGCGTGGCTCATGCTGCTCCATCTCCTCCTCATCGTACTCGTCGTCCTCCTCATCTATGTCGGCATCCTCATCGTTCTGATATGCATCGACGGCAAAGTAAACACTACGGCCAGGCTTGCTTTGGCCGGTGGCCTGGGTTTGGGTAGGGTTTGGGGTTGGCTTCGTCTCATCCATCTCCATATCCACCTCTGCCGCCTTGCCAAAAGTCGTTCGCATTGTTGTCCCCTCAGCCACAGTGGTTGGTTTGATCGCATTCAAATCATCTTCTAGGTTATCGGTTGGTGGGCGTGTTGCTGATGCTGCTGCCGCTGGTGTTGTGGCTGCTGCTGCTGCTGCTTCTGCTGATGGCACTGCCGCTGAGTTGACAACAATATTTGCAGTCTCATAAATTTCAGGTAGCTTTTCATTTAAATCACTAATACTATCCAATAGTTTAACATCATCATCATCATTATCTGCATCGCCAGTTTGCCAATTGTTAATGTGTGTCATAGTCGTATTAACTGGTGTATGCTGCTTCTTATTTTCGGTGATGGTAGTAGCACTAATATCACTTGATGGTCCTTGCTTTTTAGCCCCATCAACATCATCATCATCATCATGCTGCTGCTTGATCTTCTCCAAATCCTTATCCTTCTCCTCCTCCTGCGCATTCTTGCGCATTGTGGTGAGCTTAGCAAATTCGCTTTGCTGGTTTGTTTCCTCCATATCCGTATTATCGATAAGTTCCTCCTTTCCATACCCACCGTTATCCTGCTGTGGCTTCGATTCGTCCACATTGGCTGAGCCAACTTGATCCACTTTAGCTTTCAATTGCTTTAGATTGTCGGCTGGTTGCTTCTTCTTCTCCTCCTGCTCCTCCTGGCACTGAACGTTTGGCTCCTCAACGTTCTCGTTCTCCTCCTCCTCGGCTATGTCGTCGACGCGTTGCTGCTGCTGCTCATAGAGATAGTCATCACCCTCGTCCTCGTCCAACTCACGCCAATAATGCTTATAGTGCTGATAGTCCTCGCTCTCTCCATCCTCCTCCTCCTCCATTTCGTCGCCCTCGCTGCCGCTCTCGCGCCTCGCGTACCTATTCTCGCCCAGCGCCTCCTGCTGTTGTTGCAATTCCCTTTGCTGCTGATATTGCTTCGTAGACTTGGCCCACTCATCGTCCTCGTCATCGATCCGGCCAAATGCCTCCAGAGCCTCGTCGTCGTCATCCTCCTCGTGAACGTTGAGGGTCTTGAAGCCTCCGCTATTGGGATAAATTGCCGAAGCATTGCGAGAGGCATTCCTGGAAGACTGACGGCTGCTGGCACGCTGGCCATGCATCGAGGATGCGCGCCCGCCGTAGCCGGAAAGCGAGGTAGCGGGATTGCGCTGAGAGCGATTGCGAGTGTAATGAGCTGGCGGCTTGGGATTGTAGTTCTCATCGCTGTAGGCATCCATGTACGCCTGCGACGGCTGGTAGATATTCGGGCGCTCCTTCATATAGTCGTAGCGCATCGAGAAATGCTGCAAGACCACGCGTTTAACTGCCATGGCCGATTCGGCAAACTGAGAGATTTCCCTCGCCGACTGATGGTTTCTGGAATTAAAATCGAAACAATTTATTAATCGTGTTTGAGGAAAGGGCTCATCATTAGGTAACCTACCGTCGTATGTTGGCTGGAGTTTGCAGAGCCTTGTGGCGGCTCGTTTGCTTGGCCTTCGGCTCGTGTTCGCTGGCACGAATCCAGGTGTGGTTTAACACCGCCTCAGCACTGAGGCGATCCGAGGCCTGTTTGACGAGCAAATTGCAAATAAGATCCTTGGCCTCATCGCTGACATCGTGCCATTCGGCCTCCGGAAAGGAAAAGTGTCCTAAACAGAAAATACAAATATTTTTAGTAATTTCAATCAAATATAAAATAACCTTTTAAAGGGCTCACCTTCTTGAATGGACTCGAAAAGCAGCTCCTGGCACGTGCGACAGTTCTCACCGCGATTCCATCCGCAATCCTCGCCACAATTGCCCGAGAACGGCGGGTAGCCGCAGAGCAAGATGTAAGCAATGACTCCCAAGGACCAAAGATCGCACCTCTTATCGTAATAGTGGGCCTCACCCACAAACAAATCAACCACTTCGGGGGCCATGAATTCGGCACTTCCAACCTGAAGCAAAACGAGTCACAATAAATATTTGTTCCCCATTAATTCATATATAATTATTTCCGACTTACCGGTGTTAGTAGCTGGGGAGTGGCTGCCGGCGACGATATATCCGTGGTGAACTTAATCCCCGAACCCAGATCAAAGTCGCAAATCTTGATTGGGCACAGCGAGTCCGTCTTGACGCACAGAATATTCTCCGGCTTGAGATCACGATGGGCGATGCCCTTCTTGTGCAGGAAATCCAGACCAGAGGCGATCTCCTTGATTATCTGCGAAGCCTCGTGCTCGGAGAAGCAAATGTGCTCCTGGATGCGCGTCAGCAGTGGACCGCCGTTGATTTTCTCAAACACCAGGTAGAACTTCTCATCATCCTCGAAAAACTCAATCAGTTGCAAGATGCCGGGATGGCCCTGGCAATGATGGAATGTCTCCACTTCGCGAAAGACACGAGCACGCGCATGCCCCGGTATCTTATCGATCACCTTCACAGCATACTCCAGATCGGTGTAGATGTTGACGCACGTCTGGACCGATGCATAGGCGCCCTCACCCAGAATCTCGCCGGTCAGCTTATACAGCTCTAAAAGGACAATAAAAAACAATATAATGCACCTGAAGAGCTATCCTCTGACCCGATGCTAACTTACCTTGGAACGTTGAGGAATGCAGAGAGGAACTGATGCGTTTCTTTCGCCTCTTCTTCTGCATCTCCTCCTTATGCCGGTTCAGCTCAGCCTGCCGCTCCACTTCGGTCATATTGGGCGCCTCGCTCGACTCATTACCCGACACATCCTCGCTGCTGTAGCGCGTCAGCTCATTCTGCCCGTCTGCAAGAGGAAATTAATAGAAGAAAAATTAATTAAGAGATATTAAATATATATAAAGTTATAGTTTAATGACTAAAATATATTTAAAAAATATATATAATAAAATAGAACCTCAAATGAAAGGAATAATACATTTTTTAATAACTATTTCTTTAAGATATGACTCAAAAAATGCCTTTCTAATATATTTTTTGGAAAAATCATTGAGAGGAAATAGTTTCTGGTGTCTAGTGATTCACAAATGAGTGTCTAGTAAACTACATATATTTAATATAACAGAAATTTATTAACATTTATATTTATTTTCCATGTCAAGAGCATTCAACTCCGACATTCAGTTTAATAATAATTTACTGGCAATCCCTTAGAGAGCTTAAGACTTCCGATCGACCGGCAGTCGTACGAGGCTCTCGCTTTTATCGAATTTGCATGCCTACTTTTTTCAACATTTATCAATGCATAAAAATAATAATGAGGGAATTGAAAATAACAAATAATACGCGTACTTTTCAACAACTGCGTAGAAGGCAAATCGCCTGTCGTAAACAAGTCGTCGTCACACTTGTGCATAAATATGTAAAAATACAAATAAATAATGTGTAAACAGTCGTGGCAAACAGGCGTCGGTAGCAAACTTCTGTGTGGAATTTTATATAGAGCTGGGAGCTAATCCAAAGCCTGGTCTTAAGATCAGAGGAGAAGGAGTGAGGGGCGGGGCTCTGGCGATCAGCTTGATTGGGTGTGTGCCGCCTTGTCTTCAATTGTTGTCAATAGCTGGATGACTATTTATAATGCCCACAGGCGGCTGCACTCCGAGCGATATCTCCACAAAGATCTAGCAGCTATGTATATAGTCGACCGAAGTCGTAATCAGCTTGGAGGCACGTCGCATTGCAAATATATGATATCGCCTCAGTGCAGAGCAATACCGAGGAGTCAACTACAGTGAATATTGGTTGGGTTTTCTATTTATGAGTAATACTAATGAAAATTTCCTAACTACTCTATATTTCAAATTGTATTTCCTACTTTTTCGTTTACAAAATTTGATTAATAAAAGCCGACTTATCCTTTTAAAAGAACTAAAAAGCCAAAGTTCCTTTAGTCTATAATCTACTTTATAGGAAAAGAAAACAACCTAAGAAAACTCTATAAAAAATTCAATGCTTATCACAAATAGTTGCAGTTTGTATCGCTTGACTCAGTAGCAAGTCGTTGCCCTTAGGATCCAATCAACTATGAAATAAATGGAAAGTTTGCTCAATTCCTCAAAGTGTCGTCCAATTTGTACAATCTTCTGCTTCCGTTTGGTCCGCCCCCGCATTGTTTTTCTGGTCTAAATTTAAAATTTGGCCTATTTATTGGTCAGCTTTAATTGTTATCAATTGCGTAAATAAATGCGGAGGCACCGAAGAGACGCATGTTTCTCGCATTTCTCTTGTTTATCCCAATGGCCGGTCAGTCGGGTCTCTTCTAGAAGAATATTCTGCGCATTTAATTATGAATTTTCGCAGACTCATGTTTGTATTTTTATACAAATTGCATAAAAAATTATTGCCGCAGTTCCGGCGTATTGTTTTTGACATGTGTTTTGTTTGGTTTGAGGATGTCTACGTAATTCAAATCATCCGATCCGATCCCTTCAGATGTCAGGTCGATAAGGCGCCGCTGATGACGACAATTGGCTTGGCTTGAAATCCCTTAAGTTGTTTCATCAGCGGTTCTAGTTCTAGCCAGAAGCAACTGATGTAAAAATGGTGGAAATATATATTATGCCGGCCGGTTTTTTTCCTTTCTTTCTGGTCATACAATATTTATTTATTAGAAGCGATTTTATTATTAATCATTCTAGTTTCTTATAGGAAAAACCGAGCGTATTAACCTAAAGTATAAATTCTTTCATTAAAAAAAAAAACAAAACACAATATTTTAAGAATAAATACAATTGTTGAACTCTCAAATGAAAGCCGTGAGAAAGGTAAAGGTTACATTTTAGCAACCCAACGGAGTTGAGGGTCTTTTAGAATAAACATTTCTGAACATACACACGTTCACAGGTGCAGAGACGACGCTGATAACCCGAAGCAGAAGGCAAAACAAGAAACTAAAGAGTCTAAGCAAAATAAAAACCTTGAGAATTTTGGAGCACAAACACAATCGAAGGCTCTCAGCTCGGTGCCATAATAAGTAATTAAATTGGTCTAGGTAGGAAACGGCAAAATATAAGGTGGCTGCGATTAGCGAATAAACAAAAGGCCGATAAGAGGAGCGTACTACGCAAAAAGTGAGAAAAGAAAAAAGGTTTGCTTTTGGCTATTTATTCTTTGCCCATTTCAAATCAAATTTAATGCGCAAACCAAAAATTAAAGAAACAACATGCGGTCGCACTTGAAGAGATTTTAGTAAATAGACAGAGAGTGAGAGAGACACACAGAGAGAGAATGTGGGAAGACGGAAGGCAGATAAGGTGTATCTCCCCATTCCTTCCTTCACACACACTCTTTCTCCGTCTTCCTCTTTGTGGGGGTATTACTTCATGGCAGGGTGAAAGTGTAAAGAGGAAGAGCACAGGCAAATAAATTGCCAATTAGCAGCCCTCAGAATCTACAAATCAGTAACGTCAGCCGCTGCTTTCGGTCTGAATTTAGTTGAAAAAACAAAATTTAAGCATGTCTTGCAAATATTACACTATAAGTAATTATTAAAAGAAATCTTAACAAAATTTAATTTTTAAAATTTCAACACGAAAGGTCTGGATAGTGGTCTGCGCCACCTTCCATATTTGCCAGCATGAATTCACGGGCAGAAACACTAACACATATGCATGCATACACAAGCGCACACATCCAAACATACGCTATGGGAACGCGTGTGTTTGTGTTGTAAAGAAGCAGAAAATTATTGCGCAGCAAATGAAATTGTAAAAGCAAAAAAATGTATGAAAATGGCGAAAGAAATGATAAAAAAAAATACAATGAAATTAAATTAAATTAGAGAACAACCATCTGGTGTTTATTATGCATTTTTGCGGGAGGCGAGTACCCAAGGTCGACTTTTGTACTCAACAGTTTACCGTTGTAAGCAACATTGTATTGCAGGTAATTAAAACTAGTTTGTTTAAACAAAAGTGTATAATTTTATTTGATAGTGTAATAGAGATAGAGCGGAAAAAACTTGCTCGGACAAAAACAAAAACAAAATGCAAAAACCGGCATTTCGAAATGCACAAACACACACACGTGCACCTGCCTGTGGGTGTGTATTTTTGCTTGTGTGCGAAAGTTCTCTCATCTCAGTCCTAGACATTTGTTCTAGTTGTTTTTGTATTTACCCAACATGTTTGCTGTTGCTGCTGCTGCTGTGTTCGCCTTTTAATCGCAACGCAATTTGTCTAAGCAACGCCCGTTCTGCTACTGCTTCTTCTTATTGTTCTACTGGGCGGCACGTTTTTGCAATGCGTAGATAAAACTGCTCCCCCGTCGAAATATATATTGCTTAGTAGTTTCAGCTTTAGTTTAATGTGTTCTTTTGTTTTAGTGGGCTAATTTTAACCCGATTTCGGTTGGATCATCTTTGTAAACACTTCCTTTTTGCGCAGAGACCACTCCAAACGATGAATGGAGGATGTGGAAGCACTTGGAAAATTTTCAGATGGACTGGCCCGGCGATATTGCGATTCGAAATGGACGCGTGTTTGTTTAATTACTGTAGATATACCGGCCGGCGACTATGGAAAATTCGGGAGGCGTGCGGCGAAAAACCAATTGGCCAAAATAGTGAATTTAAAAGAAATGGGGGAAAACACGGACAAACTTAGCGGACCTAGCGCCAACGAGGAAAGAATCAAATACACGCGCCCGCTTTCGAGTGACGAAAACCGAAAAACTACCGCCGCGCGAGACCCACCGAGTAAGAGAGAGAGCCAAGAGCGGGTGGTTGAGCAAAACAGCCGGAGCAGCCGCAACGAGAGCGAGAGTTGTAACATATAGACATGGACATACAGTGGCGAACAAACCAATAGTTCTTTACAGTACATTTCAGAATTATTATTATTGCCTTATTAAGTTTATTAGTTTTTCGTAAAAATAATTTGAAAAATAAAGACTATATTTTTAATGTTATTCTTTCCTTTAGTTTTCTGAATTTGGCAACCCCCACAATATGTGCTAATCAGAACGAAAATACATGAATGTTACAATCATTACACGTGCAAGAGAGCGAAAAAGAAAGATAAAGAGACATAACCAGCAAAATTGCAATTGCAAATGCTGAGCAACCAGAAATATCGTTTTGCTTAGGAAAATAATAAAAATATCCCGACCTTTTGATTACAAAACAAAATTAAATGCGGCCCGGAAGGAAAGAGCTTCTGGTTGCAAAAATCCGGTTTGAAATTAAAAACGAAGCCATTACCGGCGATGTTTATTCATCGATTCGATATTAATTCATATAGCCGAGAAGAAAACAAAGCGCATTTGCTTCGCCTTGCCGATCGAATCGAATTCTTGGCTTTCGAAGAAGGTAAACACAAATATGAATACAAATACTGGTAGACTAGTTTACGCCGGATCAACATATGGGGGCAGTCGATACCGATTTCCATACCTGCACCCATACCGATACCAGTGTGATAACAAGGCGGCGAATAAGCCCACGCACACACATTTAGAGAGTGTGCGGAAAGAGAGCAAAGATAGAGCCACATCATTGATTTGGACCCAGAACCCGTTTTGCCAAGAAGTAGCTTTGTGGTCGTGGCCGCCGCAAGCAAAACAAAAACAGCAACAGGAAAAACAATAACAAGCGACAGCCCGTGAGTGGCGAGAAAGCTACTTAAGAGAGCCGCACTGGAAGAGACCGGTGACAAAGAGAGAGATCCAGCTTACATGATGCAATGTCGAATGCTGTGTGCCATGTAATAATTTAAATTCATTAAGCTCCTGCAAAAAGAGAGGACGAGCTGCCTTTATACGCGTTGGAGTGTGAGCGCGATGCCAAAATATCACGTAGGCCGTAAATGTGGCGGAGGGGGAGAGCGCTTCGAGAAACGAGAGAGGGACGGACAGACAGGAACACCAACACAAACGGAGCATGGAAGGTGGTGTGATGTCGGCGAGTTTTGTTCAAAAGCAAACAAGTGGAAAGGGCAAACAGTAAAACAGAAACAAAAACAAAAGCATTATTTTAACTAGCATTGTTTTCGTTTTTTGCTTAAGTAAACAACAATATGCGCCTGTGTTTCAGCTGACGGGTTTTTTATCGGGTCGCTGCGACGGCATTGCCAAAGCTAAAAAATCAATTTCTCTCGCAGGGTTTTGCAGGAGAGTGGGCGAGATAGATAGAGAGAGGAGATGAGTTGCCTTTGTGAATGTGAGGCTGCACGTAGGCACCAACTGTCCTCGAAAAAGACAAGATAGAATGGGAAAACCTCTTGATAATTGTTCTGGAAAACATGGCCAGATATCTGCCTCTAATTAACACATTTTTTCCCTTAGCTGATTGGTGTAACATTCAACGAAAATGTATTTCTTTAGATCTCCTGCATGTGCAACTGTAATCCTCTCCAGAAAAACCACTTAATGGGAGCATTCATACGTGTGGGAGGCAGCCGCTCTCATCGCTGCCTCCGCTTTCGCACGTTCGTTCGGTGCTGCTGTGCTGCGTTTTTGTTCGTCCGCTTTGGCTCGTCGTTCTATTTTGGGCTGCAACAAACGTCACCAAGTGCAATAAACGTCATGAAGGTTATATGCGGCTGCAGCTTTGGAAGTTTGTTCACATTTCGCTGTTCGATGCATTTGGAGCCGAGCGAATGAACACGAACACGAATACCAGTGCAGCCCAATCGATCAGCTTGTGACTCATTTTTCCATTTCCATTAATTGTCCGCATACGCTCAATTTCTCGGCTAGCTGGCACAGATACTCGTGTCGTCTCACTCTCTTTGTTCCACCTTTGGCAGCTGTTGCTCTCCTCCCACCAACGGTAACGGGTTGTTTGGGAGAAGAAAAAAAAACAGGAAGCAAATGTGAGCCTTCCTTCCCAGCTCAAAGAATCGAAGCCAGGAATACCCTTGCGAATAAAATTGTTTCAAAAGGAATAAATAATTTTTAAAAGGTTTTCTGGCGATAAATCGTTAGGATATTAATGAAACTGTTTGGCGAAATAGGCTAGATTGCAAAAGAGTTTGTTTATTTTGATTATTTTGTTTATATTCCAGTTTCTAATGTAACCTATAAGATAGCGGTATAACTTCCAGTATATGTATTTATTAAGACTGTAATTTCATAGGATTTTAAGTGAATGTATACATATGTATATTATTTATGCAACAAACCCAGAATTTGTGCAATTTTGGTATTTTGCCTTTGAATCATACCATATGCTTAGTCTATAAAAAACTAAGTAGTCATATATCCAGTTTTACTTGGTGATTCAGATAAGATATATGTGCATATGTAAACTTTAAGAAAGCAGAAAGCCAATGCTGGAATACCCTTTTAAGTGGAGCAAACACATTACAATAAATTGCCGGTCGCCCCATTCGTCGCATGATGCAATATGCGCTTCTCTTGGCAAAACAAAACAACTGTAAACAGCCAGTGGATGAATGGGGGCGGGGGATTAGTCGCCCGACCCGACCGATAGACAGACAGACAGCATGCATGTTCTAGAACTTTTTGTGACGTCAGGGAAATACACTGGTACACTGGCAGGCAGCACTCTATGTGCGCCAGTCAATGCTCCCAATTTCGGACGATTGATTAGCAAGGGTAAACGAAAGTTCTGCTAGCTTAAGCTCCACAGAGAACTAGAATAGCGAGGCGCGGACATGGGAAGGTAGAGCAATGCCCCCTTTAACCCATTAACTACAAATTCCAAATCGATTTACTAGAGTGGAAAAATTTCTTCGAAAACTGCACTAAGTACCTTAATTCAAACACACAAGCAAGTTAAATAGGAGAAAAGCTAGCCTGTGCAGTTATCAAGGAATGTATGCACAAAGTGATAGTGTTTGTCTTTGTTTAAACATTTAAGGTTTCGAGCCAAACTTATTTAATGATTCACATAATTTATTTGAAATAAAATTTCATCATATTCAGGTACTCGAATTGTTGTTTTAGAGACAGGATACTTATTAAAGACACTATCTGCAAGATAAATAATTTCCAACTAAAAAGACAAGCTGTGTTTTTAATACAGAAAATTTCTTGCTATGAAATTAACACCGTCTTTCAGGTTCTGGTTCCACATCCAACCATTTTTCTACGCAATGGGTTAAGCGCTCGCTCACCTGACTGACTGCAGCTGTTGTCCGTGTTGCTGCAGGAAACTCCGCTGCCGCTGCGTATGCCGCTGTCTCCAGAACCTCGGGGGTTGTTGTTGGCGTTCCGCTGCTGCGTCGCAGCTGCTGCGGAGGCAGCTGCTGTGCTGGATTTCTGCTCCTCCAGCTCCACCATGTTGCTGTTACCTCTGGTTCCGGCCGCGATTAGACGGAGAGACCAGAATGGAAAGGGTCTTCGGTTTTCGGTTACGTTTACGCCGCGGGGCCAGCTGCAGTGCGTAGTGCAACAAATGAGAGCCCAAGTATCGCCTCGCTCTCTCGCGCTCTCTCAGCTCTATCTCTTGCGCTTCAGCTCATTCAAAATGGTGGCCGCCTATGGGATGATGTTTTTTCTACTTTTTAATCCAATTGCCAAGAAATACGGCTGCTACTGTTGTTGCTGTTGTTTGGTAAATTGATTCGATTCTGGTGTCCGTTTATCTAATTCTGCTTTTCGTTGGTCAAGTTTGGTGGTTGAGTCGTCGCTGGTGTTCCTGTGGTTGGTGTTGTTGTTGTCGTTCGCTAATTTCTCTCATCACATCGGCATCACGGGCAAAAGCGCAAGCAAAAAATTTGGGTTTATTTATTCCTCTCTTTGACTCCGTTTAATTTTCTGCGCTCTTTTCGCGTTTCACCTTTGTGGGCTTGGGCTGTGCAGTAGTGTTGTTGCTGTAATTGTAGTTGTAGTTGTGGCTGTGGTGGTGCAGGGGTATTCTATTTTTTCTTCTTTATTGTTGGACGCGAATCTGCAGGAAGTGAGGCTGTGGGTGGTGTTGTGGGTCCTGGTCGTTGTTAGAATTTCCTCCGCTGATTACAACACAAAAAAAATCGCTGAAATAGCGGACAAAAGCCGTTTTCTTTGCGTATTTCGCTTTAAGTTTCCTTCCCAGCTACCGATCCATTTTCAATTTTCCAAGATGATTCCGACGAATAACGTACATTTTGCCAGCCACTCGGGAGGAACCCAAGGTCTATCGATTATTTTTCTATCGACTAAATCGAGTGGGCGATGACTTATCGAATATTACTTATTGCAAATAAATTAAATCGTTTTCGAAAAATGACGGTGGAAAAAGGAATTAAAGAATTTTTGTCTGGTCTGCTCTCAATTTCAGGTTGGCAATTCATGCCCACCTTTTTCTTCCCATGCAAAATCCGCTCAATTACCGGTTGGCGATTCATGCTTCTTTTCCCGATTGGGACTTCGTGCCCTGAAATCATCGATACATCGAACATAGATGATTTTATCGAGTGGGCGTTTAATTATCGAATATTACTTATTGTAAATTAATACTACTTATTTATAATAATCCGATACGCTTACATTTGTACTTAGCTCGCCTATACGAATAAAACAACAATCTGATTAGTAAACAATTTTAACCATTATAATTTATCGGTTACTCTTAAAGCGAACCAGACTGTTTAAAAATAGTCCTTGGCACTGCCGGACTATTAATCGATTATAAAATGATGGCGGTCAAACACATATCGTTACTGTGCCATTCCTTTCCAAAAGCTTGACGTTCGTTGGTTGTCAGGAAAATTATTTTCAGTCGATTTCTGGAATTGATACTGAAAGGTAATAATTTTGTAGAGCAATTTTTCTTAACTTAACAAAACTCTTCTCGAAAGGAAAAGAAAAGGTCTTTACTTAAGTTCTACCATGAAGGAGAAGAAGAATCATAACGCAAGCTTCACCGAACGCTTCGGTGACATTTCCTACTTAATGCGCCAACCACCGCCGTTGTGGAATGTGCCCTTTCCGGGATTTGGACACCCCAACATCGCTAAGGGGCCTGGCCCGGTGCCTGGCCCGGTGCCTGGCCCAGTGCCCTTCGGATTTGGTTCAAACATACCGCCGGTGGCAGGTCCGTCGATCCCCCGCGATCAGCGTCGCCTGTACGTCGGCAACCTTCCGAATAATATTACCGCAAACAAGCTGGTGCAGTTCTTCAATCAGCAGATGTTTAACCTCGGCTTTCCTCCCATTTTGGGCTGCAATTTTTTCTTGGGCAAGACATTTGCCTTCCTGGAGTTTAGAACCGCTTTTGAAGCAACCCAAGCCATGATTTTGGATGGCATCAAAATTATGGGGAAGAACGTGAAGATACGTCGTCCTGATAAGTACCAGTCGAAGGTCATACAATCTGAAAATATATCGAAAGATGTGGATCGGGAGTCGCCCAACTCAATTTTTATCGGAGCATTGCCAAACTTTATGAACGACGACCAGGTCAAGGAGCTACTCTATCCCTTTGGCAAGATCCGCTCCTTTAAACATATTCGAGATTTGAAAACTGGGCTAAGTAAGGGCTTTGCCTTTTGCGAATATGAGGATGCAGGCGTCACTGATAAGGTTATTGATGCCTTGAATTGGATGCAGATGGGTGACAGAAAACTTATCGTTCAGCGCGCCAGCCTGGGCGCCAAGAGAGCTCAGAAAGAGGATTCATCGGTAGGAGATCCGATCCCTTCACCGACCGAGGTACTCTGCTTGCACGACATGATCTCCCCGGATAAGCTGCGTGAAGAGGACATTGACGATGATTTATTGGAAGACATCAGGGAGGAGTGTGCCAAGCATGGCGAGGTGCGTGGCGTGGAAATGCCACGTCCCATTGAAGGGAAGGATGTTCCTGGATGCGGCAATGTCTATGTCTTATTTGAGTCGGTTTTAGGCTGTCAAAATGCTCGTGAGGGACTAGCTAAACGCCATTTTAATGGCCGCACCGTTACTACTTCATACTTCGATCCTGAGAAGTACAATCAGCGCGAATTCTAAATATTACAAATATATGTATGTAAATAAAATGCATAATATATGTATGTAAATAAAATGCATAATATATGTATGTAAATAAAATGCATTTAAAAATTAGTTTAAGCCATTTGTTGTTAAAAATATGGGAAATCACATATGTAATTATTACAATTTACAATAGGTGTCAAGGCTAAGCTAAATGTATAAGTTAATTGGGCATATTTTTTAAGACATATTCTTAAAATATATTTTGTTATATATTATATATAGATATAGATATGATTTTGAGTAAATTCTTGAATGTACATACCATATAAGATTTAGGACACTATTCTTTCCAAAGCTAAAACATGTAGAAAACCAATAAGTAACTTTCTTTAATATTTCGTTAGACCATTTCCCCACATTTTCAAAGAAAGCACTTTAGTTTTTTTGTATGATGTATATGTATTTGTATATTTAAATTTAATTGGAGTTTTAATTTCTGTTTAAATTAACTAAGCTTAAACACTTAAATAAACGCCCGAGCGCAATGTTAATGTATTGTAATGCCTTCATTCCGTCATTTGTCGTCATAGAACTTGCTATTTACCTTGTATAATCGAACTTTCAGTATTTTCTCGAATTTAAAATCACACAAAAACCGTTCTACTCCTTGGATAACCCAATAATCCATGCCAATTCCATGCAATCCGAGCCAATCTCGAGTCTCGCTTGCTCGCCCTTACGCGTGATATATTATAGAGTAATAATAAACAACGAGAGAGAGAAAGAGAGTGAGAGACACACACAGGACACGACATCTATAGCTAGTAATTGTAATAAAGGAGACGGGAGATCAATAACCGGCAGCAGCAGCAACACATAGTGCCACCGTCACAACTCGTAGGTGATGTTGTTCATGTGATCGCGCGTCTTGCGCGCCTTGAAGGGCGCCGCAAAGTGCTCATAGGCATTCTCCGCGTTGTACGACGAGCAGCGCCTGAGCCGATGGTGTTGCAGCGAGCTGCTGTATGGAGCATTGGCGTGTCCGTTTCCAGCGCCGGCACCAAAGCAACGCATGGCCGCGCACAGCAGACTGCACCATCTCCAGGACGAGGTAAAGGCGTAAAAGTGACGACTGGCGCCGCCACCGCCGCCTCCTCCTCCTCCCTTGGACAGCAAGTGCTGGCGACTGTGATGCAAGTATGGATTATAATTCGAGCGGAAGCTGCTGCTGTCGCTGCTGTGGCCACTGTCTCCGCTGCTGCTATCGCTTCGCCGCAATCCCAACCGAAACAGATTCCCATTGTTGTGGGCCGCATTGGCGAAATCCTCAAAGTCCAGGTGGGACTCGTACTCAAAGTCGCGATCTATGGAAACGGCGGGTGTGATGATCATAAATTGACTATACTTTTGGTTACGATTCGCCGGCGCCTGTTGGTGTTGCTGATTTTGCTGCTGCTGATGTTGGCGCTGCTGTCGTTGGTTGTGCCGCTGTTGGTTGGCCAGCGAATTGAGCAGCGTCTGGTTGGTGTCCACCGAAGAGTAGCTGTTGCTGTTCGACACCGGCGACATATCATTGTTGTTGTTGCTGCTGCTCACATGGGCGCTGTTAGTGTTCGCGTTATTATGATTGTTGTTATTGTTGTGTGCAAAGACTCCAGCAGGTGCCGGCTGAGTGGTGGTAACAACAGCGGCCTTTACTGTGTGAATATGCGGCTGTGGTGGCGGCTGCTGCTGCTGCTGCTGCAGAGCTGGCGATGTGGTTGTGGGCGTGGAGCCAACAGAGGGCATCCATCATCTCGTATCCTCCGTCCCGCTACTGCTGTCATCGGGCTTCACGATTTGGTAGGTTATCAAGTACTCTGGATAAGACTGAGGGCGACATTAAAACAGATTGAATATGTGTGAAAATCTTAATTTCCACTACACTCACCTGTTCACCCCGATAGACAACATATTCCGCAAAATGCAGGCCACCCGCCGATGGCCGACCCACCACCGAGTGGTGGCCAGGCGGAGCATGGGCCATCTTCATGGCGCTGTACTGCAAGAAGGATTTACCCAAAGCCACGCGACACAGGAGAAGTTGTCTGGGGGGCAAGAAAATAAGGATTGAGAAACCAGTAAGAACCGATTAAAGTCTTAACTCACCTTGGACACACATAGCAGGACTTGTCCTTGTGCGATGGACATCCAATGCCGCCGCCAATTCCATAAACATACTGATTGCTCTTCGAGCTGTGCTCGGCAAAGTAAATGCCCGCCCCAAACATGCCGCCTATGTAGGCGTGGCGCTCATCAAAGCCCCTCTGTACAATTGCATTGATAAAGGGGCTGCCATGGAATAACATGCGCTCGTTGGACTGCACATAGTTCTCCTCGGCGATCTCCTGTCGGCGATGCGCATAACGCTCCCAAAGCTTACGATTCTGCACCTTTTGCACCTGTTTTATACCAAAAATAAAATAGTTTTTAGCTATAAACCGAAAGATGTTATGTAAAAACTATGAAAAACTTGCCCGAATTATGTTGTAGCGCGTAAAGTAACCGCCCGCCTGTCCATTATCCCGATGCTCCCGTATCGTGGCCTGCATTTCCTCTTCGACGGCCACAAACTCCTTGTCATCCGGCAGCAGGTCCACCAGCAAGGTGCACAGGTTAACATTGTTACCAATACCTGAATGAAATAAACCCAAATTAAAGCTTCAACTGGTAACAATTCGATGTAATGAAACCCACCTGTGGTGGCCCTCAACTGGGCAATGCCCTTGAGTATCTTATGGCGGAAGCCGTAGGCGGATACGCCCACCTGCTTGAGATCATCGTGACCCATTTCGGCCAGAATGTCCAGCGTGATTTGCTCACGCTCGAACAGCTCGGTTAGGTGATGCAGCTGCTGGCTGCAGAGGAACCCAGACACATTGGTGATGTTCTCCGCATCCGGCAGGAGGTCATCTGTTGAGGAGCCCTCGGCCCCATTGGCCTCGGCGCCCTGGGCCGGACTGATGCGTGTGGAACTGCTC
The DNA here is from genome assembly GCA_008042485.1 of Drosophila mayri. NCBI lineage: Eukaryota > Metazoa > Arthropoda > Insecta > Diptera > Drosophilidae > Drosophila > Drosophila mayri. The sequence continues at coordinate 362,449 of VNJN01006874.1, read as the reverse complement.
AGGGGCAGCGGTACAGGAACACTCAGGATCATGGAGGCGCCGGTGGGCAGCAGCACGGTTTCCGTGGTGGGGGAAAGAATCGTAGAGGAGGTGGAGGTTGTCGATGAGGTACCTGCCGCAGAAGCAGCTGCTCCTGTTACTGCTGCATCCGGTGCCGGGGAGCTGCTGCTCAACGATTGCGTGGAAGCGCTCAATGCATGCTGGCTCAGCGAGGTGGCCATGGCGTCCTGCAGCAGGCATTTCACATCGTCGGCCGTGGCCAGGTCAATGGGAGTCTGTCCCTCTTGATTTTTCATGTAGGCATCGGCACCGTGGGCCAACAGGAGCGAGCACAACTGCGTGCGTCCCTTCTGCGCCGCCTCGTGAAGCGGTGTGAAGCCCCATTTATCGGTGGCATTCACGACTGTCTTGTGCTTGATCAACAGCGCTGCTATATCCAAATGGCCGTACGAACTGGCATTGTGCAGTGGTATAAGTCCACCCTTGTCCTGGGCATTGACATCGGCTCCGTGTTCTAGGAGATATTCGGCACACTCAAAGTTGTTGTAGCCGGCAGCCAGGTGCAGGGGCGTGGAATTTCTGCCCTGCGCATCCCTGCAATTGATAGTTTCCGCGGTTACCAATCGCTGAACCCTGGCCAGATTACCCTTCTTGGCAGCGTCGAGCAGGGCAGAGGGTCCCCTCAGCAACTCGGCAACATCGTGATCCGATTCTTTGACTAAATCCGCTGGGGTAGCGCCATCCCGGTTCTTCTTCATGGGATCAGCGCCATGCTTGAGGAGCAGCTTGCAAATATCATATTTTCCTTTGGCAGCCGCTTCATGGAGCGGTGTGAACTTCCACAGATCGGAGACATTCACATTGGCTCCGTGCTTGACCAGCAGTTCAGTGACCTCGTAATGCCCGTAGGAACAGGCGTTGTGAAGGGGAACTAGGCCGCCCTTATCAGCGGCATATACCTCGGCGCCATGCTCCAGCAGAAATTGAACCACCGGCACTCGATTGAAGCCAGCGGCAAAGTGCAACGGCGTGGAATGTCGTCCATCCAAATCCCTACAATTGACCCTCAGTGGATTGTTCAGCACAATGCGACGCACAGTGTCCAGGTCTCCGGCTTTGGCAGCGTCCAGCAAATGGGTTTCACTGTCGGGCGGATTTTTAAGCAGTTTGAGCACATTGTCCGAGGCCAATTGCGAGGCGGTGAGTCCCTCCAGCGAAACGATATTCGTATCTGCGGCATAGGACAGCAGCAGGCGAACTGCCTGCTCATCCCGAGCACACCGATGCAAGGGCGTCTGTCCCAAACTGTCCAGAGCATTTACCTTGGCACTTTGCTTCAGCAGCACCTCCATGGCGTCATAGTGCAGCAGCTCGGCGGCCAGATGAAGGGGAGTGAGGAATGCCTTGTTTTTCTCGTTTAGCAGAGCTCCCTTTCGGGTCAGCAGCTCCATCAGTTGCTTGCGCTTGCCATCAGGCGAAACGGCGGCCAGATGCAGAGGAGTGTCTCCCGTGTAGGGATGCACAAAGTTCACAATTTCTGCGCAGACCAGCTTTTTGGCACGGGAGACGTCACACTTTCGACAGGCATCCAGCAGACAATGTCCCTTGTATTCGACTGAAAGTGAAAGAGATTCAAAATTTGGAAATTATAAAGAATGAAATCCGAAAGTCTTATGTTACTCACATGCAATCCTTTCCCTAAGCTCTCTGGTGGGCGCCGCATCGATGGCCGACTTGCTGTGACAGTTGAGGAGTGTGGGATCCGCTCCGCGGCTCAGTAGCAAACTGCAGACCTCCACCCGGCTCTTGGAAGCGGCTTCGTGGAGCGGCGTAAAGGCCCACAGATCGTTGGCATTGACATTGGCTCCCGCCTGAATGAGCAGCTTGGTCACATCAAAGTGCCCATAGGAGCAGGCATTATGCAGCGGCACCAAGCCGCCCTTGTCCTTGGCATGCACATCCGCCCCATTGGCCAGCAGTATTTCCACGATCCCAATCCGATTGTAGCCAGCGGCGAGATGGAGGGGCGTCGAGCGTCGTCCATCGCTGGCATGACAGTTGACATTCAGTGGCGTCAGCAGGGCCAATAGGCGATCCTCGGCGCCGGAGCGAGCTGCCTCCAAGAGTTCATCCTTACGATACTCCCCGGTTAAGACGGGCCTGGTTGCCTCATCAGCCAGCTCCAGAGGTGTCTTCTGCTCCGAATTTCGGATCGTGTGATTGGCACCGTGCTGCAATAAAGCCAGGCACACATCTACCTTGCCCTTGCTGGCCGCCTCGTGCAAGGGAGTGTAGTTCCAGTTGTCGGTGGTGTTGGGACTGGCTCCGGCTTTCAGCAGCAGTCGCACCACCTCGGCATGGCCAAAGGAGCAGCAATTGTGCAGCGGATGCAGGCCGCCCTCGTCACAGGCCTGGATGGAGGCGCCGCTGTTTAGCAGGAATTCGACCACTTCCCGGCGGCCATAACCTGGTGGGTGAAAAAGAAAGCAACAGAGAGAGATGAGTGTCAATTTTTGTATCTTCTTTGGTCGATGGCAAGCCGTAGAAATGAGACGGGAAGGTCTACTAGCCGTTTTTCTTGGCTTGTTTGGGGGTTCTTCCGACCTTGCCCGTGGCCTATGAATGGTATTAATCACAAGGGAAACAAAGAATGCCTAAAAGGGGATTCCTCTTACTCTTGGTAATATTTTAATGTATACTTTGTGTATGAACTGTAATAATAATTAATAAGAATCTATGGTTAAATGTTGCTAAATTCCTAGACCATCATAAGGAATATATATCGAAGGACAAAGTTCAATAAATAATCTTAGTTTGTTATATCAAAAAATATTGCATTTATTGTTATGAAAATAAATCGAAAATTTGTTATTTAATTTGAGTATTTGTATAAGTTTTACGGACTTTATTTGAAACCTTATAAGCTATAAAGATTTATCGTTTTATCGCAGCTTTAGAATATTTAATTTATGTTACAATTTCCGCTATAAATAATTATTACAAAAATATATCAGAAAAATGTAATTTAATTTAATAATTTGTATAAGTTTTAGACTTTATTTAATTAGAACAATTATTATAAGCTATATTGATTTATTGCAACGTTAAAGAAATGGATTTATATAACAGTTTTCGGGTTATCTCTAGACAGAGGCCTTTTAGGAGCTTTAAAATTTCAAAGATTAGTAAAAACCCAAACTTATATATATTTAAAGTAAATATCAAGGTTGATATTAAAAGCTGTAGGTTGTTACAAGCAATGAAAGCTTTTTATGACATGGAATTATCCCAAAAATCATGAATCATAATAATAATTACTTTCTCAATGCTATAATCAAGATCAAATGGAATTATATCATTTAAATCCGATTTGATTTGCAAGAAACCCTTTTATTTATTTCCGAATTACTTGCATTTCTTGCAATATCAACCGAAACTTGTCCATATCTCTGATAACTGACTCATCTCGATCAGTCACACCCACACACACTCTGGATAATAACAATAAATAAAATGCTTATTCAAGTTGATATCTATTGCAAAGTTATTGTTTTTAATGAACTGCAAGGAGAACGAAGCGAAGCCAATTACAAATCTTGGCGGCAAACAAAAGCTTGAGCTTGAGCCACCCACCAAAAAATAGAGGTTTGCGAAACGTTTTTGCGCCGTTCACTTTTTGTGTGTGTGTGGCCCAAACAATTACGAAAGTTTTGCATTAAAAATTAATAGAATGGAAAACTTATTTCAACTGTTGCACTCCGGGCCCATGTTTGGACCAAAAAACTGATCCTTGAGTGGGGAATTCATGCACTATAACCCAAGATATATACTTTGGCAACTTGATTTGCAATTGCCTGGCTGAAGGTTAATTATGCCCAACTTTTGGGGCAGCAATAAAAGCGATAAAAGCTAGTTTTAATGCCTCAGACAAGGAAGGAAGGGAAGGTCGCTCCGTTGGCTGTTAGTATTATTATCTTTTGGCTAAATAAACACCTCTGAGAGATAAAGGCTGAGAGTTGGGGTTAATCGAAAAGAACTGAAAGTTAAACAATTAAGTTTTACTGTTTGTCACGACTTTTTCGGGAAGGAAGGAAGGAAGGAAGAAGGAAACGTGAGCTTCCCCTGCAACAGGTATTGTCCGAAAAAGATCGAATAGTTTGAAAAATTCGTACATTTAACAAGGTGAAAACAAGACACAACACAAAATTAAGCTGGCTGGCGCAGACAGACAATAAACAAAGACCCCCTCTTGAAGATCTCACTTTTTGGTTCACAGAACGTGACAAAAAGACAGACGAAAATCCAAACAAAAAAATGGAAAACCAGTTTATAGAAAGAAAAGACCCAAGACGAATGAATCATAGACCTAACCACCGACCACAAGATAATAAAAAAGTGCTCAACTTAAAAAGAAGCCAACAGGCGAAATTGATATGCAAGGGGCGTGCGTCGACGGAGAGAAACAGTTACACAAAACAAAAAAGGGTTATTTTTAGTGAAAAACTGACAGCATTTTATTAATCGCAATGCATAAAAATGCTAACTAGGCCAAAGTCACAACAAAAGACGCAAAATATTGAGCCAAAGACGTCAGCAGGATGGCTGGCGCAGCCAGCAGGCAGCAGCAGAGAGCAGAATCCGAATCTGAAGCTAAGTCAGCAGCCACAACAAGTCCCTCCCACAGCCCACCGCCCCAAAGCCTCACTGTATCACTAGCTAACACCTCCCCCTAGAAAAATAACACATAGATAGGATATAGATACAAATGCAACAAAAATAAAAGCCACAACGCGGACAGGTAGGAATATTTTTCATTAGAAATTTTTAAAGGAAAGTTACATAGGTGCACAGGTTGATATAAAATTAATTTTTAATATCCTTAAATTATAGTTTGCAAAAAATATATAAAATATATATAATAAAATATATAAAAATATATAAATATATAAAAAATATGTCTTTTATAAAGATTTTGGAGTATATAATAGAACTCCATTTCCATTTCCATTTCTTTGGACACATTTTTTGAACAACTTTTGAAAAGATTTTAATTTTTTTTTAATTGTGTATTTATTTTTGAAAATATTGAATACTCATATATTTAAATTAAAGTGTTTTGACTTGAAGTTTAATTTAAAAATTCTTTAATTATAATTTGCAGTTTTTTTTTATAAAAATATAATCTTTTAAAAGATTTTTGAGTATATAAAAGATTCCCCAACTTTGTATTTCCCTATTGTAAATGGATAATTTTCAGTCATTTTAAAGTTTTTTGTTTTAAGCGTAGTATAGGGCGATATCTCTGAAAATTCTATGCTTTTGGTTATTAATAAAATAGAAATAATAATATACAAAAATAGATAAAGATGGAAACGTAATAAAAATTATACATAAAATTTCTCTAAAAAATAACTTTAATTTATACAGAAAAATACAAATTTTAGAAACATAGATTTTGTAAATTTTATAAATTTTTAACACAAGTAAGACATTTATTTATATTTTTTTAACTATTTAAACCAGTTTAATTAACTCTTTTAAGATTATTCCTTGTAAACGTTTTTAACGTTGCCTTGGTTACCAGAAAGTAACCACGCACCTTTCACACCTGTAGCTTTTTTTGGTAAATGTGAAAATACACCAAATAAACATATACAAAAATGGTAAATGCAAATTGTTTACTAATTTTGTGCTGATTTTGCTGCATATCTTCTTGAATTCTGCTATTTGGAATGCTAAATGTGAAAGCTTTGGGAGAAAGAGCGGCAGCAACACCTTTCAATGGCTGTGGCAGTGCCATTATGTAGGTGCTATTATCTTAACCGCAGCTGTGTGCATATTTTTGTGAAAATAGAAATTGTTAAAATGCAGCACGCACACGGAGGCCATAAGAGCAGAGAATGAGGGGGAGACACGGCGAGAGTTCCGGAAACAAGCGCCAACCGAACCCCAACACACATAGAACAGAAAAGCGGAGAACAGAAGCAGAAGCACAAGCAAAAGCCGAGGCAAGTGGAAACTAGGTCAACTCTCGACGCCATTGGAGCAGGCGAGTGTCCGACCGAGAGCGACCGAGACGACAATGACGCCCGTCACACCCAGGCGCAACTAGCTCAAGGCCAAATCCGCACAAGAGCAGCCCGCAGTGCGGCGGGGTTGCAAGTCCTTCAACCCTGGCCAAAAAAAAAGTAAAAAAAAGAACTGAAAGGGTGGCAGGACATTATGCTGTTTTTAGGACGTCCTTGGGCGGCGGAAATCTCGAGATCCTCTCGACTCTCGAGTTTCGACTGGCAACTTACCCGCAGCAAAGTGCAGAGGCGTGGACTTGCGTCCCGCCGTATCCCGGGCATTCACGGTCTGCGGCGTTATCAGCTTCTTCACCTTGGCTATCTCGCCCGTCTTGCAGGCCTCGAAGAGCTCCCGCAACGGATCGTTGGCCATGACCGCGTCGAGATTCACGCTCAGTATGGCCCGACTCCGACTGTTGTTGGCCATTTTGTGTGTGTTGTAATTATGCTGTTGTTGTTTTTCGCTTTGTTTACACGCACTCCCCAAATATCACGGATTTGGATACGCGTTGGCTCAAGCTCTCCCTCTCTCTCTCCTGGTCGCTTCACTCCGTCCACCAACTGGCGCTGGTCTCTGCTCCTCTGGTGGTTGCCTGCATTTCCGGATTACTCGAACTTTCGCGATCGCTCGGCGGGGTGGGAGGAGGATTGGATTTGCGTTCGAGGAGCAACAATTTGCCACTGGCTGCCACGCGCCCAGCCCACTTTTTTCGCTTAATATTTAATGCACAAATGCAAACCAAAATCAATAGATGTGTGCCTGGTCAGCAGTCGCTCCTCGTTTGCTGCACTCGCGGGCGGCACTGTTCGGGACTCCGGATGTCCTTAGTGTCTTTGTCAAAACGGTCGTGGCCTCCAAAGCCTTCGCAGTGGGGATTTTTCCTAATTTTTTCGCCTCCGCGAACCGAGTTGTTTTGTTTTGGGGCCTGCAGTGTGGCTGCTACTAATGAAGATAAAAAATGGAATTCTCTTATATCGATAGCAAGGCTAAAAACCAGCCCTCGAGCCTATCGAGCCCTCGTACGGTCTTAGCTTATTTTCTGGTATTTTTAACATTATCGAAACTGGCCACGCTAAATCTCAGCATTATAAACATTTGTTAAAAAGTGCATAAAAACGTATATATGGCGGTGCAGCGCTTGTATTATTGCTAATCAGAACCGGGAGCAAGTGAAAGAAAATCCAGTGCACCAGGCGCTGCCGCGGAATCGGGGATAAGATCAGACTTCTAAAAAGTGAATCAGAATTTTTCCAGCACACACACACACGCATACACCTGCAGTGAATCACACGCACACCAGCATGAAACCCGTCGTGTTGTTGTAAATAAGTGCAAGTGAAGCAGAAGCTGCGATCGGGAAAATTAAACAGAAGAAAGGGAAGTGAGCAGCAGGAAAAGCAGGGAAAAGTGGATAGGCGGAGTGCAGTTGACACGCTTCGCTGGCTGCGCGACAGCAGAACGCCAGTCGAGCGTCGTCGAGGCTGCCGAAAAAGCCATTAGCAGTGGAGAACAGCCCCCCCACCCCTCGGGCGCGCCCGCAGTTCAGTGTCATTTGGAGCGGCGCAAGAAAGCAATTTTCTGGTAGTCGCCGCCACCATCGGAGAAATAGCAATAATTGGCCGCCGTAGAGACCGAAAGACAGACAGAAGAACAATTAGCCGGAATGGAGCTGAAAGTTTGGGTTGAGGGCATCCAGCGGATTGTGTGTGGCGTGACGGTGAACACCACATGCCAGGTACATAAATAATTGCCCCTCTGATTGGTTTTATTCTTCATTATTGATTAATCACTCGGATTTCTTGCAGGATGTGGTGTTTGCCTTGGCCCATGCCACTGGCAAGGTGGGCCGTTTTACCCTCATCGAGCGATGGCGCAATAATGAACGCCACCTGGCCCCCAATGAGAATCCCATGAAGCTGCTCCTCAAATGGGGCGAGTATGCAAATGATGTGCAGTTCATTTTGCAGCGATCCGAAAACAAAACACAACAGCAGCCCCAGCAGCAGCAGCAGCATCAGAGTAACAACATCAACAACAACAACAATACGTATGCTGTGATGACAACAAAAAAACCGCTGGCTACCAACAACAATAATAACAACAATATGACCAGCAAGCCAGCACCCCCTGCTTTGCAAAAGCAAAAATCGAATGTAGAGCTGAGCTACCGCACAAAGGAATTAAAAAAGAGTTTTGGGTGTGTGTCGTGTGGAACCTTGAAAGCTTAAATGATCATTGATCCACCTTAATTCGCTTAGCTGACCTCCTTTATAGTATTTTACCGACTAAAACTATCATAAATGGCATACTAATCGACGTAAAAACCTACCTTTTTCATATATTTTATCAGCAGCTAAGCGAATTATGTCGACCATTGTAATTAGTAAATATTTACTAAAATCCATTCTTCTTTCAGGGGCTACGATGCCAAGCAGTTTGACAACATAGGCATAGTCAAGGGTATTCCCCAGCAGCAACAGCAGCAGTCGCCACAGCCGGTTAATCAACAGCCACCCACATTGGTGGCCACTGCAGTCCCACCTGATCAGATATCCACGCAGGACAACAACATGGCTGCGCCTCTAGTGCCAAAGCATGAGAAATCCCTATCAAACCCGCTGGATATGACCAGTACAAGCCATAATCCGTCGACCGTTGCCAATGGCTACAACGATTTCTACAACAATAACAACAGCATGAACAGCAATCACAACAATATCAACAGCAGCAGCAGCAATCAGCACATTTACAGCCAGCTGAGCAAATCCAGCAATGAACTGCGACGCTCCAGTCCCAGCAATGACATATACTACACCAATAACAATAGTATTAATAACAACAATAACTCACCGGAGCTGTATAAACAAACGCCAACGATTTCCGCAAATGGAGCTCTAGTCCCGCCTCCATATCGTGATCCTCCGCCACCCAGGAACAGTCCTATGTGCCAGAGCCAACGCCTGGCCAGCAGCAATGCGGACACCATGTCCAATGCTTCTTCGTCGACGAATCCCTTTCTCAGCGACTATGATCAACATAGCAACCACAATAATAACAACAACAACAACAACAACGGAAGCCAGGCCATGGAGGAGGGCGAGAGCATGTTCCAGGCCACGCAGTACAACGATCTGCTGCAGTTAATCAAGTTCCAGAGAGAGAAGATCACAGCCCAGCAAATGGAATTGCAAAAGGTGAATATCTATAAAATAAGCAATTATCTATAATAATATTTAATTAACTCCATTTCTCTTTTAGTTTGACACTGAAATTGTGTTTTTAGAAAGCAAAGAACGAGACCATGCCCACGAGCTGGAGGCCATATCGCGTGAGATCTCCAAAGCAGATCAGATCTTCAGGCAGGGCAGCGAACAGCTACAAACTCTGCAATATGTGGAGGAAGAGAACGAACTGGTCAAGCAACAGGAGAAGACCCTTAAGTCGGAAATTGCCCTGCTCCGATCGAAGCTGGCTAATTGCGAGACCGAGTTGCTGCAATGCAAGAATAAGATGCGTCTTTTGATGGATGACATAGAGCTAGAGCAGCAGCAACAGCAGCAGACCAATCGGTGAGTATGAATTAGAAATTTAAATAATTTTTATGTAAATTTGCGCGCCAAATGCCTATAATTTCTCTCATCAATAGTTTGAATACAGTTTAACTTATCTGTTTCCTTTTTAACCTCTCTAATTTTATTAGACAAACGGTAGAGCGCGATTTTCTGATGGAAATGGAGAGAATACAGAGCGAAATCGATCAGGCACTGCATAACACGGACACATCGAACAAAACGGCCGACAGTTTGAAGAAGGAGCTGCTGATGATCGAACATGCCATTGCCGAGAAGAAGCGGCAGGTTGAGCAGCTGGTCAATGAGATGAAGGAGGTGAATCTGCAGAGTTTGACCGTTACCACCACCGCAGAGGAAATCAAGCATTTACTAGAGGGACAGGCAGCACCGGGCAATAAGCAGGGTAGCAGTCGTCGGATCATCGGCTCGCCGAGGCAACTGGAGACGGCGGTACCTACCAGTAAAAATCCACATGGCGTTTGGGTTTAAGTCACACTTGGAGTATTGAAACTATTTTTCTAAACCTATATTTCCACTTTTTCACAATCCACGTTTTTTGGGAACAACAAAAATTGATAAACACATATCCTGAAAACATAATGGAGTTGAAGCTTAATAGATTCCATATGAATATCACAAATTTACAAGCAATCAGCTTCTAGATTATTGCTTACTTTCCAATTACAATTATGGATCTCTCAAAACGAATGATAAATGTTACACATTTTTACACAAAACTCAAACACACACACACGAACACCCACTGCACAGTACTTTTGTATTTTATTGTAGTTAATGATGATTCCATTATCACATTCCCCTAATTTTAATTAATTGTGCTATATACTTTTGTTTAATCTTTGTTGCTAGTCTCACATGTAAACAAAAACAAACTCCTTCCAATCTCCGCAATTCGCCATTAGTTGGAACTTTAATTGTTGCAATAATTCGAAAGTAAAACGAAACTTGAAAACGCCTTTTTAACATTTAAGTAGTGCACTTAGTGATTGTCTCCCACAGAATAAATAATTCATTATAGTGTCCACAAAACGTATTTAAACGTTCTTAGCAATTAGCACAGCTTTAGCAAACGAATATTAAAAACTAGCAATGCTTTGTTGAAAAGTTTCACTTCTAAAGTGCTTTAGCCTTAGCCACCGGATATTGAAAAATAAGACAACCATTAGCTTAAACATGCAGATCTTGTAGGAAACAACAGCATCATAGTTCGCTTCATTGTATTATGTTTTTAATTAGCAATATTAATTAATTTTACAAAATTGATAATGCAACCGCAAGAGCAACACCAACCGAAACGCAATTTATGCAATAATATACATACATTATTACTATTACATTTAAAACTATAAAAAACAAAAACGTTGTAGAACAAATTCTAACTGCATTGTATTTAATTAGCTAATAAATACATTTTTATGATTTTTTTCTTTAAAACCTACAAGAAATCTCGTAATTAAAGGGAAGTGAAAACTGCGGGCCCGGGGGAAACCAACGAAATAAAGAATAATACTGTTGACGAATTTCACATTAAATAAAAGTTTTTATCTTTATTTCTTTGAAAACACTGCGGATATTATTTTTATTCATACTTGAAATTAACAAATTTTTCGATGTTACGAGGGAAACTGGATTTTTATGGGAATTATCGAGTTATCGATTTTCATCATCTGGCAACTCTGGTTCTGCCAGCACGAAATACAAAAAAAGAATCCTCCGTAAATCGAGTTTCCAAAAGCAAAACAATGTCAAAAGACGAAAAAGATAAAGTGCAAATAATCGACAAAGACCTGGATCTGTCCAATGCCGGACGTGGCGTGTGGTTGGTCAAAGTGCCGAAGTACATTGCTCAGAAATGGGAGAAGGCTCCGTCGAACATGGACGTGGGCAAGCTGCGGATCAGCAAGACGCCCGGCCAGAAGGCCCAGGTCTCGCTCTCGCTCACGCCCGCTGTTTTGGCCCTGGATCCAGATGAGAAGATACCCACAGAGCACGTCCTGGATGTGTCGCAGGTCACAAAACAGACATTAGGGGTATTTTCGCACATGGCGCCGACTGAGGCGGCCGCTGCCAGCAATGGCAAGGAGAACTCGTCGATGCCATCTGGCCAGCCGGACAACGAGAAGCTCTACATGGAGGGTCGCATTGTCCAGAAACTAGAGTGTCGGCCAATCGCCGATACTTGCTACATGAAGCTGAAGCTGGAGTCCATCCGCAAGGCCTCGGAACCACAGCGCCGTGTGCAGCCCATCGATAAGATCGTGCAGAACTTCAAGCCAGTCAAGGACCACGCACACAATGTAATTATTATTATTGTTGTTTACCTCAAGGCCAGGAGAAGCAAATTAAACTATTATTTGTTTCCTTTCAGATCGAATATCGGGAGCGAAAGAAGGCCGAGGGCAAGAAGGCTCGCGATGACAAGAACGCTGTGATGGACATGCTATTCCACGCCTTTGAGAAGCACCAGTACTATAATATTAAAGATCTCGTCAAGATTACCAATCAGCCGATTAGCTACCTCAAGGAGATTCTCAAGGATGTCTGCGACTACAACATGAAGAATCCGCACAAAAACATGTGGGAGCTCAAGAAGGAGTATCGCCACTACAAGACTGAGGAGAAGAAGGAGGAGGAGGAGCACAAGTCCGGCAGCAGCGATTCCGAATAGCACATAGAAGAAGCTCTTTTAATTTCTGTATAATTAAAAACCATTAAGACCATATTTAAGATTTTTTGTTTTATTCCTTAGAAACTATGTATTCTTAGGCTACTGAAAAAAAAACAACATTAAATTAGGTTTTCTTTCTTGCACTCTGGTACTTATGTCTTACTGCACATATAAAGTTTCTCATGATATCTTCCTATTTACAGAGCATCGAGCCATAATATCCCTGTACAATTGTTTTTAAAAATTTTTTACTATATTTTTGTTTATGCTGTCCCCTTATTTACAGATTTATACAATCGATTTTGATAATTTTGTACAATACGAGATCAGGTACTTGGTTCATAGTACTAATCATCAGCTCATATCGATTTCCAAAACACAATTTGTTATTGTTCAAAATGCAAAATTAAAAAGGATAGATAAAAGTAGAAAATTTGTAAGAAGTTGAGAAGAAAATAAAGTTTTATATAAAACTAAAAAAACAACCAAAATGTGTGGAAGTTATAAGAAAAATTTAAATTAAAATAGAAATGAAATCAAGCAAAATTAAATTTTAAGAAAAAGAAATTTCAAGAAAATAGTATACGAAAGAAAATAAAATTTCAAAGGAAAAAAATCGCAGTTTAAAGAAAATAATAAGGAAAACTTAAATGCATATTGATCTATTTCAAAATGTTTGGGAAAACTGAGCTTAAATAATACTGTTTAAATTAAAACTACACACAAATATTGCGTCAAAAGCTTAAAACAAAGGTTTTACATTGCATGCCGTCTTAAGAAATAGGAAACTAACACTAATACTTTGTACAAAAAACTAAAATTAAACTCTCTCTGGCAAGCACTCGCTGTGCTTAGCGCTAGCGAAGCTTCTTCACCTTGCGGTACTTCTGGGAAAAGTGCATTGCTTGCCGATCCTGAAAATGGTGCAAGGGTGTTAGTCATAATTCGAATCGAAGGACACAATTGCCGAACATTACTGGGACGCAGAATAATCTACACAAAGCTTCGCAATAATCTACAACTAATCTACAACATTTAACACATAAGCAACACAGTCTTCTACTAGTCTCCCTGGGACGCCGATGGCAGTGAAGAGCACATCGACGATATTCCCGAGTCATTGTCATACGCAGACTGGCTCATCTTGGGGACCGGCTGTATCAATCGAACTGTTTTTGCAAACACCTCTGGAGACTCCAATTCTTCGGACATCCGTTTGGCCGGTTTGCGTTTGGCCTTGGCAGCAGCAGCAATAGCACTCATGTTGCCCACATCGTCCTCGGGATGAATTTCCATTCGTTTCGTACTCTTCAGCTGCATACAAAACTGTGACATTTCGATGGGTTTACTTTTGTCGCGATCTCCGAAGTGCAACGATACGTTGCCGTGATTTGTCTGCAAATATAGTATTATAGAGAGTCATAGTTTAACGTCTCTTTCCCCATTAATCCTTCACTCACCAAGACGAGGGAGGCTAGCATGTAGCGACACATGATACTGGGGTCCTTGTCGGCCATTACATCGGCTAACGTGGCTTGGCCATTGGCTCCTGCCTTGCAGACATTCAAAATCTCTGTGCCCAAATCCTTGATGTTGAAATTCTGCCGCGCGTGGGCTGCCTCCAGGGTGGGTGCCAATCGCATATGCCAGTCGCGGATCTACCCAGATATGAGGTTAATAATTAAATTGAATGCGTGGAGAAGAATAAAAGCAAACCCACCATTGCGCTGGAGTCAGTAAAATCCGCGTTTTCGAAATCCAAACTTGTTTCCTCATCAATATCTTGGCTTTCTGCTTCGTCTATTCTGTCATATGTATCTATATTATCCGCAGGCGCTGGTAATGCCTTTTCTGATGCTTCGTCAATTATTGTGGATTGTTCTAGCAGCGTTGTAATCTCCAACGTTGATTGGTCAAGTTGTGTGGCATTTAATTCAGAGTCCATTGTGACTCCCAACCCGCTATCCATTCCTGCATTTATTGTAGCCTCCAAATTGGATTCATTCCCAGAGTTTTCAGTCATGTCAGGAAGCGTAGTGTCATCTGCACTATTAGCTTCCTTTATCGTTTCGGAGACCACCGCTTCGCCGGAAACAGCTTCTATTGCTTCTTCTGGGTTCGCCGTTTCACTGGGAACATTTTCCTCCACTGGATTTTCAGCAGAATCGTCTTCAGTTTTTGGTTTCTTCACTGGATTTGCAGAGGAATCTACTTCTGGGGAAAGAGTCCTTGAGCAGTTTGGCATGTCATCAAAAGCTAAGCCAGAGTCCATAGTTGGTCGCCGTAGAAAGCCAAGGAAATCTAGAAAACGTTCAGGTGTGTTTAGTACAAAATTTTAACGTTATAGGACGTATCCTTACTCATTTCTAAATCAAATTCTACGCTATCCGGCGACGAGGGGATCTCTTTATTATTTTCGGCATGTAACACCAGGGCTCTCGATGTAGCTGGCGCTTTGGGTTCCCCCTCTCGCTTGCTAGGCAGGCGCTGAAATTATAGTTATTTTTTAATTAAATTTCTATACAAAAACAATCAAATTACATCACTAAAAATTACTTACAGCATTTTTAAATATGTCATATTCCTTGGGAAGTTTAAAAAGACATTTTCGGCGAACGTGTTTCTTTGGAAAACTAAAAATATTCTTCGCAATGGAATAGCAGACTTCCCTGGGTACATTTACTGGTTCCTCGGCATGCATTACAATAATGGGAGCCGTTTCCATCTCCTCTGCTGGTTGGGCTTCCACCTTGATCTCGCTCAGATCCTTCATTTCTGCATCATTATTTACCACCGCTGTTTCGAAATTGCTGCGTTGCTGCTGATCTTCAAAATCTGAAAGAACAACACCTTCATCTTCAAAAGACTGGCCTGGCGTGACAATGCAGGGATGCAAGTGGCGGGACCAAGAGTGTAAAAATAAATAAAAAAACATAAAGGGAAACCAAAGTGTAAGTAATCCAAATTCTACAAAACAAAGATTAACAAAAAACTTAACCTTTAAGAAAAAAAGAGAACGCTTGGGCAGCATGTTTCTTTTGAATTGCTATTGTTTTACCTGTATGGTGAGAGTCAGAGACATCGTCCATACCGATGCCGCAATCGATTTGCAATAGCTCCTCCTTGGTCATAGGTGGAAAGTCCAATTTGGTGCTATCAAGGACACTTGACTCGTTTATGGCCAATGTGCTGGACTCGTTCAAGGCTAACGTGCTACTCAGCGGCGGGTTCTCCACTTGGCTAACACTTAGGGTAGAGTTCTCCACCTGTGAGGAGTCCGCCAACTGGCTTACGCTTAAGGACAAGTCCTCGATCTGACTAACATTCAAGGAATCGTCCACCGCCTGGCTGACGCCCAGAGTGGAATTAATGGCACTATTCTCCTGAGTCAAATTCATTGATTCGCCAAAACCAGAATCTATTGACACTTGGTTCTGCAGAGTTTCGCCTGTTGATTGGTCGATGTTGTCCATGGCTTCGGTAAGCCCTGCTTCGTTCGATTCCATGGCCTGATCCTCCTCCATTCGTGCTCTTTTTGAAATATTCGTTTCGGCGTTTTCCTCTAGCAATCTTTTTCCCTGATCGTCCATCTTTCTTTTCGTTCTGACTGTGGCGCCGTAGCGAAAGGCAAGCATTTTATTTTCCAGCTCTATGCACTCATCCAGGTAATCCTTGGTGGTCATGTGCTCGTTTAGGATCTCCGAGGTGTTTATCTGATTCGAGTGCACGTACTCTTTGATCAGATTCAACCGCTCGAAGGGAATGTCAGGCAGGAGGGTATTGTATCGATGCTCCACATGATAAGTATACATTTTGTACTGCTTCTTTTCATCCTGATCCAGAGGATTCTGGGGATCAACAATGGGCGCGTGACGCCATAGATTCGGCGGCATGTGATCCTGGTAAAGGTATTCTATAGTGCGATTCTTCGTGCACTTTACAAAGCTGGTCGTATTGTAACGCTTCTCATCGGACATGGTTTTAAATCGACGCGGTTCTATGGTGAGCAAATAGGGATCCACTTCCTTATTGGTTAGCTTCTTGGCGCGACGCTTGCGCGGCTCCTCCGGTTTCGATGCAGTGTTCTCGGATCTGAAAGAGGGAAATTAAAGGTTAAGCAAGGTTTTTTGATGGATATTATTAAGTTATAAACAATTACAGAAAGTGAAGAGCTAAAATCGTTCATTTAATAATAATATTTTATTTTCTTTTTTATAATTTTAGAGGATTGCTTGCTAGCTGATAACAATTTAATCTTTCTATGTATTTGGTTCAAATAATTGTGTATTCAGATTCATCTTATCTCATCGAAAACTTTCTAATTACATTTTTTATAGATTAATAACTTAATATAGAATTTATCTAAGTTGCCCGCGTTATCAGAAAATAATAATGTACAAATTTATGAATGATCTAATATGTCTTGCTATCTTATTTTCCGCTTCTCTTCGCTCATTCCTTGAGCTTTAAAGCACTCGGCTGTTGTTTATCTTAGAGCGACCATTCATTAACATGTGACCGGGAAACGGGAAACGAAGCTGGGTTCACTGATCACCGATATTGGGCGTAAATAAAGCCGAAGATGGGGGTGCAGGCGAAACAGTGATAAGCGGAATTTCAGCACTTGATAAACGAATACTGCCCACACAGACGGAGTGGCGACACCCACACAAAAGCCGGTTGAGAGCACATGGCTTTCTGCTGCTACTGCCTTCCACGCTATTCACCAAAAACTCCATGCGAAGGGCTCTTCCTCCTCTTTGGGGATTAATGCACTCACCCATTGCCTTCGCCGGTCGGCTCCTTCTGAGGCTGCGATGTGAGCAAGGCCTCAATTTGATGCTCCACCACCTGGTACACGTACTCCACACGGTCTCCATATATCTTGCCGCAGTACTGAATGGTTCTTCCAGCGGCCACAATGGCCGTTCGACGGGGCATATTACTGTTTGCCAGACAGAAGTCCAGGAAATCATTAATATACTGTAAAAGTGATGTATTAATAAGAATTACGTAATTTTTGTAAAGTTATTTCCTTATGGAAATCCAATTCTCTTTTTTCGTCCTATGTCCACTTACATATACGAGCGATATCCGCAGATCCGTGGAGTAGTCGGTGTTCTTGGAGATTTCCTCGAGCACGCTGAGCAGCGAGGACAAATCGTGCTCCTCTTCGTAGGCCAAAATGCACTTGGCAACATGTGTTCCCGGACGACTTCTCGCGACTTCCAATATCAGGTTTCTGGCTTCAGTGGGATCCCAGGCTAAAAAAAGGGGGAAAAAGAGTTTCTTATAAAACGCCCAATCGCATATCCGCTTTATTGTTTATTTCTTCTCTCCATTCGCACACACAAGCGCACGCACACACGCACACCCACACACTGAAACTGGAAATAGCGCTGACATGATCCAACCGATCGCCGGAGGCGCCGAAGACCACGATGGCGTCATGGCACATGGCCCTACGCTACTTACCCGGCTCTTCTGAAGATGCCCGTTCCATGTCTTAGTGCTAAAATGTATGAAGTGTCTTCCCTAAATTCATATTTTCATACTTCCTCCACCACATTCTGGGGACGGCTTGCACGATTCGGTCACACACGCACAGACACAACACAAGCACGAGGCACAAAAACAAAATGGTGGGCAGCACGCCGTCTTTTTCTCTTGCGCTGAAATAATATTAATTGCAATGATTCGTGTCTTATTTCACTGGATTTTGGTTTTTCGCAAGGAATTGGCGCGAATCGTTGGAGGGATAATTTCCTATTCGTTGTCGCGATATGTATTGCCCATTTTGTTTTGCTCTCCGCGAGCGAAAATCACAGAAGCGAATGAGAGATGAGACAAACACGAAATGAAAAGAAAGACACGCGACGATGGGCGTCATTTTGGAACGACGGTAAATGTGCCCCGGTCTGGCAATACCACCGAACAAAAATTAATACCCGCTCTTTTTTTAAACTTAAAAAAATATACTTTGTTTAATCAAAAATATAATTCAGTTTAAATAAGTTTAAAAAAAGTTAATTCAGGCTCACAAATGTTAAGAAAAATTCAATAAGTCAAGGTTAAGGTCAAGAAATCAGAATAAAAATAAGAATAAAACAAAAAATTTGGCTATTAGGCAGTAACTTGGTTGCAAAAGGTAACGCTTAATAGTTTGTTTTAGAAAATATAAGTAACTTTATAATGTTTTCCATTTTCAAATATGCCAGATATTGCCCGAAATATGCTGAACTGGCAGCACTCGATGCGACGCTACCAGCGATACAAGTCCGAGCAATTCGGTATTTTTATCAAAAATTAATATGACCACACTATTGCACAAGACGGATGCAACGCTGCCGAGTACAAATAAAATTTTTAAATAATTCGCTTGCAACGGCCAATCGCGCAATCAGCGGCTCAAATCGCAGAGTTTGCTTCCGAAAAATCTGATAAATCCGAAAAGATTCAGATACAGACAAAGTGTTGCAAAAAGTGTGTGGAAAAGAAAAGTGCAGTGCAGTTGCTGCAGTCCGATTTTCCTGCCACAAGAAGCATCTCGGGTGGTGCGGTGACCAAAACCAGTTAAACCAAGAGGCAGAAAAGAATAAATAAAACCTATCCGCCATGGGTCTCAACGGCTGCTGTTCGTGCGTCAAATATCTGATGGTCCTTATAAACATTTTATTCTGGGTATGTGTGTTACCAACAAATCCTGATCACAACAACAACTGGAACACACGGACCTCAATCCCTGCGCTTGTGTGTGTGTGTGTGTATGTGGGTGTTTGGGCGAGCTTGTATTTTTGTGTTGTGTATTTCTACGCCCCTGGTTCCTGCCACACGATGGGGTGGGGTGTGGGAGGGAGGGGCCTTGCGCACGCTCTTTGAGAACGGCTCCTTTGGAGTCCTACAGCTCTCTAGGTGGCGCTCTCTTTCCCGCTCAGAGATGACAACAATCGAAGCGGGTTTTCTTTTAAAATTTATTTATAAATTATAGAATTTTAAAAAATCATAATAATTTTAAAATCCATTAATAAATATTTTTTTCAAACTCAATTAATTTAAATTTACTGAAATTGTTAATTTTTTAAAATCCAAATCTGTTGGAAAAATCTGTCTCCACCAATTGCTTGCTCCTCTCTTCCTATCTTCGCGCTCTCGACTCCTACTCCCCCACAAACAATAGAAGTTCAAATGTGTGTATGAGTGAATGACACACACACACACAGATACTCCCGCACGCCCACCAACACCCACACAGTCAGATATTGAAGCATCTCCCTCCCCTTTTCTTAC
Organism: Drosophila mayri; assembly: GCA_008042485.1. NCBI lineage: Eukaryota > Metazoa > Arthropoda > Insecta > Diptera > Drosophilidae > Drosophila > Drosophila mayri. The sequence goes on along the minus strand of VNJN01006874.1, from coordinate 342,832 downwards.
CGCCTCTCTCGCCCCCTCTTATACACGTTTGTTCAGTTGTTTTTCTTCTGCTTCTGCCTTTTCCTGTTTTTTTTTCTTCTGTTTTTTATTATTTTTATAACGTATACGTGCGTTTGATATTTTTACAAACTTCTGCGGGGGCTTATCCAGTTTCCAGTAAAAAGGATCTAAATTAGGCACCCCACCCTGGAGAAAAGGGGTTTGTTTTATTTGTGTTTTTACGCAATTCTTGACTTTCTGCCTTTCAACATCGCCGCCCCACTCGCCTCGGCTTTCAATTGTTTCATTCAATTATTGTCTGTTTGTGTTTGTTTTCCCAAAGTCTTCTTCCACTTGCGAAATCAGTTTCGCTTTTCCTTTGGGCAACAAATTTAAGATTTTTGATGCTTATGATGCTGGTTGTTTTGATTTTTTTTTTTTTTGGCTTTCGGTTTGTTGATTGTTGCTGCCTTTTTTCGATTTCTGTCTATAGTATTTATTAGTCAAAAGCTATTTTCGAATACGGGCGAAAAAACAACAAAAACATATGCGTCCGCTTGTAGAATGTACTGAAAACTATTTCATATCAATTTTATAAGAATTCTTATAAACTTATCTATTTGAAATATTTTTACTGAGAAGGTTTTCTTTTCTATAAACAATTGCTATACCTTTAGCTATATATGATTTAATTTTAATGTTTAACACTCTTTACATTTTTATTTTATTTCAAAGTTAAACTCCATAGAACCTTTATCTTAAAATCAATTCTTTAAGAGGTCATTACTCTATTGTATATTATTATATTTCCCATTAATATCTGTTCTTATCTTATCTTTTTATATCTTACTTATTTTCGGTGTAGTTTTTTTTGGTCAATGATGTCTTTAGTATTTGTTGTTTTTGTTTGCTGCACAGTGGTATGTGTTTGATGTTTACAGAAGACAGCAAAATGTGATTGAATTTGTGATGTGTCTGTGATGCAGTTCATTTCACTAATCGGTTGTACTATTTTTAGAGCAATGTTTGGACTGAAAGTGCGTCAGTTAGTTTATTTATATAGCTATACGCTGGCCAGTCGTTGGTTTAAATGTATTTTTAACATATTGGAGGTTATAAATAATGAAATTTATTGAATTGGCAATTAATAAGATATGGGGCAACATGCACTTTAAGATTGGAATCAATATATTTGCCAATCTATACAAGTGAAACGTATTTAGCTGAAATATATATTGTTTATTAAGACCTTATATACTAAAAATCAACTAAAAATCTGCGTAGGAAATGGAAAATATACCACTTGCTTTATAAAACTATAACAACCCAATATAAAAATATTTATAAATTATTCTGCCAAGTTTTTTAGGTTACATTTTACATAAACTTTTCTATAAAATAAATTCAAATTCTATAAATTAAATTCAATTCTGTTTCCTTCGAATTTCCTTTCCACTGTGCGCATCAGTTTCCAAACATTTCCATTTTCATCGTCGCCGTGGGGCATCGTGATCAAACGGCACGATCTCTGAGGACGCTGACGTTCCACAATGATGCCGAGATCCAAGATCCCAGATTTTGAGTTGCCGGGAGGCCGATGGCGAGCGTCTAAAATGCTAAAATGCCGCCACCGCCGCTGCCTCTGCCGCTGTCGTCATTGAAGTTGACAGTGACCAAAAAAAGCTGTCCGTTGGCCATCTGACAAGACTTGCGTCCCCCATCCACCCACCGAAAAGCAATTCATTTACTTACAGTAAAGACTTTTTTAACAGAAAACATTAAGTTTAGTTTCTGAAGGCAAAATTTTATGCAACTAAAATTTTTAATATATTTCTTATACATTTTAATAATTTTTTACATGATTAGTTAAAGAATTTGTTGCCTTTTAGGTATATAATTTATTTTTCTTATATTTATGTTTCTTCTATTAAATTCAAAAACATTAAAAATGTTTGTGTCCTTTGACCTTCTTAGGGGAAAAATTATTTTTGTCTTAGGAAAGGTGGCCTGTGTCTATTTCTGTCGCTGCATAATTCGCTGTGCTATTTTTCACTCAATTATTCATGAGTGGCGCTTCATTCATTTTTCATTTATAGTTTGTATTTTGCAAACTATTTGCTGCCGGCTGCAGTTTGGAATCGATGCGGTTAATTGTGGCACAATAACAACAACTGGACATGCATATGGCAGAGCTACAGCTGCCCTCTTGTAATACTCTTTTCGCGTTGTAATTTCTCAAAAAGCTCTCTCGTTTGCCGCCTGTCGACGCCTCGGCTCTGAAAAGTGGGTCAACGAAAGGACGTTTATTAGCCTCTCGCAGACACGCGACATGGTGTCAGGATATGTACGAGTGTTTGCACCGTACTGGGAATCGTAAAATCGCAACAAACATGGCTAAAAATAAGGCGTGGACTTCATTTGTACACGGAAATGTTGAATTGATTTGAAATTGGGGTCAGTTTTCGGTTAAAGTTTAAAGAACTTTAAGGTGGGTTTTATTTGAAATTTAAGTTAAGGGAACAGGAGGAAACTATGTTATGGGACTGAAGAAATATTTTATTTTTAACGATTTTTAATTTTTCCTTCCTATATATATGCTTTGCTGGTTATATGTCTCCCTCAGTTTTTATGTTACTCAATAAACGGCCCTCGAATGGTGCAACATTGTATTACATTTCCACGAACAGTTTTTCCGTTAGCTGCACTCACGCACACACTGAACTTTTGGGGCGGCAGTATCGTGCACTATGTGTGGCACACTTTTTGTCCCACTCGCACTGGGCTTTTCCATTCTCTATAGCTTCCTCTGTATCGTGGACCACCCGCATAAAGCCGGTCTCTGGTGCTTCCCCTTGTATTTCATAGGGTTTTCATGAATTTTTGTGGCTCACTTTGTTGGTGAAGTCACTGCCCTTTTCTATAGGAAGCTGTATCTCATCTTTTTTTTATGTTTCGGCGCCAAAAATAAGGCGATTGCTGAAAGTTTAAGGGTGAGACTTGAATTAACCCTCTCGGTGTCATAAAGAATAATGTTTAAAATTCTTACACTCTGAGAATGAGCACCTAAAAAAATATCAGAAATACATATATAAATAATACCTTTTTCAAGTTTAAGTATAGAAAAATATGGTTAGCTGACTTCATAATGTAACCTTGCAATAACAGAAAAAATTACCAAATTTCCTAATTGCATGAATCCGCTGCGTAATCTTATCAAGTGGCATGGATGCCAGAATTGCTCCAGATTTCTTGGCAATTTCGAAAACTTCAGGGTAGAGGAGAAATTCCTCGATAAGATATATAGTCTATTTTGAAATTCTTCACAGTTTGCTTTCAGTTTGTTAAGTGGCTTCCAAAAATTTACATAAATATTTCCCCTGTAATAAGTTCCACTTGTTTACATCTCTTGATTAGTTCCCATCGCACACTCAATTTCCCTGAGATGAATATTTAAGCTGAATAATTAATGCATATTCATACTTACTCACTCTGACACTTTGTGTGTGCCTCAGCTATTAAGTCATTAGCTCTTTATTAGATTTTCATACTCATTGCAGGAACTTGAATTTAAAATTCAAATGATTTGCTTGCTCTTTTTTAGTTAAATGATTCAATTTCTGTATAGCAAATTTAAGAGGAAAATGGAAATAAAAACATCTTTTATAAATATAATTGTTTAGTAACAAAAGTTCCCTATACGTTACGATAAGAGCTAAGCAAATTGAAGAGGAAAAGGAAATAAAAAAAAGTACCTATATACATATGTACATATAATTCTTTAAATAAAAAAGTTCGCAAGTGATAAGAGCCAAGCGCCTCAGCTTCTGGTTGGGATCAGTGGCCTGACCCCATCAAAATGATAAGAAATAAACACACATTTGAGCTTTAAAAAAAATTAAATATTCATTCAACTCGTTTTTGTGTCTGTTTTTTTTGTTAATAACTTCTTGGTTATGTACTCAGTGCTGTCCTAATTTAATTAAATTAAAAGCAGCAAAATTTGACGCTGACATCATAAAATCGGGGTCTTTGGGGAGGGAAGGCCTCCCCACTTTAATTGCCGCCTTGCCATATGGCGTCATTGGCGCGTGTTCCGAGTGTGTTTCGAATGCAACTTTTTCTGTAAATTTTACAATTTTACACAGAAAATGCGTAAAGTCTATACTAAAAATAACTTGTATATGTTTTTTTAATCGTCTCTGATTTCCCTTTGCAGCTCATCGGCCTGACCATCGTCATCACCTCGGTCTGGATGCTGACAGATCCCACGTTCATGCTGTCCATGACACAATCCTACGATCATTACCATATAGCCCTCTACGTTTTCCTGGCAATCGGCATATTGATCACCCTGGGCGCATTCTTTGGCTGCTGGGGCGTTTGCAGAGAGTCGCAGTGTCTGCTGGTTTCGGTAAGTAAAATTGGAGTTAATGAGTCTGGAAAATCCAATTAAACTGGATGCAGTGGCGTGGCCCACACAGCTCCGCTCGCATAATTGCAACGAAGGCTCGCCCACAACGTCTGGGCAAGACTGCCAATCGTTGCACTCAGAAAAATGTGGGATAAAATGTGAAATCTCCAACCATAATTTATGAATAATATATTTAAAAACTTATTAAATTAGCTTAATAAACTATAAAGTAGTTTAAAAAGAATTTAACAAAGAAAAGGCTTCAATTTATATTATTTTCCATAATTTACTTGAAGAGTTATTGAGTCATAAGGGTTTCTCAGTGTGAGTTAATCTTTATTAAATGGAAACGAGTTTATTAACCCAACGCCCACTTGTTGAACTGAACTTCTCTTACAGTTCTTCTGTGTCATACTCATCGTGATGGTGGCACAAATTGCAGCCGGTGCCTGGGCCTTCCACAACAAAGACAAGCTGGATGACATTGTCCGGGCGGCTGTCAAGTCCTCGGTTCAGGAGGAGTATGGGCAATCCACCATGAGTTCGCGCACCGTCACATTCGATACGCTGCAAAAGAATGTAAATATAATTGGAATACTTAAACCCAAACATACAAGAAACCTGATGTATATGATAATTATCTTCTTTCAGTTGAAATGCTGCGGTGCTGATGGACCTGGCGATTGGGCCACGAGCCGTTTTAATAATGTGGATCGCACCAATATTGTGGAGATCGCCGTTTCTTCCATGAATATCTTCTATAATATACCCGAATCCTGCTGCAAAGATAATCTAAAAGATAATGAATGCGAGTTGTCGCGTCGTTTGAAATTTGGTGGTCCCTTGAACGCTGCCATTTATCAGCAGGTAATATAGAGGAGATCCTTCGCAGGGTATTTCTTTTATACTTTGGGCTCTAATTCATATTATTGTAAAACAAATTTACCATTCATTCAACGCTCTTTCATCGAGTCAAAGAATTACCAAAAAAAAAAGCCCATTAAAATCAATTGATAGGTGTGGCCGATTCATAAGTTCGTAGCCGACCGGGCTATAAAAATTAATAATCCTTTACGCATTTCTTGATTTTTCGCAAGTCTGCAAGCTCTCCGCTTTCAGCAACTGGGCTAATAAAAATTCACGCCCGCCGACGCCGAGACAATAAAAATGTATTAATTAATATTGATATTCAACACGCATTTCAAATTTCTGTCTGGTAGCCGGTTGGCTGAGTCTTTTGTATGTAGAAGAAGAACCCGGGAATGCCTCCTATAAACATTCTCAAATGCAATTGAAAGTCTGATATAAATAAACAGATTAATGATTTAACTCTCATTCCTTACAGGGCTGCGTTGACAAACTGATTGATATAATTTACGAGAACTGGGTCACCATCTTTGCCGTCACTGCCGCCGTTATTCTGCTGGAGCTGCTCTCCCTGACCTTCGCCCTGAGCCTGTGCTGTGCGGTGAGGAATCAGCACTACAAGGCCTGAGAATTACAGAACTCCCATAGGGAAATCACGGACGATGAGAAGTACTAACAAACCAAATCGAAACGGATGCATTGCGAGCGTTATTACTAAGGGCGTGCGTGCGAATGGGGTAAATGCATTTAGCAGATATGTATGTCCGACGTCCCCAGGTCAATACTTTAACAACAGCAGAAAACGACAAACCAACAACAACACGACAACACCACACTTTTGTAGTACTTTTAACCAGAAGACAAAAAAACGACAGACAACAAGCTGAGCAATTGTATTTGAGATACGACACCTTTTGGGATTTGTGGAATGTTTTTTAAAGCACAAGCCACGCAATGTGGCGGAAGTCGACTTTATATGAAATTGATATGCTAGCAGAGCGAGGAAAACAAATGACACTTTTCTAAACAAGATATTTCTACAACCAAGCAAACAACAAAAACAAGCAGTAAAATTTATATAAACATAAACGGTAGAGGTGGAGAAACAGCGGTGCATACATGGTTTTTTGTTGCACGATTTTTTTATATATTTTTTAAATTAAAAATTCAACACAATTTATATTTCAATATGTGCTACATTTAAATCTTTTTATCTTTTTAAGTCAAAACTGATTTTTCTGCAATTTTATGTTGTATATTTATAATTTGTTTAGTTTTTGTAATGTCGCATACATACATCCTGTGATCATCATTGTTTCTCCATCTCTAAAAACAAGCTCCATAATACTTAGCCTAGCGAGAAGTTTTCGAATTCATAGATATATGCTATGCAATAAATATATATAGTGAAGCATAAGCACAAAAGTATAAAGGTATAAAAGTATAATGTTAAATGCCAAAACCAATCGATTAAATGTAAACAAAATGAAAAGCAATCAAATTTTTTTCGAAAATTTGTTCCCCCCTGCCCCCCCAAATAAGACTTTTGATTACCAATTAAGTTATCTTTTGTGGCCATTTTCGTACGCTAACACAATGCCAAATGATGTATGTAAAAATCATCCCATATATACGTATATGTAACATATGATAACACAGCATTCCACAAGAATGAGAATGATTGACAGATTTTTGTTCTGGCTTAAAAAACGCATTGCCATCCAAAGACCTAGCCCAAAACTATATATTTTCCAATCATTTTTATTAAACTTGTGCAAGTTGTTGTGCTAAAAAGAAAAGAAAAAACAATCGAAATCAAATTAATTCGTAGAGCTTCGCGAAATTATATGCCAAATATTTTATGTATTTACAAAATTGTAATTTTATTTATTTATGATTTATTTATTTGAGCGAGGATCAAAAGGGAAATATAAGCAATGAATTTGTATCCTCAGCTCTCTCTCTGATTTGACTAAACTTGAAGAGGCAACCCAAAATAGGACTAGTGTCTGTTTTAATGTATTTTAAATGCCCTACATTTTTTAAGTAGTCTTTTAACTGCTCGAGTACATTAATATTGGGTAATCGTAACGAATTTTGTCGGATCCAACTTACCTGCATCGAAAACAAACTTATTATTTAGACATCATTGTGTAAGTGCAACTATTTATATGGGAAGTCATCAAAAGTAGCACAAAATGTTAAAAATGGCAACTACCATGCACACAAAAACAAATCTCTATATTTACATTGTATTTTTACCATACACCATGAACTATAATTAATATATATTTACATACAAACATATATATTTTTTGTAAAATTTTCATTTTATTGTTGTTATATGTGAATTTTGTTGTTAGTTAAGCGTAGCCTGAACGTCACACTTTGTACCCCCTCACAACGTCTAAATAAATTAATTAAATAAATTAAATCTACAAGTAAACCAATCCAAGGATAAAATTATATTAAATTTACAAACTAATGAAGGAACCCGAAAGAAATACAAATTAATATATATTGTATTTAAATTTACACATTGAAGTAAATTATTTATTTTAACATTTCTTAGTAAGTCATGAAGTTAAATCAAATACACAGTTGTAGGCTAAGAGGAAAAAAAATCTGCATACAGAACTAAAATTCACGTTTATGTGTTTATGGATTTGTAGCAAAACAAAGATAAAAGCATTGGAATATTTAGGAAATGCAATTTTCAAATTAAACATCTCTAAAACTTAAGGAGAATTGAATGTAGCAAAATATTTATAGCACAAAAACATCATCAAGCATATAAAATCAAAACCAAAACATAAATAAACGAATCTCCTCTTCAAATAACATAAAACAAAAAACAATCAACTCTGCATCTTCATAGCATATGGAAACTAAATAGTTTGTATGACAAAATGGCACATTTCGCAAGACATCCAATTGAAAATGGAAAAAGTTATACCATATAACGATGCTCAAGATCTGTATTTAACAACAGCAAATTTGTAAAACCGAAACAGAGGTACGCATAATATTGACTCAATGGGTAATTGAGACAAGTTATTGTGGACAGTGCGGCATTAAAACTGATATTTCAAATAAATAAACATACATTTAAACAAAATTATAGAAAGTATTGTCTTAATTCGGGAAAGAGGTATCATGTCCTTGGGAATCTGATATTCTCAGACATAATGTAATTATTTTGTTCCTCAAGCCCACCAAATAAAAGTACAACAACCCAATAAATAATTAAATTTTTATTTTTATTAAAATGTTTATCGGTTTTTATCCATTACCCATTCTGTTGTGAGGCATTGTTTTAATTACTTTCTTATCTTTTTTCTGGTTTCTTGCATTAGTATTATTATTATTTAGAATGGCATAAGAACATTTTGTTTATTTTTGTTATGATTTTTGTTTTTATTGTTCTAAAAACTAATGTTTAACGAAATTCGAATGGAAGTGTTTAAGAACTGAGGCATTGACACTCATAGGATCTACTAAAACTACCTACACTTAAGTTTTTCCTAGTTCACATTATTAAACTGAAGGTACATTTTAGTGAATTTACTTTCTCATACAATTTAATGCATATTTTTTTCAGTTGCAAAGTGTGAAAGGTTAATGTTAATTATTTGGAAAGTTGACAACACATACAAATGTTCTGTTTTTTCGTTAAAGCAGTTTGAAAAGTTGAACAATTTTAGAATCACAAAAAGAATGTTTAGACAATTGAATTATTTAATGTACACATAAATGGATTTTGTCGTAGAATATGATAGTTATTGTTATTGTAGTATTAGTTTAATAAATTTTTCGAGGGGCTTTTCCTATCGTGTACTTATTATAAACAATCCAAATCACTAACCACGTTTGCTTTTGTTAAGTTTTCGTTTCATTTATTATTATTATTCATAGGGATAGTGTACAAATGAAATATTTTGGTTAACTTAGAGGATAAACATTCGAGATGGCCGGATGGTAGCGTCAGGGGATTTAACATCTCGTTTTAAATTTACATATACATATATAGCTTAGGCTGACAAAAATTATTATCGTAATTTACATTTACTATAGGTACATTTTGATTTAATTTAGCTTCAACTAAATACGAATTAAACGTAGTTGCTGTAAAGGTAATGCTAAAAATTAGTTACTACACATTAGTTACACATATTAAGGTCTGGCATCGCGACTTTTTGATTCCAACTAGCTATAACAATTAAACGTTGATCTCGACATGTAGCATATAGCATAGTGGATATTCATTCTCGTTCAAAATTGTCGTGGACATTTAGCAGCTAAAACCGAGTTTATAACATCATCCAATTCGGTTGGTTAAATAAATTTCATTAGGTTTTAGGTTTTAGATTTAATTTAGATTTAATGTTAGGTATAAGCGTTTCAATTTCATTATTTATTATGTTGACTAGTTTAGACATTTAGCTTTTGTTCAATTCGAGTGATAGTATTAATATCAATAAGTATTCCATGTAGGTTTCTTGTTGGACAGTGTACGTTCATATTGCATAGATCGTTTTCTTAAAGTTACAAATCGTCTCCGTGGGTGGTTTAACAAGTTTAGGTAGCATAGGATTCCGTCTAGCCAAGATGCTCTTGCTCTAAACAAAATGCTCTGGTTAAACACATTTACTAACTTTAAAGATTATTTTGTTGATGGATTTGCAAAAAATGGCTTTGCCGTTTGATGGGAGAGTATTTTGTTTTATCTTTTTTTTTTGTTTATATAGTTAAGTTATGTCAGAAGAATTGTGGAAGATGATGGTGGGTGGAAAACAAAACCTTGATTAAATCTTTAAAAATATTTTCGAACAAATTTTTAAATAGGTTTTAAAATGATTTCTTTTGGAAAGATGTAATGTAACAATTTCTGACTTCAGAAAACCCTTTTGTCTTTCTTTTATTGTATCTATTTTTATCATTCCTTTAAGGCTCCTCATGTATGCTTTCTAGTACAGAAATATGCTTTTTGTTTGAAGCAACAATGGAAGAACAATGTTTACAACTAAAAGCGGAAATAGGAAATATCAAACCACATTGATTGTCTTCTCTTGTCTATGCACAATTAAGCGTTCAATGTTTATGAGTTTTTATAAAAAATCGTGCTCGCATTTCATTTGTATTTTTGGTATAATATTTTCCCATTCAGTGAACAGCAGATAATATTGTTTTTCTCACTTTTAACATCATCCCTCGAATGGGCTTCAAAGGAAAAAAAACCTGACACGTCCTATGTAGATGTTAATATTTAATGGCATTGTGTAGTTGAATAAAAATGTAATTTAATTGAAGAGTCATGTTGTGAACTGCAGTTACCATTAACAAATCAGCAGGGCCTTGTATAAATATACCATAAATAATTAAACTGCAACTGTCAAGTGCTATTTTTACCATAAAAATCGGTGGTTGGTTGGGCACAAAAAAAACCCACGCGAAAAATCCATATCCAGATTTATTTATTTAATTTTTTGTTGCCTTTTAAAACCAATATTGTAGAGACAAATTTGTAAAATTCAATTAGTAAACGAACCAAAAAAAAAAAAAAATAATTATGCAAATTGAAAATGAGTTTTAATAGAATTTACCGTTTGGTGAAGTAATTCAATTTGTCATATTCCGTATGCGTATATTTAATGCTTTAATTGACAGCGAAGAAAAAGGCTTAAAGGGAAAATATTAGCAGAAATTCAACAGAGGTAACCATTTAATTTGATTGGCCTTTAAATCCGTTAGCTAAATATATTATATCTATTATTTGTTAAGCATATTTTGTAGTAAAGTAAATCGTGTTGAGAGCTCTGGTTCTCTTGTTGTCGGTATACCAATTCCATTCCTGAATCAAACATTTGGTTTGGTGGTTTTGTTTTTAGTTTAGTTTAGTTCCCGAAATAATATACATATACATGTATAAATTTATATAGTAAATACATATATAAGACCAATTCGCTTTTCACGGCAGGATTAAATTCATAATATGCTCAAAAAATGACATATTTCTTTATAATCTGATCAATCTTTGATGACCTCATTGTTAGTTATATAATAACACATTCATAAAGTTTAAAGATTTCTTCTTTCGATATTTGTTTTTTTTTTGTTGTTGCCTAAACTAGTTTTATTTTATTACTAATATGTTTCATTTCCTTATTTCCCATCAATTTCACTGGTGTTTCATGTTTGTCATATTCTTTGTGGTTGTTTGTTTTTTTTTGAGTTTTCTCCTCTTCTTTTTTTTATAGTTTTTGTTTTTTTTTTTGGTTTTTCTGAGGTTGTCAATTTGTTTTTGTTTGCTTTGCTTATGGCATTTAGAGATCTATAAGAGATCTTATAGTCCTGGAATTGCGCAGCTCTGGCTCATCCTCGTCCTCTTGTCATCAAAGGTCGTTGTCAAACATTTGCAGCGAACGCGTTACCAAGTCGTCCTTCAGGCAGGCCTCTAAGAACTCCTCTATCGTTATGATGCCATCCTGATTCAAGTCCAGCTTGCGAAACACACGGTCAACCTGTAAAATTAAAGAAAAAATAAAAGAATGTTAATTAAAGTTTTTATTTTCTGCAAAACTTTAATAAACCTCGAAATAAATGGCAACAGCTTTCACTCTTTCCCACTTTTTAACTGAAATCCATTTTACATTTAATCTCTCATTTCAATAGCAACGACTTTTTATTGGTACTTTCAATGGGGGAAACGTGAAACCTTCATCATTAAGTAAAATATCCGCTGCTGCTTCCGCACATGAAAGTTTCCGTTTCCTCTCCTCATCCCCCGTTAAGCATCCTGTGCTCTCTGTGTCGATGCATTTCGATTCCGATTCATCTCTTATGCATTCCAACTGTGTTTCTGTTCACAATTATAATTACGCATACGCAGTGTGAGCCCGACGAACGTCAGCGGATGCTGTGTCGAGTGCGGCTTTTGCATAAAAAATGAAGCGTCCAAATCTGTGTCAGTGTAGGTTGCATAGATGAGAATTCAGGGAACAAAGCCCAGAACGTGTCTCTCATTCTAGATAAACAAGGATTTCGCTTTGCATCCCTCTGGCCATTTGAATGAAGCAACCAGAGCTTAGCAAAGCTGCTGCAATGTGCAGGATTTGGACAAAAAACAAATATTCTAGGACTGCCTGCAGAAGGATATTGCATAAGGGGGAAAGGAAAATAAATAAAGCTACCTGAATTTCATAAATTTAATCAAATATGTAGATTAAATTGAAGAGGGTAAGGTAAGGTAAGGTAAGGTAAGGTAAGGGTAAGGTGTACAAATTCCCCATTTTAAACCCATTTATATTTATTCTCACCTGATCCCTCGCCTTGCGATCATCCTCGGGCTGGTGTGGTCTCCTTCCCATAAGCTCATGAATGGCCAAAATAATTTCACTCAACTCGCCGCGACTGATCCGGCCATCGCCGTTGAGGTCGTACAGCTTGAAGGTCCAACGCAGTCGCTCGTAGACCGAACCGCGCAATAATGTCGACAAGGTGACCAGTAAATCCTAATAAAGATGAAAATTGCATAAATAAATGTCCACAGAGAGGAGGAGATTGTTGTAATAAGAAGTAATTACCCGAAAACTAATGGCGCCATTGCAATTAACATCGAACGCTTTGAACACATAATGAGCGTATAAACTGGAATCTATATAAATAGAACAAGCACAGAATAGGGGGCGTGTCAGGGTGATTATTTTTCTTTTTTCTCGGGTTTCTCTCGGGTTTCTTTGAGTATTTTTTTGTTTTGGTGTTTTGGCATTTAGGGCGCAGCTGTGCTGCAAGGACGAAATGTTCGCTTAAATGGCGCTTTATGACGCGCAACTATAAAAAGGAGAAGCTTAAGACCTCAGCGACAGCGACGCTCTAACACACACTCTGCCAAAAGGGACATTTATTTGGAAACACACATACACATACACACAAATACTTACTGCCATGTGGAAAGAATTTGGCGTAAATATCCTTAAAACAATCCTCGTGCACCACGCCCTCGGGGCATTCCTGCGAAGAAAGGAAAGAAATCGCCATGAAAGTGTTTGCTTGGTTAATAAAGAAAAAAGGCAAATTTAATGAAAGGAAATTTGCAAAAAGGACAACAGAGGTTAAACCGCGAGGAATCTTGCCTAACCTATGACGGCTTTTAATGGGGGGTTTAGGTATAAAAATAAACAAATGTTTATTAATACTTTCTTTAAATAAAAAACCTGGATATGTACTAAAGAGCTTAGTGAAGTTTTTATTTTGTAAAATATATATTTAAATGGTTAATTGCTCATAATTTTAAAACCTTCCTAACAAAACTAAATATATTGCCTAAGCCCGGCTATTTTTGTAATCTAAAAACTCTTTATTTCATAAATCAAGGCATCTCTTGATTTATTGAAAACATAAAACAATAAATGCTTTGCAATTTCATAAATCTTAAACTAGTATTTGCCTTATTAGGAAAGTTGACAAGTTTAATCATCTGAGTAGTTCAAAACTAAATGCTGTCAGGCAGGATTCTACAACTATTTGTTGGGCAAACGAGCAAAAAAAGTGAACCATCAGCAAGCAAATCGGTCACTGAGACCAGCTATCAATGGGGGCAAACTGTCAATAAGGCAAAAACTATCTGAAAGAGCCAAACTATACCCGGTTCAGGCTATCCATTTTACTTGACCCCGAACTCATCTCTTGTTGACTGACCCACATATTGAGACCTTTTTTTATCCCGCGTCGAGTTAGCAACTTTTCCGCACTTTGGCTGTAAGTGCTTGGACACACACTCGAGACACTCGCCGGGAAGCGAATTCATTTGCAATGAAATTCAAAACGCATGTGCATTAAACTGGCTGCCATTTATGGAGCTCTTTCGCATCGCATCGCATCGCAGCTGCCCAGCTGCCCGGCGAGTTGTCATTGTTGGATCATAAATCTGAAAGCTTTATTTTATTGGGATGGGGATGGCTGTAAAAAGATTTTAGCCTCGGGACCTGATGGGAGCGGGTTTTTTTTCCGCTGAATAGGCAGTTACTTAGAAGATATTAAGGTTTTATGGCTCATATTTTCAGCCCTTAACCAAGTTGCGAGTTTAATTTTTCACTGTAATTTTGATTTATTTAATAATATCTCTAAGATTTTATTTTGCCTTACAAGAGATAATTTAATATATTTTTAATAAATAATATTATAAATTAAAATATATGCTTTATAAATTATATAAAATCAAATTCTTATAAATTTCTTACCGTTTTAAATCCTCTGTACATAACGCGGATTTCCTGTTTGGTGAACTTGGTCTGCCGACACAAATCCTCGAGGGCAACGGGTATGGGCTTAGGCACTCGTGTGTGTTCCAACTCATAGACCACCTCCTCGATGGGACTCTCCGGTGGCGAGGCCATGGTTGCTTCTTACTTATTTGCTGTCTGGCTGTCCTTTTTCTATTTAATTAATTTTCCTTGCTGATTATGATTTATGTGGCTTAATATCAATTTGCATTTGAGGTGCTCGGTTTTTTGTTAGTGGCAAGAGAACGAACTCATTATGCCTAAAATTCGCTATGAGTATTCAATTTCTTTGTCCCTTCTTTTTTTATGTCTTCCTCCGCCACGATTTTTTTTTATGTTGGCGGCTGCTGCTGCTGAAAATCCCCTTCAGCGTATCCTTTTTTTGTGTGGTTTTTGGTTACGGTTTCCTTTACGCCATTCCGCTAAGTCGCTAATGAGGCAACCATTGCTGTAATGGCACAAAAAGAAATAGTAGGTTTTGAGCAGGTGAATTACACTGAAGGAAAATTTATTAATATATAAAAATAAGGGTGTTTAAAAAGTATTATTTAT
This sequence comes from Drosophila mayri, assembly GCA_008042485.1. Classification (NCBI taxonomy): domain Eukaryota; kingdom Metazoa; phylum Arthropoda; class Insecta; order Diptera; family Drosophilidae; genus Drosophila; species Drosophila mayri. The sequence goes on along the minus strand of VNJN01006874.1, from coordinate 327,742 downwards.
TAGTGGTTAGTTTAAAATAAATTTATATTTATATGTTTTATAAATATTTGTGAGCTCTTGATTTAATTATAATTTCTTGCCAAGTGCACATAAATCAGGACTTGGCGCCAGTTGCCGGAAGTGCAACTCGTTGCCGCAGCTACCTTTTGCGCACACCATCTCTCGCACTCACTCACTCTTTCTTCATGGCACGCTCATTGAGTATACGCCTCGTTGGCTGCCAGTGCCCTGAGGCCCCCGAAGACGGACGGGCAACATGCAAATGAAGATTATTATTGCGTACCATAAATCAAAGGCGAATCGAGTTATGTGCACTCTTTGGCGTACTTGCATTGCACCTTTCTTGCACCTGAGGGCGGCGGGGATTTCGGTAGCTGTTGAGTTGAGAGAAGCGCCGATTGGTTGCTGCCCAGATGAAAATTAATGAGCACTTTGCATGCAAATGAACTGAATGCCAGAATCGCTCTAGCTCAGGGTTTGTTTTTTCTTTGGAAAATTGGAAAATTTGCCAGGAAAAAATTTAGTTTTAATTAAAAGTTGAAGATGAGATTCAAGGGTTATGATTAAACTATAAAATTCATAAAGAATAAGCCACTAAAATGAATTTTTTTTTAAAGAGTATACGAGAATTATGTATATATTTGTATTAATGGAAGTTTAAGAAACTGATGAAAAATATTTTTAATTTAAGTAAGTTTTCAAGCTAATTACTTATAAATAACAAGACTATTATATTCACTGGTATATTTTAAAGCTTTAACTTTACAAACCCACTTAGTGCCAATTTCCTCCTTTTCCCCACGACATTCATGGCTGCTCTCTCATTCATCATAATGAAACCAATCCGTAAATTCAATCCCATAAATCCACAAATTGAATTTCTTTTGCAATGACTCGCTTGCAGCAGCACAAATCGAATCTTTGGCGGATTGCTACCGTTTTTTACTCTGACAAATTTCAACAGCACTTCAATATTTATCAGCGAAAAGTCAAAAAGTCTGCGTGTGTCTGCTCCTGACTATTTCCACTCTATTTCCATTTCGCATTTCCATTCTATTTGCGCCCACACACACACACACACAGTCAGCCATTTTGTTAGCTTAGGAAAGGGCAGAAAATGGAGATGGGCGGAAGAGACCTCCATTTCCGACGTCATGGTTATTTTTCAGTTTGGAATTGATTAAGCGACAGATGGACCAAAATGGGGTCAGTACGAAACGGAAATAGCTTTGACAGTTTTAATTCAAGCAAAAGTATTTATATTCTTCTTTTATTTCGCAGCTCTTAGAACACCATTTGCTATTCAGTTTTCTTCTATTTTTTGTTGTTGGTTTCTTCCCCCAAACCTTGTTTGATTTACATTTTGGTTTACTGACAAACTGCTGCATTAATTTTTGGTTTACTAAAAATGTGAAAAACAAAGCAGAAGAGAGAGCTAAAAAAATATACTTTCTAGGCTTTTAGTTGTTTATAATAAAAAAAAAAATAAAAATCCTCCTCTTTAAATATCGTAATTTTCTAAGACTTTATTTTACATTTAATTTTTTTAAACTATATATTTATTGTCAACATAAACTTCCTGCTGTAAATTCCCTACAGAATTTCCAACTTCAAACTGAGGAAAACTTAATTTCCCAGAAGCTTTACTTTTAGACTTTTTCCAACCCTTTCACTTTGAATACATAAATAATTTATAAATCGCCAAAGTAAGTCTTAAATATTTATACATTTTCCGCACAAAGTCAAACTCTGAGTGGAATCAATAACTTTAACCCATGACCGTCAAGCCATGAAAATGTGCCGGGTGCTGGGTCCTTTAGGCCACAAGCAACTGCTAAATGTTGCCTGCCATTAGCATAAATAGTATTAAAAGCAAAGAGAGCCATAAAACCGACTACAATGTCATACTTAGCTGCTCGAGCAGTGTGCAACCAACTAATTTCATGGCTCTATTCTGCACAAATCTCTGTGGCCCGCATGATGGGGCAAGTGGTGGTGGGGAAAAGTGCCGGGAAAATGGGAGAAAACGAAAAGCGTGTAACTGCCTGCATTTTACAGCATTTGAAATCCTGGTTGTTGTAACGCCTCTTTTGCATGGTCAGGATTTTTTTTGGTTGCACTTGGAAAACGAAGGATGTTCTTATTTACCATAAAAAAATGATGAATTATTTTTTAATTTCTAATTAAGGGATTTGAAGGATATTAATCTAAAACTAAATTGGAATTACTAATTTTTTATACCAATAACTGGCAGACTAATTACAAAGTTTTTATAAAAAGAATTCTTATAAAAAGAAAGAAGGAAAGGGAGTCATACCAACACATTTGAAATGTTACAAAAACTTTTAATATTTTGTACATTATTTTAATAAATTGTCAAGATTCTTAGCAAAAAAATAGTTTACTAAAACTCCATTTTTCCAGGACTTTTCCTTCAAAATGGACTTCGTTTTTACAATTCCCATACCATTACACACCCCCGTCCATCTACGCACACTTTCACACCCCCATTGAACTTTCAAATGCAGTTTTTGGCGCGGCCTGTATGTGTGTGTGTGGTGTGCGTGGGTGCGCTTCTGTGCTTGGGCATGTAAAATGTTTGTCAAATATCACGTATACGACATGTGCTTCCGGCGAAGAGCGCACGAACACCCTCGAATAGCCGTGCAACCGACCGGTTCGAGTCGGTTGAAGAGCAAAAGGGAGCGGCGTAAAGTCGAACCCATTCATTGCCAGGGCAAAGCTAATTAAATATTAAACCAGGTCAGAGAGTGTAAACGTTATAATGCGAAAAGCCATATTAGCCAATTGCCGAATGCCAGGCACTCAATGCTAACAAAATATTTCGACGCTCACACACCCAGGGAAATGCACTCAAGGCAAGTGGAGAATGGCAAGAGGATACTTGGGATTGGGGATATGCAAATTTTCTTACCAACAACTGTATGTTTATTCATTTGTCTAATTGTGTTGTTCTTGCCGCTGCCGTCAGGGGCTCTCGGCGGGCTTTGTGGGTCCTGGTGTGTGGCTTGTCAGGACCTGAACTTATAAATGGGAACGACAACGACAGAAGTAGCAACAGCAACGACAGCAGGAGCAGCAGCAGCAGCAGCCTCGGCAAGGACAAGGCTTGGCCTGGCCAAAGTCGGAGCTTGCATGCAGTCATGCAATCCTACTCGAATGGAAAGAGAAAGCTAAAACTAAAACTAAACAAGAACGCACGCCAGGACCTCCTCCCACACTCTTTGGCTGCTAACTGGAATTGTCAACCGTGGTTTTGTGGACACAAACAAAATAATATTTGACAAAGCAAAACTGTCTTTGAGGGCTTATTTATTTATTTATTTATATATAAAAGTTAAATTAGGGTTGTGCGCTCAAGGATTGCTGATGAAATGCAGTGGAGAAATGAAGAGAAATTAAATTGTGTTAATTTTAATTGTAAATATATAAAAACATGGTAAAGACGAAAAATCACTATTAAGTGGCAAATATATTTTATAAATATATTATTTTTTGCTTTAAAAATAAATATTCATTTATTTAAAATTATAAATATATACAAATATATTGCTATTTTTGATATAATATTAAACGTGTTATTTTAATAGTATATAATTAGGCATTTAAATAAATTGATATTTTAATTATATTAAGCGTTTTGTATATCTTAAAATATAAATAATAATTTAATAAAATAATCTACCATATATTCTGGACATTTTCCCTTTGATCCCCACTGTGCTGGTCTCATGTCAGTGAGCCTGTGCCATTGTCATTTCCTGCTGTTTTCATGCCACTTTCATGGACAACTCAGACAGACTGGCACAATGTGAGAGTCGTAGGAGTGCCAAGCTCGAAAGGCAACCAAACTGGGCTGTCCCCGGCCATATCTAAATAGGGACTCCCCGGCAGATCTAGCACGCAACCGCAAAGGGCACAGTTCCACTTCAATTTCGAGAGCATTATTAAATTGCGGATATATCTGTGTGGCTATATGTATATAATTTTGGGTTATTTTCTTTGGGACCATGGCCACGGTAAGCATAATTGAATTTCTTCTTTAGCCCAGGCTTTTGTTGGCAATCCGCCCACGAAATCTGGTTGCGCCTACCAAAGACAATAAATCAACGCCAATTATAGCCACTTTTTGGCCGGCTTTCTGCGGTTCTCCGCCAAGGCAAGCGATGGCGACACATAAACATAAAGCTTTTCACACTTTTCAATCCCAAAAATCAGTACACAGGGCCTGTGAATGGGAAAATAATGAACACGCCACCAAATCTCGTGAGGAATATTATGGCGGATATCCGATCAGAGCAGCCAAATGGAAATGCATTTGCATTGTGATTAGCCCAGAGATATCGTTGTGTGCAATGTTGACAAGAGCCTTGTGGGGATTCGGAGATAATGGACGGATGTTTGCCCTCCAGTGGATAGGCTCACAGAAACGACCACACACACACCCCACAGACCATGGCATGCAATTCGATATAGGATAAGCATTATAATTGCTATAACCTTAGATTGCTTTTAGTTATGACACAAATGTTTTGAAACAAACATTAATGATAAATGGGGAATTAAATGTTTAATGGGGGGAAGCAGAGACATTTTGAGGCATAAACTAATGGGAAATGAATTACAGATTTTATTGAGGTTTAAAAGTTACAAGTAAACTTTGACAGCATTTTATGTTTACCCAGGGACTTTAATTGGTTAATTATAAACGAGTTCTGGTTTCTATTGTATAGTAAATTTATTTTATTTAAAGGTTTTGGTATGATAAATATTCCAGGAATCTTTATATTTATTCCTTTTCATATTTAAAGGGTTTGAATTACAATTTTAATAATAATTTCTCACATATTTTAGCTCAATTTAATTGCCTAAGCCGAGGCTATAAGCAGAATACAATTTCTTTTATATTTCATTCAAAAATGCATACATTTCTAAACATTTTCCCCAATTTTCCATCTCTTGCTTCTATCTCCCCACATGTATGATGCATTATCTTTATAAAACTGACAGCATGACGCATAATTAAAGTTGGTAATTGTGCCAAAAGATATATTCTACCAATTTGCCAAGAGATGTGCGATACGAAGAAAAGTTGGCCCACAGCCAATAAAGATACAAATGGCCTATCAGCGAGTTATGAAGGAAGTCATTATTCTGTTATAAGTGCAGTTGTGCAGTGAAGAGCCTGGGGAGCTGCATAAAATTAGCTGCAACTTTGACATCACTCGCGCTTTGAGCTCAAGTAGAAGCGAGTGCTTGGGGAAATCAAGCTAAAAGCTAAAAGTGTTAATGAAAAACCCTTCCTTCCTCCCTTTTTTTGCAGTTAGTTTTCGGTTGTTAATGGATAAGCGTGCCATAATTTAGGAGGGGGATTTTCCAGCTGGCAACCACTTTGCCATGCCATCCATAGGAGCTACCAGAGATAAGCCCGAGCAACAATAACAAACGACTCCCCAGAGCCACGAGCCCGAACCACGAGGAGCATATGGCTTTTGGTTCTCAGTTTGCAATAATTTTTTTAGTTAAACACAAGAGGGAAAAGCAATTTTGGCAAAGCATTTTCAGCTATCTTAAATCAACAAAGGAGCGTGAGTCCTGGAAACCAACGAGCCATTATTAGCCTGCTGCTGATGCTCTAATCGCACTTCCGACACGCGACACGTAATTGCTGCCACCTGGATATCGTTAGGGGGTACAAAGAGCTCCTTGAATTGATGGGAAATGTCTGTATTCTTGCAGAGTAAGGAGTGCTGATCAGGTGATTGCTGCTATATTTATTCTTAGCTTGCTATTATTTTACTAGAATTCTGATAGGCTTGAAAATATATATACAAATAATTGTGGGGTCTATTATTAAGTCAGCTTGCAACTTCAAGTGCTCTCACAAACATATATTCCGGCCACTTAAAGCCGGCCAAATGATAAACTTAACTTTGCCAAGAGCTGTATACATTTCAAGTAGTCAATCGGCTTCAGATTCAGTCAAGCATTAGCAGGCAATCATCTCAGGATAGTCTCACATATGGAACACGAAAGGATTCCAAAGGAAGGATAGCCGGAAGCTTGTTACTGCCAATCTACAGCACAATCAGGCCAAGGCATTCATTGCATTCATTAATTTGGCAGCAGTTAGGAGTCACTAAAATTGCAATATTGCACACAAAATTCAGAGACTTTTATGCAAAAAAGCCAAAAGTAGAAATGAAAAAGTTTTTACTGCGTTTCCGGCAAAACTTTTTCAGCAACTCCCTCGTCCAGAAAATGCAGTTAGTTTTGGCAATGGGCAAACAAGAAACCGACTTCATTGTTGGCCAGCGCCAACAAAAAGCGTTGCAAGGAAACTGCCAAAATAGTTGCAACTACTTCAAATGGGTGGGGCTTTTGGGCGGGAGTCGAGGCATTCCCAGGACCTTCTGCTGGGGCGGAGTTAAGTGAGAAAAAATTTCGTATTCAACTGTGCGAAATGCTCAACAATAAAACGCCATTGAACGCCGACCCGCTGGCGGCGACTCCTTCAGACCCCGCGATTAGAAAATTTATATAGACCCCACTATACATATATATATATATATATCCCATATATATGGCCACCCGCTAGTCTTGATGGCCCCCGGAACTTCCGGTTTGCCGATATGCGCCAACTTTCAGACAATCATTCTGGCTGGATGGCTGACTGGCTGGCTGGCAGTGCCCTTTCTCGGCCCAAAGCTTAGCTAGTTTTTCGGCCAAGCCATAAATATCTTCGGATATAGGGAACTTATCCTGCTCTGCGTGGGTGTACGAGCCGAAGCAGAACTTGACGGGACCACAATTTTTTTGCTTGAATTGATTTAATTTATGAGCTGACTTAATTTATTTCCGCCAAGCAAAACGAAGATAAAATACAAGCAAGACCCGGCCAAATCGAAGCAAGTTAAATTGGCTCAGCGAATATAATTGCTTGCCAGTGGCCTAATTTGTCGGCTTGTCGGATTTGATTTCGATTAAATTGGTTTCTTAATTTAATGGTTTGACGCAAAAAAATATAGTTTTTAGAGTATATTTTGGGCTAAGTTAGAATTAGAAATTAGAGCCATAAATTATTATTTAAATTATGTATTATATCCTTTTACTATTCCTGTATTTTTAGTCATGAAGAAGAAAGTTAATTTCCTTTATAAAGTAAATTTATATTTTTTATTTTTTATTTATAAAATGTTCTAACCAGAAATAAAAATGAGTAAAATTAGTTTGAGAAAACATAATTTATATAAAATATTTTCAAAAGATAAAATGTTAAACCATTATTGTAGTGTTTCCTCCTTCTTTCTAATAACACAAATATATATTTATGTTAATCTTTCGCCTTGCAAAGTAAAAGTTTTCCGTTCACACTCAAAAACCAATTACATATTTGTATATTTGCTTTTCTCAAACTTAAGTCGCTTCTGCGAAAAATCAACTATAAAACTAATTTGTTTTTGCTTGGCTTACTTTTATGTTCACAATGAACATGAACATCTACAAGAACAATAAAAATAGACCAAATAATACAACATTTTCAGCTAAAACAAAAATAAAAACAAAAGCAAAGACGAGCGAGGAAACAATACCAACAACTAACGGCAATGGCAATGGCAATAAAAAGAAACATTCAACTCTCGCAACTCATACAACTTGTCGGGCTAAAGGACCAAATTGGCGGGGAAAAAATTCCATTCCGAAAAGTATGGAATTTTTTTTTTGGGAAATCGCCTCCCGCAGCCGCTTGGTGCCACTGTTGGTCCTTCAACTTTTTGGAGCTCGTTGCCGTTGCTGACTTGGCAGGCCCGACACAGTAATTAATGCTTGTAAGTGCTCAGCGTGGATTGGGCCAAACATAGATTGCCACATTTTCAACTTGGTCATTACAGTTGGTACTTTTTAAGATCTGGGGTATATGAGATACTATCCAAATTTTGTAGCTAACATTTAAGAAAGTTATGAGGAAGGACCTTTTTCTTTCAGGACAGACATAAATCTTTGAAAATGAATGTCAGATTTAATTTTCAACTATCGAAAGAAATGGTAAATTAATTTTCTATCTTTATAATCTTTATTTCTTTTAAAAATTAGTACCACTTAATATTTTCTCTAATACTAAAACTAAGCCTTGTGTTAGGTAATCTAAAGTCGTGTCTTCAGTTTTTGTCCTGCTCCTCATCTCTGAGCTGGACTCGGCTTGTTAATTGCATGTTGCCGACATACGTTTGCTTGTAAATGTGGATTTCTCCTCATCTCAGTCAGTGGGGAAAATTAAAAAAAATGTTACCAAAATCCTCGTCCTTGACAGCCAAGATATTTAACTTTTCTGAAATGGTAGGTACTTTTATGCCATCTCTTTCTCTCTTTTCTTTTTGGATATTTGTAACACATGGCGTATGCGTGTTACGGCTGAAGGCGCCAACTTTCGGACAAACTTTGCTCTTATCAGCTGGCGATAAAAATATAAAAGAAAAAAATCATCCGCAACATATCCTCGACGCATGTATAAATGGGATGAATGTGTGCAAGTTTTATAGACACATCTGGCGGCGGTTGGCTATATAAATTTCAAGTTTGTTGTTGTTTCAAAGTTAAACGTTTCGTTTTTTTCCCCCTAGCTGTTGCATATGTAGTCGCATGTTTTATGGCTTTAACCATGGGAAAAGAAATAGCCTTATTGCTGTTGTTGTTGTTTTTTCCCTCTGCGATATGTTGACCATTAATGGTCGCCAAATGCTGGCAAATTGATGTTCATGCTGGGATTGTGGTGACTGCCAGGACATAGGGAAAAATCGTTTACAGATACATCTTTAAATTTACTTAAATGGGTTAACATTTGGATTATCCTTTTCTTTAGTAATTTCAATCTTTTGGCCACCTGTCCCGAAAGTTATTTAGGTGTTAGAGTCAGTGGCCATTTGACCAGCCTTAATTATTCAAACAGTGGACAGAGCGTTCAGCGATAGTCACGCCCGCCACTCATTACTCACTTTAGGCCAAGACAATATCCATTCGATGGGGCCTGTAATTACCGGTGTCATTTGATAGCCCACCACGCCACCTAACACCTTAAGTGATTAGGCAATTTTTATAGCCGAAAAACCGTTGAATCATTTTGCACCTTCGGCACAGCTGCGGTTGGCATTTCGTATTAGTTCGCGTGTCATGAACTTTGCGTTAAAGTATTTTCGTTTTATTTTAAGCAAGGTCCTTTGACCTTAAGTAATGCGAGAGATATGTTTTAGGGAATACGAAAAAAGAAAGAAAAATGTTTTCTCTAAGAATAGATACAAATAAATTCAGCGATCATTGATGATTGTTTTACTTACTGAACATTAAATTGCAAAATTAGTTTCTAAAAATAAGAATATTAATAAAATAGTTCCTACAAAATTTGTTGGGCTTAATAATTAATATTTTTATACATTTTTTACAGCTTTAAAAATCTTTGCACAAAATTAATTATTTATATTTATGCCTTTATCAAAAAGCCTTGGCAAAGTCTTTTATTAAATGAACAAAAGCCATACATTTTACTTGCCATTTCCTTTTAGTATTAATAATTATCACACTTAACTCTCGCACGTACAAAAGCGTTTGGATTCTGCGGATTTTATTTATAAAATTTCTATTTGCAGTTTCGTGTTGCATACAACGCGGCGTTCGCCCTCCCTTTTAGTCATTCGCCCACTTGCAAAAAACAACAGCAGCCACTTTTGTGTAGGCTCTTTGGGGCTCTCTGTGTGTGTGTGGGGGGTGAAAGGTGTGTGTTTATGTGTGAATGAAACTAGAGCGCACCTTGATGCTATTTTTAAACGCCACACAAAACAACAGGCACAAAACAGCAATTGTCGCTTAGTTGCGCGCTAAGTGCTTTGCCATCCAGCATCCCCCTCAGTCAAGTTCATTTCATTGTGCAGCAGGCTCAGGACCTTGTTGGCAGCCAGCACTTAAAATAGTTGGCCAAATAGCGTCGAGGATTATATAAATAGATAACAGCAAGAATTTACTTTGGTCAACTAAATGGTGTCCTGCAGTGGAAAGGTGAAATTCGGTGTTATGCAAAAATGATTGCAAAATATGGTATTTATGAGAGTTAATATTTAATTATATACATATATATTTTTTAGATAAAAATATTTCAAAATATAAATATTTATGCATAAAAAATAACCCAAAACAATTTTAAAATATAATAAGAACATGAGAAGCACAAAATAATCACTTCTATTGATAGATTTGTATATTTTTTAAGGATTTCCAAATGAAATAAATAGTTTATATTTTTATATATTCCCCTAAATAAATATCTAAACCATGTCTAGCTTCTTAGTTAAATATATGTTTCAATATACATATCATATTTTACCATTCTGAAGGACTCTCGTTAATGATAATGCCATCTCCCACTTTTTTTTCCACTCCCAACCGATTTATAACTTTAATCGATGAGTTCCCAACAACTATTCAAGCATAAGTTGACTTTTATAATCGGCTTGTGTATCTAAATGGAATTGACATTTGGTTTATGGTTTATGGCCAGACTGCACGATATTCCTGTTGGTGCTTATCAATTGTTGCACACAAAACCCTTTGCTTTGTTTGTATTTTGTGTTAAATGCTTCACAGGGATTAAATCGCCTGGAAATTTGAGCTTAATAATTGGATTTTTAACATTAAACGGGATATTATTATTTAAAATATATAAAAAGTGAGTTTTTTTGTTTAAAATTGAATGAAAGTTATGGTTTTTTGGGATGATTCATAATTTTAAAATTATTTATGAACTTGAAGTTTTTGGTTTTGTTTTTGGCATTGTTTGGCACAGTTTTCTGTATGGTTTTAATGGCTTTTATTTATATAAACAAATATATGTATTAATTGTTCATTTCATTCATTTAATTTATGTACATACAAACATAAATTCCATATTAAATGATACTAAAATATTTATTAAAATTCGAGTAGGAAAACAAAACCAAATTTCAAGGCTGCCATTATTTTTCCTTTTTATATTTCCTTGGGATTTTTATTTATTTTAAGTGTAAAAAATCTCATTCTATCCCTTGATATAAAATATAATTTTTAATACAATCAATTTTAGTTATATTCTGGCACCTAGACGCGAACATAAAATTTCGAATGGGGGATGCGTGCATAATTTCCATAATAATTTCGCGAATAATAAACAGATTGTCGAGACTTCTGCGGCTTTCTTTTTGCCATTTTCCAGGTGAAAGTGCAGAAGTGTGTGTGTGTGTGTGTGTGCGTTGGCGTCAGCTCGTGTGTGCGTGCAAAAATGCGTTGATGTGTTTGTGCGCGGCTTTGGCGCCTAGTCAAATAAATCGCATGCGATTAAAATTTTATACAAATTGCTTTAGAAGCGTGCGTTTGGCTTTCTACCTTTCTATGTTCTAGTCTTGAGCTTTGTTGTTTTTTCCTTTTGTTTTCTTTTGGTTTGTTTCTTTTTTTTTATGGGGCATGGCGTCAGTTAAATGAGTTGTTGTTTATAGTTCTCGAGGAGGTGTGTTTGTGTGTCTGAATGCGAAAAATTTGCATTTGTAACGTTACGTTTTTGTTTACTTTGTAGGTTAGTTTGTTTGCAGTATATACACACACATATGCAGACATATACATATATATATTTACCTTCGATGCCTTGTGATGGTGACGGCAGCGGCAGTGGCAGAGATGAACGGCAGGAGCGGCAGCAGGAGCAGGAGCGGGAGCGGAGCAAAGGGAACAGGACCTGGGTGACGGGTGGTATTAACCTCAAAGCATGCCAGCGCAAACACAGCTCCTCGTGAAGCACTTGACTCAGGGCTACTTTTCGTCCTTTTGGCGATATTATTATTTGCTGCCTGCCTTTGGCCCTTCCTTCCTTGCGTGTTTCGTTTTAATTTGTTAATGATTTCTCAGGGCCTTATTCATTTACTTTTTGCATTCTTGGGGCTCTCCTTCTCTCTCTCTCATTCAGTGGCTTTATGTTTCATTTTCTTATATTTTCGACTGGCAGGGGGGGGAAATTCTTCATTTGGTTAGCGATTGTTGTTGCCGCTGTGGAAAATGCCAAGCAGCCTGTGAAAAAGCGAAGAAAAACTGTATCTTTTAGATCCGGGCATATCCTTTATCTCGGACACAGCGACAGCGCTGCTACAGCGACGCTAGCTGCGGCAGCAGCTGTAGCTGGAAAATTTCCTCCAACTTGTTTGGCTGCCTTTTTCGGCTAACACAAAAATGTTCTTTTTTTTGGCCAATTTGAGACAATTTTTTTGGCAATTTTATATTTTATATTCTATTTTTTCTGCGTGGCAGACAGAGCAGCAACAATCGCTACCATTAAAAATCAGGCACAAAAAAACTCGGGGAGCAGCCAAAACCGCGCAGCGTTTTCCCCCAAAAACTTTTCACACACTCACACACAATACACAATACAATAAAGCCCAGAAACCGTTCGACGCGCGCACGCCAGTGTCCTATACACAACTGATTACAGGACTGCGAAAATGGAAACGGAAAATGTTTGCCAGGAGCAGCAGCACGGCTTCGGGTTTCTCTCCTTTCGGCTGGCTTTTGCTTCGGCTTTGTCGGAAAATATCCCGCTATCGCTATGGCTTCTGTTACCGAAATTCGACTAAGCACAGCTTTGGCCAAAGAAGCCTTCGCAGGCTCCGCCGCCGCTCTCACCTCACGCATCCGGACGGAGAGAGTGCCGCCGGAGAGCGAACCAGCGGAGGACGACGGCAGCAGCTGGAGCCGCGAGTGGGTGCGCACACACGCTAGGTTGTGCGGGTGGGCACGCTCCTCGGTGGTTACAGTGGACAAGCTGTTTGGGAAAGTGAAACCAATTTTCTGTAAGGGACTACATGGCGGATGAGTAATATTTAAAAGCCTTTGTTTATAGTCCAGAAACTGGTGTTATTTGGATGATATTCGAAATACAGAGTGAGAAACGAGAAAGGGAAATACATTAAATAAAAACTTAAATTTAAATCTTTTAAATTGTTTATGGAATAAATTATGACTTTAATAAAATATTGCCAAAATAAAGAGTCCAAAAACATCGATAAACTGATGTTGCATTGACTTATTGAAGGTTATCAAATAAATCTGTTGTTCTCATGTTTTTTTTTCCCAGTATACATAATTTTGACATTTATTTTAGGCTTAGTTTTGTATAAAAATTTTATTTTTTTCTAATTTAAAACATAATTTTACTTTAAAATTGCAAAAGTCCTCTTAATTGGCTTCACAATTGGCTGTCAAAAATATTACCACACATTGCGCTCTCTTCCATCGCCCATGGTGGTCCTCGTTGTCTTCCTCGTCGTGGTCGTTGTCGTTGTCCTTTAACTCACAGAGTCAAGCAGTCTGGCCGCCTTAACATTTCTGATTCCCAAATGACTCTGCTGTAACGCCGCTGTTATCCTTCAGGCAGGCTGAGAGCCAGGTCCTGTGAGCAATGACACCCATGAGTTTGGGATGAACGCGATGCCACAGCCGCCACCTGCCACCCGATTCCAATCCTGCCGGAAACTGACGCCTTCGTTGCTGCTGCTGTTTCGCATATGCTCGTGTGTTGGACATTTGCAGTGTTTTTCACCAACGAACGGACGTGAAAGGTTTTACAGCCCCAAATGACAAGTGCTTAGTGTTTTGCATGGGCATGGTGTGTGAGTGCACTGGGAAAAATAATTGGAAAAATTATGAATGAGAAGAATGAATGAAGAGAATTTGTTTCCTACATTAAAAATCTGCTATTTTTAATTTTGAAAAATATATGCCTATATTGATTTTTTAAATAATATATTTCGAATATTCTGGGGAATTTAACAAGTATTTTTTAATATAAAATTAATTAAATAATTCAAGGGTGTCACTTTAAAGTTTGGTTTAGAAATCTAAAGGAAAGCACAGAGTCCTTGGAAGCCCAGTACCTAAAATTCCCTCATACAAATTCAGCAAGGAAACTTTAAGGACTGTGCTTATAAGATATCTTCTGAAAAAATTGCATTAATGCTTAATTTATGTAAATAAAATCCTATTTCATTAAAATACTGATAAATACCTTTCAAAAATATTATACAAATATTTTTCTATAAAATATATTATTCTATTTATATTCTATTCTTTTTCTGCGTGAAATTCAACATCCTGGCTTTCTCATTTTCATTTTTCAAGTTTGCAAATGGCCAACTTGGCCCGCTGAGGAGGACAAGTGTTAGAAGCACTTGGCGCACGCTTGCGCGGCATTCAAATTTAGCGTATTAACTCATTAAATGTTCAAAAGCTCATTGCCTGCGAAATGTGCACACATTCTTGTATGCTATGTAGTGTGTGTAAGGGTGTAAAATATGCACAAGTGTCGTTGTTGTTGCCGTTGTTGCCCCGACACTTTAGGGGTTCTGGCAAAGACACTTTTAATACCGCTTAATGGGCCATCAGGCGTTGGGATTTCAGGGCAAAAGTTTCATATAAATATTATTTCTAATTCGTTGCCCAACTTGAATATTTTTAATTAAATTTCAAATTACTTTGACTTGCTTCAGAGCTCTCAACGAGGCGTAATTACGGAGTCCTGGGAAAGAGCGCGGGGGTAAACATCCTTTGGGACCTTGGCGACTCTCATTACTGGCCCTTTTTTCATATGCAGCTCTTTATGCAATTTAAATTAATTTCTGTAATTATCTTAGTGGCTTAAATGGCTTTATTTCAACACCCTGAAGCACACACACACAGGAGCGCACACACAAAGGGACGTACACCGAGTGACCGCTGCCAACTGTTGGCGTTACGCATACGCCACGTTGCATGCGTCTTGAATATTTTATAGCGGAAATCTGGGGCCCGGCAAAAATGACAGCTGCGTGTTGAAAATAATTAAGGCGCAATTATAACGACCCTGACCACGAACCACTACCACTCAGCAGCACCACCACCACCACTACCAGCCACCCACTCGCCCCTTTTCATTGCAATGTGTTGCATGCAATGCCAGACACTGCGGCGGCATCACCCGCCATGACGAAAGCAACTCACGGCCATCGAGCTTGTGCGATTTCTCGAGGACCCCCACACCGCTGCCGCTGGTCATAGAAACACGACTACGGAATGTCGGTCACTTTTACACTTGAACATATCTTAAGTAACATATCTTGTAAGTGCACAAATGTAAGAAATGAAATAAATTAATAAACACATCCTGTAAACTAATAAATTTAACCCCCTTAAAGGAAATATATAATCTTGTTTGGTTGCAGGAAACACGATTTACTCAATTTGTTTAAACAGCAACAGGCAATCACCATTGACATTCCATAAAATAAATACAATTTACAAAATACAATAAATAACTAGTACAAAATTATGTTCATATGCTGATTATAATTGTTGACCATTTTGTGTTGAGACATGAATGACACGAAATGCATTGAAGGGACGGCTTGTGCCCTTCTCTTATCTGAATGGGAGTAAAATTGAACAGTCGACAGAGGTTAGTCTGCATTGGCATCGATAAGGGCAGGCACTTCGTTTATATCAAAGGTGGCATCAGTGGCATCGCCAATCGCTTGTGGAACAGTCTGATTGATCTGCTCTTGAGTCTTCTTGACACTGGGTCCATCACCAGCCGCTTTTAGTTCTACATTTGACTTCGAGACCTCGGGTTCCTGATCTCCGTTCAGTTCCTCATTCGGTGATGAAGAAGAGGCGGCGGCTGCAGCTGCCGCAGCCTTAGCCTTCGATTTCTTCTCCTTTTTCAGCCGGTTCTTCTTGGCATTGTTTGCCTGCCTCTGCTCCTCGGCGGCGGCGGCCCTGTTTCTCTCCTCGGTGGCTGCTTTCGATTCGGTGGTTGTGAGCAGTTTCATTTGGCTCTGGAGGTTGGCCAGCGTCTGCTTGAGTTCTGCGCAATTCCGTGTCATCATTTCCATCTTGGCCGTATCAGCACTTGCTGGCTTCACGACCACTGGCTCTGGTTCGGGCGGCAACTGCGGCAGAGCTGGGATTTCCATCTCATTATCCCTGAGGACCTTGTGCAGGGCAGTGCGCTCCTGCTGAAGGGCACGGAGTAGCTTCTGCAGCTGCTGGATCTGTTTTTGTAGACGATCCGTGTGCTGGGTTTGCAACTGCTTCTCAGTGGCCAGGTCAATGACCATGGCATTGGCCTTCTCATACTTCTGACGCCAACCCAATGCCTCCTTTTCGATCTTCTTAGTGTGCTTTGACATCTTCTCCAGCTCCTGCTTATAGCTGCCGAAGACCTCGTTGGATTTCTGCAGAGACTGCTGGAAGTCATCGTACTTGGCCGTGTATATGTTAAGCTGCTCCTTAAGCTGGTGCTCCCGGTCGGTGAGATCTTTGATGGCTCGCTGCGCCTGCAGCAGTTTCTCCAAGCCAATTTGGTTTTCCCTTGAAAAGAGTTTTATAAGTGGATTCTGCAACTTTTGCAACTTCTGCAACCTTTTTCGTTTTTGGCTACTCACTTTTTCAGTATCTCCTTCTCCATGGCCGCCTCCACCTGGGCCTTGCTGAGCTTGGCCTGGTGAAGCTGCGACTCGAGCTGCACCTGTTCGTTGAGCTTCTCCAGATGCTGCTCTCGCGTCTGATACTGTTCGGCCAGCAGCTTTAACCTAAAACGGGAGGCCAGATGGTTACCGCAGATCGCAAAGCAGAGAGTGTGTGTCTATATATGCAGTGTCTATATTTAGACGGAGCAGCAGTGGGGCGTGCGGCGGCGGCATGCGCCATGAGGTTGCCTCTTACTTTTTGGTCATCTCGATGTTGTAATCGCGCAACTTCATGTTCTCCTCGTTGTTCTTGGCCAGTGACTTCTGGACCTCGGTTAGCGAGGACTGGAACTTGGTCTGGCTCTCCTTGCGGCGCTCCTCCTCGACCTTGATCTGGAGCAGGCTCTCGTTCTTCACCGACTTGATGATGCGCTGCTGTTCGCGGCACACCTCCTGCAGCTTGTCACGCATGAGGACGCTCTTGTTGAGGTCCCGCTGCATCTGCTCCTTCTCCCGCTGCTGGCTCTCCATCTGGCGCTGCAGCACGCGAAGGTCCGATGTCAGCCGGCCCACGTTCTTCTCGCTGTCCACATGTCGCTGCAGCAGAAACTTCACCTTGTCCTCGGTGGAGGGGCATTCCTCGAGGGACTTCAGCACCTGGGGAGACGGGGAAAAACATAACCATAAGAAACCGATCTATTTATATCCGTTTCCATTGCAACGCCGGTTCGGGCGTTCGGGTTGGTTCATTTTCCTCGATTTATACTTGGACCGAAACTAACCAGCTCCTCCAGCTTCTGGTCGCGCTGCTTCTCCTCGCGAGCCACCTTCTTGGCTTTGCTTAGTTTCTCCATTTTCGTTGAAAGTCGGTGCTATATATAATTATCCCTTTGAATTTTGACTATATTTGTTGTGTTCAGTGTGACCGCTACGTCAACGACGGAGATGCCACCGGACGGAAAATGAATTTCAGTATATATTCTTCTTCAGGAAATATTTCTACTAGTTGAGTATGTAGAAAATACTTTTCAAATAAATAAATTTATATTTTATTTTCTCTTCTTTAAAAATATGGTAATTAACGACCTTTTTGAAAAATTAAAACTATACAAATAATACATTTTATTATTATTTTCCGCAGATTTTGATTGTTTGTGCAAGGCTGCCACCTGCCAAATCTGCCATTGGTACAAAAATATTCCGCCAGAGGTTGGCTCCAAAGCATTGCTACGTTTACAGTTATTCCCGGGAAAAAAAATTTTGCGCTTAAAATTTGTGCATTTTCTATTTCTTATAAATCTCTCGGTGATTACACTCTTAAAATGACTGAGAAAGAAGTTGAGTACATTGACTATCTGACGGAGACGGGCATTTTGCCCAAGCTGCTGGATATATTGAAACAACTGGCCGCGATGGATCCGCCGCCCGCAGATCCGCTGATGCACATTTTGCACGCGCTAGGATGTCCACTGATTCCCCAGGTTTGCTATATCCTTGGGAAAACTATATATGTTAATAAGCAATAATAATAATAACGCTCCTCCCTGTTTTTAGGCCCAAATGAAGGCTTTGGAGCGCAAGGTGTCGCGTGCCCACGACGAACTGCGTCATTTGCGTCGCCTGCTGATTGATTTGGATGGCGAAGATGAGCTCTACGACAGCTCTAGCGATGACGATGAATATGTGGGCGCTGTAGAGGCTCCCCAAAATGACTACTACGAGGATTACACCGATGAGGCCGCTTCGCAGACCCATGACGAGGCTTCAGCAGCTGGTTCTGCCCAGGAGCAAGAGGAGTTTTCAAATAGTTAAATTATGCATCCCAGACCATAACACCTCCAGCATGTTCGATATCACATAATCCGTTGAGCCAGATTTATGTTCTATAAGCATATTCCTAGCAACTGTACATATGTGAGTTGGGGTTTTCTTCTTAAATTTTGTATTTTGTCAAGACAATCATAGTTTAATCTTATGTTGAATGCATTTTTATCAAGCGTTAACGCAGAGAAGTTGGCACGGTACGACTTATGTTTGAAATGTAATGAATATGTAAAATAAAGTCGAAATAATGTTTGAACAATAGCTTATTCAAGTTTATTTTACTTTGAAATCAGAGTTTTGGTTTCTTAAAACGTTTGAAACCGAATCGAAATAGCCACAAAATCTTAAAGTTTTTTAAACAAGGCGTGCTGGAGGCCTCCTTGTAGGGTAGATAAAAAAAATATTGATATGGGCCGAGAACGAAATACTTTTATCAAACTTTCCTCTTGATATCCACCCATAACCCTCCTGTCGCGTCCCAACATTCATGTTTTCCAATTGATTGAAACATGGGCTCAGCATTTTCAGTGCCTGCATTCCCCGCTTCTCGCCCCATTTCGAGTTGATTGCCATTAAACACATATCGCAACCTGTGGGAAATCAATAACTAATATAGGGTGTATATGTGCGCGCTGGCGATATCTAGGGCCCCAGCGAAACAACAATTCAATTAACTCCAACAAGCTGCTGCAGTTTGCCAGCAAAATGGAGGAAATTTCATTTGCCAGCAAATCCTTCTGCTGCAGCCGTTTGGCCACAGCTTCTGTGCGGGGGAAGAGACCGGCGCGGGTCAGGGACTAAGCTAATGCATCATTATCGAGAGTTGTGGATGAGCTGCAGCTAATTAAGGCATGCCCCCGGGCCGAATTCTGTCAATTTTTGTAGAGTTGAACTGCAATTTATCAAAAATAAAAGAAATATATATACATAATTTATATTTTTAGAGAGCTTTCTGTAGAGGCAGCAGCTTGGTGGGTAATTAGGTTTAGTGGTTAATATTGATAACTGGGTTGAATTTGATTAGATTGCAATTTGCTCCTCTTTGAAAATATAGAATTTACAGAAAAGAGATTACTCTTATTTAAATAAAAACTAAATACGGGTTTTTATGCATCAAAATTAAAGTAAATTTATTTAATAAATACAAATTCGGCTTATTAAGTAGAAATATAAGGCATCCTTGTAAAAGTGCCTACAGAAAATATATCAAACAGGCAGAACATGAAAAATAACATTGGAAATTGTTTCCAAATTATTCCTAAAATCTTGAACATTCCTCAATAATGCATATTGAATTACAATTCTGTACAAGCCCCTATACAATATCATAACAACACCGATTTAAGCCCTTCTGCTTTAATCATTTTAAATCCTTAGTAAAAACAAGATTTCACTTTTTGCCAGACTCATATTTTCTCATGTAATTGAATAAAAACTACATGCCAAAGCCAATAACCCACACTTTTTTTTTGTATTTTTCAGCAGACAGAAGGCATATTTAATTCATTTTAGCTTGTGATAAATTTTACACGTTGCAGTCCTAGTAAGGCTCCTGAAAATGTTGCCATCGAAATGATTTACACAATATATATTTGTCACAGTGCGATAAATCCATCTAATCCTCCGGCAGGACCTCCGACATCTGCATGTCCGGCTTGACAAATAAACTGCAGCAGAGCTTACATAAATATTTCGGGCCAAAAAGAAAACATATTTTGCCACATAAAATAAACATGAAGCTTCGGAGGGGGGACACAGCGGGATGCAAGTAGGGCGTGGCAGCTGGGCAGCAGCTGCTTTTAATTGCTTTTTGCTGGTTTTTCGAACGGTTTTGTAACTTTTTAGTTGACATTGAATAATCGCTGCGGAAATTGTCGCTTAACGGGAAATTGTGGTAACAGCGACCAGTGAACTGACTCAACTTGATAATTGATTGGAGCTCTTTAAAATAGTTGCCTTTTTTGTTATGTCCTGACCACTGCCGCAGGCTCTGCCGATTTTTTTTGTAACCCATTTAATCTCGGGACGCGTGTCGACTGCAAAGTGGCCCTGACTCGTATTTTTTTGGTGGCCAAAATCTGCTTTGCATGTCAGTAGTTCGCCGGAACGTACAACTTTGGCCACGTAAAATACGAGACCCTTCGGGGCACAGGCCACCGCAGGCCAAACTGCCGGAAAAACAAACCGGAGACGGAGGAAAATGAAGTGCAGTCAGCAAGCGTTCTGCCCAGGACTGCAGGCGGTGATCCTTGGGAATTCCGGGGAAGGATAAAAACGAATGTGGAAATGAACTATGATTAGCTGCGATTAGACATGGAGGGTAGAATTGTATATGCTCAATATTATTTTGAAATATACAATTTTCAAACATGGAAATATATCGTATTTGTAGTTATTTTAATTAAATTCGTTTTTTCGTGTCTTCAGATTATAATGTCTTAATAAATCAACCAGAATACTTATTAATAAACTGGGTTTATATATCGACTTTTGCTTTAAATACCTTTACAGTATCGATAAATTGATATTTTCTGATTTTTCAAGGTATTATTCAAATAATCTTATCGGAAATTAATGGTCCAGTTACTTTTATTTGTTGTGGTAAAAATATTAATATTTATTAATGGCTTTTCCCTTTGATATTTCAGTCGGGGGAATGCATTTACAATCGGACTGAAAGGATACCAAGCGATGCCCCATGGCCAAAAATGGTGGGAAATGGGGAAAATGGAAAAGGGTGGCAGGCAACGAGTCTGTGCCGCTTCAATTTCATGTCGAGTAAATTTTAATTTACTGCTCTTTTGTGACCGCATGCGAGCCAACAAAACTTTGGGCTCCTTTTTTGCTAGATTTTTTTTTGTTTTCGGCTGTGACCTGACTCTGTGTGAGTTTATTTGTTTGGCTTGCTAGTCAAATGATATATCCGGTTGGTCCCGGTTCATTCGGCCCCGGGGCAAGTGTGGGAGCTGCCATTAGTTTTAATGACCGCAAAAGGCAACCCACGAAATAAAAATAAAATAGAAAAACGGGGAAAAATGCTTAAAAACAAAACAGAGAGCGGAAAATAAAAACTCAGCCATTGCTGCTGGCAGGCTAATTGAAGTCCGTCTGAGCGGGCTGAGGGGGGGGGCGTGGCAAATCTCAAAACTATGCTTCATTAGCCAAGCTGCAAACTCCATTTGCCTAATGGGGCCCAGCCCACGCACAAAATAAAGAAATTTCAGCCATAAAACGTGCCAAGCTTAAGGAATGAACCCGCAACCCTCGCAAAATAATGTGTTTATATATAAATATTTCGGCTGCAATTGAAAATTCCAAACACAACAATTAAAAAGCAATTAACTATGCAAATTTTCACCATGTTAATGAGCCGGAAAGGCGGGCGTGGCCAGCATTTACATATATACATCCGTATATCCTAAGCATTTTTCTGGGTTTCCTTTTTTTGGGGGAAGTTCAGGCCAGGCAGCAGCACCAGCATCTGACCCAAATACATCAATGTCTGCAAAATGTTTTGGCCAAATGCTTAACACACACAGAAACAGAGAAAAATTGGGATCGTTTTTTTTATGTAGTAAAATACTTATAATGCTTAAAGCTGTGGAATATAGTTAATATATTTAAATAGTTATTTTTAAATCAAATTTTGTTAATCTTTGGTAGGTAACAATTTCAATTCAACAAGAAATTCTGTATATCATTAACTATTTTAGGCTTATTTTATATTTTATTGTATGTAAGTGCAAGCGAATTTAATATAAAACACATTTTTCAAACATGTTTAGATAATATTAATATTAAAGCAAAAATTTATATATTCTTCGATTTTTAAAATTCAATGTTTTAACCTTTAGGATATTTACAATATGAATTTGAAAAGGATATCTTTATCTATTATCAGAATTTTCAGCTATTTTACCTCTTATCTAAAATATTTCTTATAAATATCAACTATTAAAAAAATATATATATTGGTAGCTAAACATTTCCCTCAGTGCCTCCACGTACCAAAACATTTTATCATTTGCTATCATTTTTCATGCCACCAACAAAAAAAGGGTTAAACAATTTTTATATGTCAACAAGAATAATTTCTGTCACTAACACGAATACGAAGCCAGGCAACTTGGCTCCTCAAATTCCCAAGTAGGAGAGCATGAGAAGTGGGTGAAAGTCGGTCGAAAGGTGGGCGGCTGCTGGCTGAAAACAAAAGGCAGTCGCCGTATTAATAATGAAAACAGGACGAGAACAGAACAACGAAGGACGACTGACAGGCGAAACAAACTGGGACAAACAAGACAACAAAGTGCCACGAAATGTCACAAAAAAGTGCTGCAAAAAGGAATCAACAAGCAGCTCGGAAATGAATATGTCCCCCACTTGCAGAGAGAGGTGTAAAATAGCGAAATACTCACTTCCCCTCAACTATTTGCTGCGTGTCATAATACTTTACCATAAAGTGTCCAGAAATGTAAGCTTACACTTGGCCCGGATGCCTTGGAGGGGCTTTCTTCCTTCCACTTTTCATTCTAGTTTTCGGGGTTGTGGCCAAAGTGGGTTTGATGGGGATTATGTAGGATAAAAGAGTTAGCATTTGAAACAATAAAGTATTCTCAATAAAACCATAATAATATTTACAAGAAATATCCTTTCATTGTCTTAAAATCACAATCAACTCTGTGCCCCTCAAGCCATTAATTGCAAACTTAATTTGCACCACTTGAGATTTCTGTAAAAGCTATGGCTTTCCCCTTTAAAGTTTTTACAAATAAATAAGAAAATTTGCTTACAAAGATGCTGAAAGCATCACCCCACCAAGTATAACAATGAAAGGCAAGAAGAAAGGGGGGAAATCTCCCGTTTTCAAGAAGCTCTTTCGCCCTTTTCTGTGAAATAAATATGCTGTGAGCTATAAAATTACAGCCAACGTTTTGCTTGCAACGTTTATCAAGGCATTTGCACTGCTGAGCATGCCAATGTCAGAACTAAACTACTTAGCGATGACCTTGACAGATGCTTGGCCACCCAACGCCCACAGACAGCCAAAGAACACGGTTAAAAAAAGGGGGAAAAACTTGAATTTAAAATAAAAGAAAATATTTTTATTTTGAAAAGAAAGGAGGTTTTGTTTTGTATAATTTAATTTATAAAATATAATTTAATTCTTAGGAAAACATAAAGAAAAATATATTTTATTAATAATATTTTCAATGCGAAATATTTGTTTTTGGTAATATATTTGTGGATATTTTACACGTGAATTTCCCCTCAATATATCTCTAATGTTAGCCCATTTCTTACCAGAATTCCTGTAATACCTCTTTAATTTTTATTCTCAGTGCATAGCTCATTTCCGCTTAAATCCCTCCTGCTCCTTCCCTGGTTCTGGTTGCGCGGCAACAGCTTGGTCCTTTGTCCAGGACCATTATTAATACCAATTAAATGAGCTTAGGTCTGGGCTCTGTGTGCCCAATCATTGAATGCTTATTACGCATACGCCGCATGGCCCCGCCAAGCCAGGATATTTATTGCGTAGCCATGACAAAGGCGAAACTTTTTAATTGAAAAAAGTGAGTGGAAATATTTGGCAGCTAGATAAGCCTGGGTGGAGGGGCCTGGACCAGAACACAACCTCTAATTATTCGGGCAGGACGCTTCATTAGAAAACCGCGTTAAAGAAAATGGTCGCCTTTTCTACTTAGTCGCCACCGCCGCCGCCTGATGAATGACTTAATCACCCAGAAAAGCGCCACACAAATCAACGGGCCCAACAGGACACGGCTGTTGCCCGCTGTCACAGAACTTTCCCCGGGGCCAAAACTCCGCTCAAAATTAATGGAGCAAATCAAACGAGCAAAAAGCAGACACCAGTTTGGCCGCAAAGTCCAGTTGAGTCCTGGAGACTGCAGACCGTAGAGAGCCGCCTGCCAGCGTTTAATAATGACAAGATTTGTGTGGGCTGCATACAAAATTAGCGGAAAGTCGCCTGCGTCCTTGCCACCACATCTCATCGCCTCGCAACGCAACGCATTGCCGTTTCCCAACTTTAAGTTCCGTGGCCAGGACTCATTTATTTTCCCCTGAACGAACATTTCATGGCTTGGCCTGTGTTCCCATTTTAACTACTTTGTTTTCTTTAATACTCTCTCGGAGGTTGTTCGTTTTTTTGCATGATCGATTTATAAGGATTTATTATATTAAAAAGTATATTTGATTATTGTTTCTTGAAGTATAGAAACTCTATTTTGTATTTCATTTATTTAATTATATTGTCTAACGTTTCTTTTTTATATTTTATCATATTTATTATGCTTAATACTTGGGATTTACTAGAATGATTTATATTTATTTAATTTATGCATTATTTTCACATGGAATATAACCTAGTGTTCATTTGTGAAAGTAAATTAATATTCTCTAAGCTCTTTACAAGTACAAATATATTTTTCAATTTAAATATATTTTTAGTTAACTGTTTAATATATATTTTACATAATTTATAAGTCTGTTTAAACCAAATCTATACCCTACAATATCTTAGAGTATCTCTAGCTGCGAGCTTCAACCGCTTTTTTTGGGCCTTCTTTTAAATTAAACTCTGGCGAAATTGCAAAATTATTAACTTCCTTTGCAGCCACCAAACAAACAACTACGAAGTTGAGTCATCAAGATTTTAAAACTTAATTTTTTGTGGCATACTTGCAGTACCGCAGTTTAATTTATGATCTTTTCTACATACATTTCTTTTCTGGCTTTAATTAAGCTGGGGAAAACTTAAGTTTTCCAATGCACATGGAATTTTCGTTGAATTGGCATAAAATGTAATAATAATTTTGGGGTATTCAGGGGGACCGGGTTAGGGGTTGTGTCTGTGTAAAGGAAACAGCTGTTTCCGCAGACAACACCGGATGGGGGTTAGGCGGATTTGATTTTCCTGGTAGAAGAGGATAAAGGGAGGGGAAAATTTTTGGTAAAAGCCTTTGTGGCATTGCGCGAAGCGTGTGCCGCAATTTGCTATTCATTTGAATTTTCAACTGGCTCGGGGAGCTCGCTTGACTGCCTGTTTCCCGACGCCCCACCATAAAATGCAAGAGATTATGAAAAGTGCGCTTTTGGCCACTTCCTTGTGTAGCCGCAAAAATATTTGGCTTTATATTTTCACATTCCCATTCCCGTTTCCTTTCCATTATCCTTATTCTGTTGTTTTCTGTGCACTGCACCCATAATAATCATAATGCAAATACGTGGCTGCATTTCGGGGCAACTCATCCGTAAAATTTCAATGTGCCACAGCATTCATTTCGGCGAGCAATCATTGTTGAAATTTAATCAAGTCCTTTTGGGAGTTTCATTTAAATTTTAGATTGTATTTTTACAGGAATGCATGCAGGTGTAGAAAATTTTGTAAAAGGTTGGCTACCTGTACATTTTGTTTAAGTAACAATTCCTTTTATTTAGAGTTTACTTCATTTACTTTTTTAAATAATAAATCCTAAGATTTAAAATTCGAAGCCTAAAAGTTGTTGAAGAATTTTATAAATATTTTTTTCCAGCTAAAAGTTTCTTATAAATTATTGGTTTTGTAGAGATTTTCCTGTTACTCTTTAGCCTTTTGTTTATTTTTGTATTCAGGTTGATATTATATATTTGCTATTTCCAAGGCAAGATTTCTCCATTTCTCTTTTTATCCTTATTTTATTTTTGCACCGAGTCCAACGAGAGCAACTTGGACATTCGTTTCATCCTATTACCAGAGCTTAGATAAAGCCAAAGGATTTTAGCCCCAAGAGCTCTTCTTCGGTATTTATGCATTGGCCGTTGCCAAGTGAAACCCAAAGCTGAGAACTATTACAATAATTTTTATATTTATTTATGAGCTGGCAGACTGAGAGACCTAAGCTTCTTTCTGAGCCGTCGTTGTTGTCGCTTGTGCATTAGTTTTAAAAGTACATTCCTGGAGGAGTAGTTTTTTAGCTTAGTAAGCATTACTTGAGAGTGAGCTTGGTTGGGCTTTAGTTTTTGTTTTGGTCCTGGAAATGCTGGATGCCAGTCACGTGGCTGTCATTGGATATCGAAAAACTACGTATTTCCCAATGGGAATTCCGGATGTCTAACGAGCGTGACAAATGCAAATGAAAGTAACAACGGCGTAGCCGAATTTCATCTGACCCAGTGGACACATGACACAACCGAGAGACCTGGCAAGCTGAAGCTGGCTTGGCAGACCGAGACTAAAAGCCAAAAATCTAATCAAGTGTTTTGATTGCATTTGTAATTGTTATGAATGTTGGTGCCAGGATTGTGGTGATTCTCATTGGTAAACATTGTGGGGAAAATTTACTAGAATTCTCTCCCTTTAACTTGAATTTGTAATCCTAAAAAACTGACAAAAAAATAACAAATTAGAATTTAAAGCTCCCCTAGTCAGTGACTTTTTGTTTGGCTTCTATGAAAATTTTTGCAATTTTCCACATGCCAATTTTTTTCTGCTGGGCTGACTGTTGTCGTCGTCGTCCTGCGGCCCCTGAGGGCCCGCTGCAGTTGCAAATGCTTGAAATTACATTTTTCGCATTAATAAAAATGAAATAAAAATAAAATAAAAAAGAAGCCAGCTCCTCCTGTGCACGAAATATGCAAATGTGCCGCGTGCAGCGCACCAGATAAAACTGAGCAGGAGGAACACACTCACATGAGAGTCCTTTTTTTTCGCTTTGCAGGACCGAGTACTGGGTGTCAGCCATAATATGAAGCAGCTGTTGCCGGCAGTGCCAAAAGTCACAATAAATTTGTGCATTAGTTCTTTCAGCTTCGGCCCAATCCCGGGATGCACTTGGGGTCTGTGG
The DNA here is from genome assembly GCA_008042485.1 of Drosophila mayri. Lineage (NCBI taxonomy): Eukaryota > Metazoa > Arthropoda > Insecta > Diptera > Drosophilidae > Drosophila > Drosophila mayri. The sequence goes on along the minus strand of VNJN01006874.1, from coordinate 300,546 downwards.
CCTCTAAAATGCTTTGAATATATACATATATATATTTTTATGTATATTATGTATGTATATAAATGCTAACGGCTGGCGGGGTTTTAAACAAATTGAGAAATTGTATTTGGCATAAATAAAGCTTCGTCTGGCTGGCTATTTAATGATGCGAAAATATTTATACAAAACTTGAAAGCGCCCCGAGATACACCCCAAAAATGTTAATAATGCCCAGTCAGAAATTGCCTTTGGTTATTTACTTTGCCTTTATATATTTGGCAACAATTAATTAGTTCCTTATGCAGCGTTGTGATGATTTCAGAAGCTCTCCGTATTTATTATGAATATTTTAGCAGGCAATTAGTTTGCAACAGGATAAATCAGAAATCTAATTTGGGTTTTAAAAATTAATAGCGAAAGCTGGCGTCTTGTCTGTATGCTAAGCAGCTTTGTTTTGCTATTGAAAATAACAATTAACAAGAAAGGAAATTATATACCCTTGCAGATTGCAATTGAACTGTAAAATCAAAAACGAAATTCTGAAATATTAAAATATTTGATGAAAAAATTTAAAACACAGCTCAAAGTTATGACACCTATAGGATATGGTATAGGATAAGGTATTGTATGGAAACTCCTGTCGAATTCCCGTTGCATATCTTAAGGGAAATAATAAGAAATAAAAAGTGTTAAAAAGTGTTATCTATTTAAATAATAAATTGGGAATCATGTTTTGAAATTCCAAATGTAAAAACAAGACAAGTTCCTGTCAGGATTCTGGGAGAATTCTAGGATAACTTCTCGGGATTCCTAAGATAAGATATGAATTTTTACGTCACTTTAATGACCACTTACCATATACGAATGATGACCTTAAAGAATTAATTAGATACGCCAGTTAAATGTTAATTTTCCATTTATTTTTTTTTAAAAGGTTAATAAGAAATATCACAGACTTAATATTCTTCTAGGTATAAAAATTAAAAAAAATTATTTATTTCACCTACCAAAAAATATCACAATATAATTTTTTCTTTAATAAAAACGAATTTAAAAAATATGTTTTCATAGAAAGCAACTCATTCGCTGTACCTCAGCTTCCATTGGGTGCCGTCATGGGGCAAGGGACTGTTTATTGTGGGCGATAGAAAGGTCCACAAGCCCCGTTTTCCCATTATATTCCTACAGTTCTTCGTGGCACCCAGATCGTAGGTGCGATCGAGTATATGATAGTACGTTGTATTGAGGTAGACAACATGCATTTGAAATGCCAACATGAGGACCGCGGCCACCCAGGCAAATAGGGTAATGGTGAACAGTATCGTGTACAAGAAGGTGGAGAAATTGATGAGATTCAGAGTTGCCCCATGATTCCTTACTAATAACACAAAGGTACTGACGAGACACAGGCCAGTTCCCAATGCCGCATAGAACGTGAACCAGAAGAAGTACCGATGGTTATTGTGTCCGATGCAGCCGGCCGTGAAGATGCAGTGATGGTCCCGCTTCAAAATGCAACATTCACACAGCTTGCAATGCCAGGATCTGGGGGGCGTCAGCTTTTCACACAAATCACAATACTGCCACAGATGCTTTTCTTCCGTAGCTGGCAATTGCCTATCCTCGGGCAGACTAGCCAGCGAGGATGTGGCACGGTGGCAGGCCCACATGTTCCCCAGGATATTGTACATTATGAAGATGGCCAGCACCCAGAACAGCTTGCACTCCATTTCGCTAAGCAGCTGTGGCGCCACATGCAGTATTTGCACCAAGAACAAAAGGACAGAGGTTGCCAGTCCCAAAACTAAGGCCACCGGATGCGCTATCCTCACGAATTTCTTGGGATTACGGCCGGCGTAGTGATGAAGTGTATCTATCAGAATACACATGGCTCAAAGTGTTTTTTAATCGTTTAATAGGAAATATATGCCCTTGAATTTTTTTTTTTAAACAGAAATCTCTGGGGTGTCTTTTGAAATTTCGGTGAATAACCAGAAGGGAACTTTATTATTTTTATTATTAGCTTTTTATTATTTAGCTCATATTAACTATGCTTTGAAGTTGTTTATATATAGAGGATGATTTAGTACCTTTAATTAAATTATATAACAACTGTTTTTGCATTTCTCTGTTGCATGCAGGAGATTCAGAGAATTATTTGACCTTTTAAATTATCACACTCTGAAATGCTTTGCGTTAGAACAAATTGAAAAATTAGTTCCAATTATATTTTTTGTATAAAAATAGAGTCGCATTGAATGGATTTCTCAACAACTTCACCAGCTTTCACGCGAGTCTAGTATCCTCGACTCATTCCCAAAGCAAACTTATCGCCATGAAGTTCCTTGCTGGTGTTGCCGCCCTTCTATTCTTCGTGGGCTTGGTCCAGGTCCAGGGGGGTGAAAATTCAAATGCTAACCAAATTTCTATTGGAAATTTAAGCGATATTGGCAAATAATTTAAACAAATATATTACGTAAATAAATGAAGTAAAACTTACATACAGTTTTGGGTATTTTACTTTTGCCACCACAAGGACAGGAACTAGGTTCTTCCTCTAGACCACAAGCTTACCTCATTTGATTCAGATATTTTAAGAGAATTTAAAATAAAAAAGGGCCTGCTCGGGTTTTCATGTAGAAGAAGCAAATATTATTTTCTTAGCATTAGAAAAGATACCGAAGCAAGTCAATAAACATTATATTCTTAAAATATGGTGTCATAAATGTACTTTTTTTTAGTTAATAGTTTACAGTTCGCAAATAAAAATAAGGCCAAATTTTGTTTACATTTAGAAAAAAATCAAAGTTCGGCAAGCTTAAGTTTATATAACATGAATACTCAGTATATTCTTGTTGTTCTTTTTTTAAACATATCTCGTGTTTTATTCAAAGGTCAGCTGTTCGTGAAATTATTTATTATATAGTTATATATTATAGTTCGGGTGAAATTGATTCACTTCACTTATGTAAGCCTCGCTTTATAAGCCTCTACAATCCTAGGCTTCTTACGCATTTGTAAATCAAACTGGTAGCCATGAAGTTCCTTGCTGGTGTTGTCGCTGTACTTTTCTTCGTGGGCTTGATCACGGCCGACGGCTCTAACGACAATGCCAATCAAATTGTAATTGGCAACCTAAGCGCCTTGGGTTAAAAAATATATGTAGATGCAGTAAGCAAATGTTGTAAATATGGTATATGGTGCGCAGTAAATAAATGCTATGAACAAGTGCAGTAAGACATAAATCTTTAGCCTTTTTATTCTCTTTGGTATTGGGTCCTTTTTCACTTACAATTTGACAGAACCTAAATCGACATGGAGTGTGGGAAACCATTGAAAACACTTCTTCTTAAAGGATAACTTTCAGGATCTGTTTTCTTATGCCAACTTATATGTAAAGCCTTTAAAAATATATTTGTTTTCAACCTTAAATTGCATCTGAACCCCACGAATCTTGGTTCTACTTGTACAATGCTTTAGCAATTTTTTGGATGTGATGACAAAAATGTATTTAAATTTCCTCTTTTATTCAGGAATTACATATGCTTGATTCTGAGCTAAAAATAAATTGACCTTTTACTTGGATAGCATTATCATACTGTGAAATGTTTCGCATCAAAACAAATGTAAAATTAGTTTCAGTTCCGGCTTCACCACCTGTTTTTCTATATAAATACAGACGAATTTAAGGGGGTTGCTCTAGAACATCTCTAGTTCATCGACTCAATACCAAAGCCATGAAGTTCCTTGCTGGTCTTGTCGCCGTACTTTTCTTCGCGGGCTTGGTCCAAGTCCAGGCGGGTAATAACGAAAATAACAATCAAATTTCTATTGGAAATCTAGCTGATCTGCCAGGAGGGAAATAAATTAAATAAAAGAATGTGGTTAATAAGTGCAGTACCCAATAAAACTGATTAATTTAAAAGATTGTTGGTTTCTTTGGTAAAATGTTGAAGTAAAAGAAATTCAAATTGTACAATGTTTTATTGAATCAAAATGTTTATGCGCTGATCCTGAAACACAAGTATTGATCTCCATAAATATTATTTAGCATTAGCAGGCGGTTCGATTTAGTCTATAAACAAAATCAAAATTTGTTTGATTACCTGATCCAAATAAACATAGTTTAATATTTAACATAGACTATTTAATTACATAACCCAGTACGAAAAGTTTAACGTTAACGCCAATTATTTATATGTCAAATATGGTTTAGATTCTACCAACAATACGCTACACCTATTCGCTTCACTTATGCCAACCTAAAATATTATTATTAATTATTAATGTCATTTTTTAATCATGGGAAACAAGTTAAAAAAGGAATAAATAAGTTGTAATTTTATCTAATCACAAATAGGTTATTGGAAAATTAACAGGAAACAAATAGGATTTTTTCAGGCCACGAAAATTTAAAAAATAATGTAACTATTTTAAAACCACTTACTTAAACCACTTACCAATCCATTTGTTATGGTAAGCTTCAATAACTTTTAAAATAGCTGATCAACTTTAGTTATATAAATATTTCTACACGAGATGCACTTGGGGGTTCCATTTTTCTTGATTCTGTTTTGCGCAAGCCTGACAGCCGGTGAGTTAAAACAATGGAAATCATTTAAATTATTTGTTTAATAAATACAAACTCCTTCAGATTTGATCCCAGGACCTGGGGGGCTATGGAGTGGGTTGGGAACTAAGGTTACAAAACCGATTAAAGAAATAGACGATGATTAAAATACTGCATGGCTAATGTTTAAACATTAAATTAATTATGACTTTTGACTTTAAATATTCGGGATTTAGGGAATAATTATAACATATATAAAAAAAAACCTGAGAGGTTGAGAAGTGAGAAAAATGGTCATCAATCTTATCTAGACATTTGTGTCCCTGGCAGCTGGTTATTTCTTTCTGAATGGTGGAAAGAAGCTACCTTTTATTATCCTCCAGGTAAAGTTTGCCCCTTACAATATTAAATATATAATAAACACCATAAACAGTAGCAGTCGCAATGCTAAATCTACAGTTTTAACTTAATGACGGAACTTGCTTACATATATCATCTTCTACATATATCCTATTCTATAGATTTACATACTTTTTATTGCGGAACAGGGAAAGGGTATATCTGGCTTTTTTTGTTTTCAGCAAACTTTTTATTGTTCTTTCAAGTAGCATTGTTGTTCCCATCGCTGCCGCAGATAACTACGTGCTAAGAAATGTATAGCAAAACTACACAAGCACAATATAATATGTATACATATATATGTTTATATATTATAGGATAGGATATATATGCTAGGGCAGAGAGAGAACGCTGGAGATTCGTGGCGAAGGCAGCCAGACAATGGCTGGCGCCCACGTCTCCATGGACACATTCTAATAAAAAGCAAGCACAGAGAATGTCCTTCTTGTGTATGTTGCCGTTGCCTCGGATGCTTCCACAGTTTCCTCATATTCCTGCCATACTTCCTTGTTGCCAGCCGCAGTGATGACCAATAGACAAATGGGAAAAGCAATGAATGTAGTTAACATGCTTTTAAATATGGATTATATTTCGTATATTTAAATATTTTGATGGATTTAAATATTTATATATTTTTTATTAATGGAAAATATGTTTACAAACAAATTAAATCATAAAAGTTTAAGGATAATGTAAAGATAAATTCTTAAAGTGTAATAACAACACATGTGAACATTGAATACCAGCGATTGACCTGTTTTTTCTAATTAAATAAATGTTTATTTATTTATATTTATCTCCAAGGATATACCACAAATAAATGCTCATCACTATCACCTAGCTGCAAGTTGTTCTTCCTGCCGCTGTTCTCCAGTTTTTAGGCTTTTTTGTGTTACTCGGGCAACATTTGAGTTATAAATGCCGCACTACTCGAATGAATCTCCTGGGCGTAATAGTTTTCAAATGGCTCTCCATATACGTCTGTCTCACGATATCCCATTCTCCCAGCATTATCCTTCGTTCCCTCTTCTCTCTCTCGGAGATTTTTTGTCTGTCTTTGTTGCAAAAGTATCGCACACAAGTGGCTCGCTGTCTTTGGCATCCTTGGGCAAAAAGCGCTTGCCAATGCAAAAATGGCCGAATGAATCCTAGGGGGTTTAGTTGGGCCACAAATTTGCCATTTTATGCCATTTGGGGGGTGGCCATGGTTCCTGACAGACCAGTAAATAATTAAACCGCTCCTTATTTCCGATTTAATGTTAACCAAAAATGAGAAATGAATGTTGATTGCAAAAGTAATTAATAAAGAGAATATTTCGATTCAGGAATAATTCAAGGTTAACACAACAAACTTCTGCAGGAAGCCAAGTAATCCTAATACGTATACGTAATATTCCAAATTTCCCCCAAAAGCCAATTTAATATCGTTTACTGCTTGTCCATATATATTTTTGCTTAATTTACAAATTGCTTAGGCTTAGGGAAATTGCTTTCCGGCCAATCAATTGCCATTGATTATGTGCCCGGCTCTTATCGCAATAATGGCCACGTCAAGGCCTTCGAGCCACGGCAAATAAATCAATTTTTCTCGTTTCCGGTCAATTAGTGGCGTCTAATCGGTTTTGCCAAAGGTTGAGAAGTTAAACCAATCGCCGGGTGGGGAAAGTAAATAAGCGGCAGGAAAAAAATATATTTAACTAACTTCTTGATTTCTTAGGTATTTAATTGTAGAGCCTTTTAATCTGCTGGAATTTCCACCTAAGGTTAATTTTTTTTAGATAACAATACCCCTGTTGAATACAATCATTATGCATTTTTTGCTGTAATTTCAATTTGTCGCTGCCCTTGTCAGGTGTTTTAAATAGTAATTTTAAACTAATAAAATTAGATAAAATATATAATGAAAAATTATAAACAGATAACAATCCCAATACTAAATAGTGTAAATTAATACTGCTTTCAAAAACTATCTTCTTTTTAAATTAATTAATTAATTTCTTTGTATTTATTTGTGGCCTCGACACCTGCTGGAATTTCCACTTGCCCAGCTACCTTCATTTTCTTGGCTGGCCATTTTCCCCTTTGAAGACACTCGGGCGTATTAGCAATTTTAATGCTCTGGCCTTATGGCACATATTAAATGCTAATTCGCATACGGCACACGATCCCAGATGGAGCACCACCACCACTCCCCTCATCTTTTATTTTATTTAGATTTTTTTATGCTGTGACGGAGGACACGGTTACGCTACATGACATTTACAAGTTATTATTATGCAAAGGACACGCTGCGGAGTCCTTTGGCGTGTCCTCTCTATCCCATCTCTTCTCCCCTCTACCTTTTCATATGTTGCAAAATCTGCTGCGGCGTTGGGAAATTTGCATTTATTCATGGCATAAATAAAGGATCCGCAGTGTGGGTAGGATGGGGGAGTCCCGAAAAAGGGATATATTTAATCTGGTCACAGCACGAGTGTGTGGAGTTCAACGGAAATCATGACAGCATTTCGCGTGCTGATGTCGATGTGCTTTATTTATAATTTATCTGCTGGAAAGTGCATCGCACAGTGGAGTTGTTTAGTGCGGGGATAAAGCGAGTGGCACACACACCTGCCGGCGACAGCCGCAGGTGCAGCCACAAAAGTGACGCAAATTTTGTTTGCCCAGCGCTCTGTCTCTATGGCGCTCAGCCTCTGCTACACATAACAATTACATGCATTTAAAATCTGGTTTTGGGTTTTGGTTTTTGGGATTCGCGGTTTGTTTCCGCTCTCAATTTTCTCTTCAGTTTCGACAGTTGCATCAGGGATACAGGCCATGTTTAATTCATTGTATGTTTCGACATATAAAAAAATTGTTTAGCATTTTCAAAATGGTTTCAAGTAAAAAAGTGAGCTTTGAAAAAAATTTGTATTTAATTTTTAAAAAGGAAAAGAAATTAAAATTATTATAAAATATGTGAAAAATTTATCAATAAATTCGAAGATTCCTATTATTTCATTTTTTTTTTTTTTTGCACAAAATGTATAAATTAGTTCAAAAATTCTCTCATATTGTTTTATATATTTAATTTTTTGTTTTTGCCACCCTGGATAAATCAGCACTTTATTTTGCGGCTTCCAAAATCACTGATTTGCATTTTTAATGCTAAAATCACGGGTTGCATTGGCCTGTTTCGTTGCCAATTGTTAATAAGTCTTAAAATATCCACATACATTTAGTCATTTTATCACCCAAAATGTAATGAGGAAGAAAACCAGGTTAAATAATGTTATATTTTATTTGCTAACAAAACCTCCAAATACACAAGGACCCAGCAGCTGTTTCCCCCCAAAACAGGAACATAATAATAATCTCATAATACGGAATTAGAGGAGCGTAAAATTAGCCCCAAACCCATGTGGATTTGCCTCCACATTATGCATGCATAATAATACAAGTTGGGGAAAATAAAATTAAGCTCAGACCAACACAAAATATACAACAAATCAAAATACTGTAAAATTTCCATCCGGTCGCAGAAATATGCATATGAAGCATACGGTTTGGCGTCATGTGGTAATAATAAAAGGTGAAAGTACACAAAGGGAAAGTTCTACAAATTTTAAAAATAAATAAATTGATTTTTTTAAATCTTTTATTATATACAATACCTAATTACATAATTAGAAACTAGAATAACTTATCTCTATTTCCTTCTATTTCCTCATAAAATAATTTTAATAAGACGTAATATACAATTTTTACTTCAAAAATAATTCTTGTATTTGATATTTAGTAATATATTTTTTTATTTCAGATGAATTTAATATCATTTTTCCGAGTGCATCTTTGTACCTGTAGTCTGTGCCCCTTTTCACGTTGATTTCCGCTTAGTATTTGCACAGCTTTTCCGCATTTCCCCATACCCTATTTTCTTTTACCTCTGTCTCATCCATCAATTCGTTGGCGGGGGCCTGGTCTTCCACCTTGACCCTTGACTCTTTGTCCTTCTCCGCTCATTACGTTTCCTTTGAGCTGGTTTATTTTCCCGGGAAAAGCCTCATCTTTTGTATGGACGCCGATGTCGATTCCTTTTCCATTAGCACTTTAATATTTAATGACTTCTGTTTATCGCACATAATTGAATTCTGTCCTGTGGTCTTGTTGGGTCTTCGGAGCTCTTTCTGCAGCTGGCCTTTATTATTTGCCTTTGGCTTATTGCTCATTATATTATTATCTTTTGTTTGTAATATCCGCAATATGGCTTGAGCCCCAGCATTTTTATGAGGCTTCATTATTTGGTTTTTATTCTTATAAATAATGCAGGCGAAAATCTCGGCTCTCACGTTCTCTCACACTCGTTTTTTCGGCCCGACTTTTGTTTCATTCGCGTAATTCTCAATCAGAATTCAGACACACATGGCCAGACATGATTTTCTTTATAGGTCTCTCGGCTTTTTCCACCATTTTCCCGGTTGATTTTCCGACACCGCTTGTAAGTAAAAGTTACGCCCTTGGCGCTGGCGCCTTTTAGAGTTTCCGTTGGGACGACCGAGGAAGGCGTCGGTGGAGGTTCGTTGCCGAAAATTTAATTAATGTATTTCCTTCGTGTTTTCGCATATTCATGCCTCAAAAATGTTTGGTGTTGCTGCATGTGTGGCACGTTTTGCTCATTAGCCATTTAGGTGGTATAAATATGCATTAAACCATCTCGCTGAATCCTTCCTATGCTGAGACGTTAGTTACAATTTATGGCCAAGACATGAAACGGACAAAAAACCCAGACTGGGGCGCAGGAATTCAAGTGCAAGGCAAACTGAAGGACGCCAAGGGGGCCAAGAACATTTACCTTTTGTCCTAATGAAAAGACAACAAAATGCGAAGGATAAACGGAGGAGCAAGGCGGAAAGCTTCCTTTTCTTCTTCCACAAAAAGCTTGCCCCGCTAACCGAAAGCTTGGTCCTGCAATTGTCGAAATATACATTTGACAGGACCCATAATTGCCCTTAAACACGGTCTCATTCCTGCAGGGAAAAAATTTGCAAATTTAACCTGCATAAATTATACGGAACACTGTTGAATCAGAAATAAAAAAAGGTAAAAGAACATCCGCAGTTATTTATTATGCGGTGACCTAAAAGAGGAAATACAGAAATGAAGTAAAAGTAAAAGAGTTTTGTTGAAAGCTAAAAAACAGAAAAGGGAAAGAAAAGGTATAAGCCGCCCACAGCCATAATTCAAATTTGTATATAAATTCTTTTTTTTTTCTTTTGCGCTAGAGCGGCAGTAGCAACCCCAAAATGGCCAGCGACACGCCGGCCCAGTTAACTTCGCCTTCAAACATCATTTGTCAAGGCAAACACACAGGCACACAGAGGCAGGGAATGGCCCGCAGGGAAATAACTAGCCAAGCAAAAGCGAATTTTCACGGCTCTTTAAGCGGCAGCCTCGATACAAAAATGTGTTTTGCTTATTAGATGGACCAGGCAACCCTGGCAATCCATCAGGCGTGCAGGCAACTCTGACGCACGCCTGACGTTGATTGCCACCCCCATATCGTGCGTCCGTCCGCTCCTTCTATATACCCCATATAAGTAAAAGATCACACCAGAGCAATCTAATCCGGCGCCGAGCAAATTGTCCAATGCTTTTTGTGTTGTGTCTTGTGGTTGACAGGCGGGCGAGCGTTCTGACAGCCACCCTCTCCCCCCGAAAAAAATGTGGCAGGAATAGTGGAAAAATGGGTAACAGGGATGGCACATCACCGAAAATGGTACGAATAGGCATGCATATCTGGCGGAAAAGATTGATATAATATAAAATATGGTATACTTTAATTTATCAAAATTTTTAAAATTAAATCTGTCATTTAACTTTAAAATATAGATATTATCAAAGAAATTCCCTCAAGAAGTTCAGAACTAGATGAAAAGTATGCTACGGTTTTTCCCATTTTTCCTCCATCTTTCACCTAATCAAATGCAAGTGGGGAGGGAAGGTGCAATGCCGTTTTGCTGAACTCTACAAAAACACGGACACGTGTGCTGCAGGAAGGGGCGTTGGTTGTACTTGAAGCCTTGACATGTTTAGCATAAATTTCCTGGTGTTGGCCTCAATGCCTGGCTTTAAGGCAGAGACGAGCGAGATTATTCTGCTTATTCCAGCAGATCCTTTGGGCAATTAAATGCCTCGGAATTTTAATAAAATGATTAAAACCTATTTGCCAGCTGACAGCTCAATTTATGACCTCTGCTCGGAGCCATTTTCCATAAGGCTGGCGCTGGGCTGACCCCCGGACTCAATCCTGAGCTCTTAATTTGCCTCCAGGGCCAACAGAGTTGGGCCGGCCGGAGGCAGTCGATGGTCGGACGGGCGGGCGGGTTGCCATAAATAAGCCCCAGACCCGTGCAATTATGCGCTTGAGCTGTCATTGCACTGGCCCTGCCCGTTGGTGTGAAAATTGCATATTGGCATAAATTAATCAGCAGCGACAACGACTGCGAGGCCATCAGCTGGCCATGATTGCACATGGCCAAGTGTTCAATCGTCCAACTGTCGTCGCCGGGTGACCGTTTGACTGGCGCTCCCAGGATGGATGCCGATGCTGCAGGGGATTTAATATATGTATGAATAAGAGGATGAGGTATCCCCATCGACACCGATTTTGTTTGGCAAGAGATTGAGTTGTGTTTGATTTGATTTAATCAATGGGTTAATCATGGGTCATAGGTATAAACAAAGTCTACATATGATAATATAATACTAGAAATTATATATATTTATTTTACAACAAAAGCTCATTATTATCTATCCGTAAAAGAATTTTACTTAAATTCATTTGTTGGTTTTTGGGAATATTGTAATATATATTTTCATTATTCCTTTTAAATAAATTTTTAAATTTTTATTTTGGTGTGTATATATTTTTATTTCTTTATATATTTTAAATGCAGGTTTTAGCTGTTTTTCCGGTTGAATATGTTTTAATTATTTTTTATTTGCTAATTAACTAAAAAATTCATTTTCATATGGTACATATGAGGCTTATGCCTCATTGATTTAATTACAAATTATTTACAGATGAAAGGATTTTTGTATATTTTGCTATATATTCTTAGCAAACTTTTAAAATCTGCTTTACTGAGTTGGCTTTTATTTTATTATTAATTGTTGTTATTATTTATTTTATTTAAGTACGCAATTCATATAGAAAAATAGGAAAAATTATTATTTAATTTAATTTAATTTCCTTCTTCTGCCAATTAAAATTATTAAAAAATATTTTATGCAGCTCAATGACTTGCAATCAGATAAAAGTATTTCATAACGTCACACAGGCGTCTTCTAGTCTATATATACTCCCCAGACGACGATGCTCTCTCTCTGGTAGATCGGTCTTCAATTTGTGGCTGGGCCTTAGCTTAATTGATTTGCTTTAAGACTCTGTGGAAAGGAAAACTAGACGCAGTAGGCGAAAAACCAAAACTTTTGCCGACTGGCCAAAAAGAGCGAAGAAGAGAACTGCAGACAATTAAGGAATGCCTAGCTGGGGTGTGTGTGTGTGTGTGCGAGATAGATTTTCCGGGAACGGGAAAAGAGTCAGGGGAAATTGAGAACTGCAGCAATTACTTACTCGAAATCTGGTGGCGCTCTCGGGCGAGTGAGTCTCGAGTCTCGACTCTTGTGGCTGCGGCGTGAAAGTGAAATACTTTGCCAAGGACTTTTCCATTGTTGCGGTTTGGCTGCTGCATCTGTTGTTTGCGCAAAGGATTCTGGCATCCGAACCATAAGGTCCTCGTACCTCCCTCCCTCCCGGTTCGGTGCCCTGAACTGTGTCAAGCGTTTGGTTTCGTTTTGATTTGCGTTTTTAATGGATGTTTTTTTTTTGTTCTTTGTGTCGGAACGCAAATTGCGTAAGGCTCTCTTCCGGAGGAGCCTCGGTGGCTGTGGCTTTAATGGCATTTATAATTACTACAATGCCATCGAGAGTGGCCTGCACTTAAAGCCCTTCATGCACCCGATTTCAGGCATGTCCCCCGCCATCGAATTAACAATTATAAAACGAGGCGCGGAAATTGCATTGGTTAAGTACACACAAAAAATATATAGCATAGTGGCGGCAACAAAAAAATATTTGGTGGCAAAAATCACTTAAATAATGTGTGAGAAATTAATTGCAATTGCAATCCGAGTATGATAACCACAAATAAGAGCGAAAAAAGCGGAATGGTGAATTGTATTGTGCGGTAGAAACTCAAAAAATAACAATTGTTGCAAAAAATGCAACTCAATCCAACAGTTGGAATATATTTCAGACAGTTTGATTGCAGTTATATTGATGCTATCGAGTTTACAAGTAGCAAATGGGGATTTTTTAACAAAAATAACAGGATTTTCATGAATAAATTATGGGGAAAGTTTTACAAATATTTAATTAAATATCTACATATAAATAGTTCATTAAAATTAACTCCTAAGCTCTTAGGAACTCTCTGGTATCATACATTTAAAATCAAATAATTTCTGATTCACTCTCAAGGTGATTCCCCTTAAATCATGGACTTCTCCAGCAATTTAACATTGTTTATTTATGGCATCAGTCTGGGGCAATGAAGGTAATTTGAGTTAACCAAACATTCAGCCCGCGTTTATGCAAAACGATTTCGAATCAATTTAGCCGCAGATGTTTTTAAATGGCCCGATGCCATTAGGTGTCCTGGTGTTCACTCCACGACGCCTTGCGGGTCCTTTTGGCATTCCGCCAAGGAGTGGCTGTCAAGTCAAGTTCCTGTCTTTTAAGCGCCTGCCGTGCAATCACTCAAAGTTGTCCGCATTTGCATAAACACTTCTAATCCTAATGCCATGCAAGCTGCAGCAGCCCCAAGTCCTTTGCCGGTTTCACATCCTGTGCCAGCTCTTGCTGCCTGGCTACTTACAGTCAATTGCCCCCAGCCTTCCTTTCCTTCCGAAGTTCAAGTGACATCGCTAAACTGACTGACAGACAGCAAGTGGTGCGGTTGTGCTCCACCTCCATGAGGTCTCCAACAACCTTCGAGCTCATCAATCGGAGTTGGTTGGCCTGCGGTAGGGCAAGTGTTGCGTGCCAGGACACCGTTTCCTTTTTCCTTTTGGCACCGCCACTCAGCTACGATTTCGTCAAACAAACGTCGAGTGGACCGAATGGATCACGCATACAACACAGGCCTGCATGTCATTCATTGTGACCCGGACCGAAGGGCTCTAGGACTTGGCCAGGATTTCACAACCAGAGTCAAAGCGGGAGCACTCAACACACAGAAGAATTTGACTATATTTATATTAAAGAAATAATACAAATCTTTATTTTAGTCTTGAAAAATTCTATATAAATATAAGGACTTGTTCCTAAGGATATTTATTTCGTTTATATAAAATATCACAATATATAATTTAGTAAAATTATAGATAAAGTGTAAATCTTATTGCCCTTTTGTTTGAACTAAAATTACTTTGACCTTTCTGTCACATAATTCTTCACTGTGCAGTAGCGGTAGGAGTAACAGTAGGACCACATCCTGGCCAAGGAGCCATGGAAGCTGGCGTGATGTAGAAGCGCTTAGGCTGTCAGTCAGCGTGTCAGTTGTGTGGCATTTCATTGGTTTTGGCTTCTGGCCGTGCCTCCTCAGCGATGGCCTCGAACGAAAGTTTGCGGACAATTGACAGCACAGGGCAGGTCCCTTCCAGAAAGTGTCCTTTTGCTGCTTTAATTTCGCCTCACTTTCAGCAGGCGTCTTAAAGGCCGAAACTGGAGAAAAGGATTTTGGCCATTAGCTCGCCGTCAGTTGCAGCTGTTGCTGTTGCAGCTCGCTCCTTATTAAAAAGTTTGGTGCAGACCAAAAAAAATAAGAAGAAATAATATATATATCTGATGAACTTTGGTCAACTGGGGTTAAATTTTGCTTTGTGATACTCTTCTCAGGATTCTTTTGAGAATTAAATAAAATTATCTAGCTTAGAAGGTTTTAAGATAGTATTTTCTGCAACAGGCAGCTTTATTTATAAATTTATAAATATTAACCATCAAAGAAGCATATACAGACTTCGACTGAGACTATCATTAATTTTGATTAATTTTTGTAAGCCCAAAAACTTTTTCAAATACTTTCAGTTAGCCCTTGGAAAATGCTTTCAACTCTCGAGTTCGTATTTCGAATTACTAAATTGCATTCAGAGTGCCTCGGTGGGCCGAGGGTAAAAACTGAAGTCTGACTGGCTGGCAGTTGGAGTACTTGTCCCTAAACTGGCGCACTTTGCATAAATTTCAACTTGAAGCATTGCACTTACTTGACACATTTCGTTTACTCAGTCAGCGCTGCCTTCCGCCTCACCTTTCGACCTCATTCAACTTTGTTGTTGTTCATTTGGAAAGAACAAAAAAAAAAAAAAAACAAAAAAAAGGAAAGAGGGAAAGTTTTGTCTTTTGGTCTTGCTCTTGCAACAATTTACCGTTAAAAGCTCAACATTGTTACACTGGTTTTTCACTTTTCACTAAGTACCGGGTTTGTGTTACACATAAAAAAAAGTGAACCGAGGAAATATAGCCGCAGGAGTGAGGAGGCTGGAGGATAGTGAAGTGGGATCCAAGGGTTCACTGAGTAATCTGCTCAAGTTTCGCCAGCGTCTTTGTGCAACGTGCGAAGTTTGTCACTCCGTCAGTGAAATGGCAAAAGCAACAACGGAACGGCAACACTTTGTTCCTGTGAAGGGCACTGAAAGAAATAGCTGGATATTATGGATACTATTTGAAAGAAATAAGTCCTTTTGCAGGAGAGACTTCCGTTTTCCACAAGAGACTTGGCTAACCATAGAGAAAATATTTGATCATAATTTGTTTATAATAAATTTTAGCTTTATTTTTCTCTGTTTACTTTCCTCCCCTTAATCCACTTTTACGCAGAGACATCAGCTCACACCTGGCGGAGCAGCTCCAGTGATCCGGCAGGTGGGCGGAATTCGAGGGCGGGGCAGTTGTCGTGTCAACACAAGTTTTGCATTTGGCGATGTGTTTTTCCTTCTGTGTCCCCTTTTTGGCCCCCTCCCCTGCAAGTTTGTTAAATGAGTTTTCATAGTTTTTTTTTCGGAAGGAGGGGCAACAAACCAAACCCTTTCCCTGTCTCTCTGTCGCTGTGTTTGTGGAAAATTAATATTTTCCCTTAGACCATTTCACTCGTTATAAAGTTACCCATTGTCGTCACTAGGGTGCATTTGTTTAGCATCAAAAGTTTTATTTTCTGGCGGATTTTATTAAAAACTCAGATGGAAGTAATATTTTCCAAAAGAAAGTTTCCAAAAACCTAATGGGAGTTAGAGTTTGTACGAAGGAAGGGAATTTTTTTATCAGAAGAACAAATTGTTATGCAAGAAGGGTTAGAAACTATAATAAATTAAGGTGAAATAAGGTTCAGTTTTATAAATATAATAATATATATTAAATGACTATTAATTACATTAACAAATACAGCAAGGAATCATTGCTGCAGAAAGGAAAAATCATCACATTTATTTATAATATATATTTCCTTTAATATCGCTCTAAGGCTTAACTAAGGACATTGAATGGGATAATAAAAATCTAGGAAATGAATTTCTATGAAAAGAAAAAAGTTGGCATGAACCAGAGATCAATCAATAAGCGGGCAATTAATCAACATATTCATAACCTTTAATCAAGCTAATAGCCTCAACCAAAACAACATCAACAAATACTTTATCATCATCATGAGGTCTCTGAGCCTCATTGGTAATAATTAATCAATGGGATATAATAACCGTCATTAAACTAAACAAACACATTGTGCCAATTCAGAGTTCGCCGTTCGCATAAATTTCAATACGCAACCAGGTACATTACACTTAACCCATGATCACCCCCCAGAAAGCCACCCACAAAACATTTCCAATTAACTGCGGGTAGGAGAGCCTACCCCCTCCCAAGCCCTCCCACTTTGGTAAATAATAATACCCCGGCAAATGTTTAATGATATGAAATTAATGCGCAAATATCAGCGGTGGCAGCGGCGGCTGCTTCTTTGCCATTAAAGCGAATAGTAATGATGCTGAGGTGCCCGGATGTGGGACTATGAAGAATTTTCACAGGTGTGGTGCTGGTGGTGGTGGTGGTGGTGCCGCCGCCAGGTGAAAATGTAAATGATATGCTATGATATCTGCTGCCTCCAGCTGAGCGGAATAAATTGACTCTTTGGCTAGCCGAAAGCCGACAGCAGCAGCAGCAGTCGGCAGACAAAAGTCAAAGTTTTTTTTTTTGGGCATTGACAGCAGCAGCTCTTCCTGGAGTTTTGCAACATTTGTATTTGTTTGAAAGTCAATTTAAGACCCAAAAATTTATGCTATTGTCGATTTTCATTTGCATGCCAGTCACACAAATACAATACATACATAAAGGCACTGGGAGAAACCATATTTGACTAGAAAATTGTGTCCTATCAAAGCGGATTTATTTGAAATTGAAGGGTAAAAATGGTTTGAAGGAAATATGACACTTAAATTACCCTTTTCTTGATATAAATATATATAAAATAAATATATTTGAATAGAAAACTAAGAGTATGAAAGCGGATTTATTTAAAGATAAGGCTTGAAGGAAATATGACATTAAAAGGACATCTTTTTAAATAAATAATTAATAACACAAACAAATCACAAAACACAAACAAAATTTCTGGTTCAATTTATAATTACGAATAAAAACGAAAAAATATTTTATAAAATATTGTTGTTGTTAAAATACCTAGAGCAATATTTTATTTAAGAAATTCTTATATTCAAAGTGGGTTTTTTTATTAATATTAAAAAAATAAATACAAATTCAATGTCTAAAAATTATTTTCCCTTAGTTCTGTGTAAGAAAAATTCACCAAATTATATTGTTCCCTGAGATTTTTATAGTCCTTGCCAGGCCACGCGAACACACACATTTAAGGCCTATTTATTCCCCCTCACCCTCCCTCATCCAGTCATAAATACAATATTTCCCGCAACTTTTCGGGCAAATAGCAACAGATTTGATTTTACTCAGTTTCAGTTTCAGTTTCGGGCAACGCTTTTGGTTTCGATTTCGAGCCGACAATTTTTATTGTCCAGCCAGGCGCCAGCCAGGAGATGGAAGGAAGCTGGGAAAAGCGACGAAATACGCATGAAATTTGATTTGCTTCATTGAATTGATTTCATTTCATTTGTTTTGATTTGTTTCCCCCGAAAAATACGCAAGAACGCAAATTGGAAACCGGACCCCGGATAACAAAAAAGAGCTCATTCCATCTGAATTTTGGTGAATTGGAGAGTGTTGAAATGAATACATTTCGGACGAGTTTGAGGCGTGTTTGGGGGCCAGGCTTTTGGATTTGGTTTAGATTTGGTTTCGTTTTGGTTACGGGATCCCGGAATTGGGGGCGTGGCATTGTGGCTTATGTTGATACTGTTGACTGACACGGCCAGGCGGTGGTCCTGGGGCCTGCGCCTGACTTTTAGTAGTAGTTTATTTAGTTGTTGGAGCGATCAACACTTGCCAGATTGCTTTGGCACTAAAGTGTCAGCAAATATTTTGGATGTCTGTGGAGTGGAGTGGAATGTGGCCATGGCCATGGCTATGGCTTTGGACATGGCATCTGGCATTCGAATGCCGAATGCTGAATGTCCGGAATGGGCAAATGGTTCTGTTCCGGCGATGATTTCGCCACATGCGGCATAATGCCTCCTAATGCCCGAGTCTCGGTTCGGTTTTGCACAGAGAGAAATGGGTAATTGGTAGTTAAAAGTTACTTGAATTAAATACAATTGAAATACAAACATTAGAATGTATTTACTAACCAAAACACTTGTTGAAAACCAGAAACATCGTTCTGTGCAGTATATTCTTTTTATAACAATTGAAAATTCAATAAAATTCTTCTAAGGACCCCTAAATTATCTTCTAGTAGCCTTACCTTTTTACCATATTTCTTTCAGTGTAAAAATGTGTCTAAGCCAGACAAAATAGAGCAACAAAAACCAAAATCTGCCTCTCAATCGAACCCTTTTTGGCCGCCTGTCAACGACGGGTGGCAAGTCAAGTTGTGCTCCTAAAACGTAGCTAAACTATAAATCGTGTAGTTACTTGGCCCGACTTGACCATCCTATAGATACATTATCTTAAATCGGATAATAAAGCAGCCTAGGCCTAGCTAGATAATTTTTGCCGCAAGTACGCAATCGAATGCCACAAATAACCGAAACCCTTATCGTTATTTTAACCGCTCCCCAGTGAGTTTTTTACGGTTCGCAGCCGGGGAAAACTTTGGCAGTTTCCACAACTGATGACCCAATTAATACGCTGACAAGCAACATTTATTTATTGCCAACTTTTCTGGCGAATGTGTGAAAGGAGAAACAAAAAACTTTAAACTTAATGTTCTTGGCCTTATCCCTTGTCAATTCTCTGCTGGGAAAACCCGAAACTAATCATTATTGAAAACGTGTGGTGGAAACTTTTGTAATGCGCCCCCATTGTGTCGCGCCCACGGAAAATGGCAACAACACAAAAAAAAAAGAAATACAAAAAATAGTAACACAACAAAAAAACCCAAAAACAAATTCAAAAGTTATAACAAAATAGCTTTGGTCAAATTGTTTTACAAGCCAATTGGGTTTGGTGTCCCTTTTTTTCTGGCCATGTTGCCTTTTTGGAGTCCCGCTGCTGCGGTGCCCAACTCCTCTTCGATTGCCAAAGCCGAGGTCTTCGAGGCACTTGGCTTTGGAAAGTGCCAAGGGGCCATGGCTTTTCATACGAAAAAGGGGTTAAGCAAGTCTGATGAACTTTAAAGTAAAGTTGACGCTGGCCAAAAGGAAGGTAAACTCAATATGCGACTGTAGTTTTGTAGGCTGCGGCTACTCTACTATTTTTACTTAGCATTTTTTACAAAATAAACATTAATTGAATTTTAAAATTTAACTAGAATACATGGCTTTACCCTGTTCATTATATTCCCATTGTTCAGGCTGCTTCTGATTGGCATTGACCTCTAGCAATTGTGCTCGCATTTGGTTTTGCTGATGATTTTCCTGGACCTCCTGCTGGGGAACTTGCTCCTGGGTTTGCTGCTGGTGCTTGTACTGTGGTTCCCTATAAGCCTTCATATTATTGGCCGATAAACGACGCTTCTTCAATGGCTTTGGCTTGGCCACGGCTGCCAACTGGACTTTCTGATTGTATTCCCATTCTTCAGGTTGCATTTGCTTAAAGGTTTCCTTTCGCAAAGGGGCTTGAACTAATGTCTGTTGGTGGTTTTCCTCGACTTGCTGTAATTTTGCCTGCTCTCGTGTCTGATAATGCTTTTGCTGCTGTTGATCTCTATAAGCCTTAATTTCCTTTGCCGATGATCGTCGCTCCCTCATAGCCTTCTGCCTGGCCTCGGCCGCCGCACAGGAGGCCCTGAAGGCAGCCTTTTTGGTGTTTTCATAGTCCAGCTTGGAGTTACGCAGTTGCTGGACCAGCAACTCAATCCGATGTTGAGCTGCTTCCACAAGTTTGCTCTTCTCCTGCAGCTCCTGATGGGCACCGCAAACTCCAGCATCTGCGGTGGAGACGGTTTCCTGGGCAATTTTAAGGGCATTCTGCAATTTCTGCAAAATATCGTTGGCCTGATTCGATGTGCAAACGGCGACATTAAGGTTGTTCTGAGAGGTGAAAGGTCAACAAATAAAAGTATTGAAGAAATTTCAAGAGCTTTAATTTTTTACCTGCGAAACCCCCATCGAGGCGGTTTCATCCTGAAATACTATCTCCGCCTCGCGAACCTCGGCCCTCAGCTGATCCACCATCTGCTGCTTGCCAGCCAGAGCCGCCTCGGCGGCCCAGGCAGCGGCACCGGCCCTGTCGGCCAGCTGGAGCTTCACCTGACGGGCGGCGGCCACTGCTGCCGGCAGCTGGGTATCCGAAGCTTTCTTGGCATCTTGGGCCGCCTGCATGGCAATGTTGGAGGCAACCTCCTTGGGATTCAAGGGCCTGGACATGCCCATACCGTTGCCATCGCCACCGCCACAGCCACTGCCACCGCCACCGCCACCGCCACCGCCACCGCCGTCGTCGCCGGGATCGCAGTAATTCATATTCTGGGATTGGGTTTGCTGATCATTCGGCCTGCAGTTGCCAGGACGCATCGGTTGGTAGTTAATTCCGACTTTTGATGAGGCCACCCCCGCCACCAATAGGTGGACGAGGATGCCGAACAGGATCGTTGGCTTGGGCTGTGCAATACGCATAATTGTGCGAGCCTTGAAAGTTGCTGTCAAGTTTTTGCTTTTCAACTCTCGGGCTTGAGAATTTTTAACATTTCAAGTAGTTTCTCTAAGCCAACGTGGCGAGGGCTCTACGGCATAATATGTTTAAAAAAGTTTCTTGTTAGAAAAACTCGGGGAACTCCCTGGCAGGGCCGCATAACTTTTACGCGCAATTTAACTTAACGTTTCTCGAGTTTTTCATTTTTATTATCTTTTGTGCTTTATTCACTTAGGTTTTCTCTTCTTTTTCTTCCTTTTCCTTGACATGAAAAGTAGACTAACAATGCATGTGCCAACAAATTCCTTTTTTTTTTTTTGGTCTGTTGTTGAACAAGAATTAATTGGGTCGTCAAAGTCCTTCAGCCCCGATAAGCTTTCAGCCTTATCGAAATGGCAGCTAGGAGAGGAGAAATAAAATGGGAATGGCCAGTAGGGGTACCCGGAAAAGGGGAAACTGGGGAAAACCCAAGACGATTGCTTGGGTCATTTGTGCGTTGATCTGTTAATCCGAAAAGGGTTTGCCGGCTTCCCATGACGAAAGCTTTTTGGATTTTCCCCCCATTTGATTGAGAGCCCCAAGAAAGCTTCGCCATTAAGCGGGTAAGTTTGTTATGGCTGGGAAATAAAAGAAGAAAAAAGGGTTCCTGGCCGCAGCCACTAGGCGTATGCGTAATAAAATCAACAACTTAAAATTTAAGCCTCCACACTCGCACACATTTCTCTCTCAATTAGAGATAACAGATAACTTTAACTGTTTAAACTGTGGACCACAGTCCAAATTTGGGCAGAATTTGTGGTGTGGCATGTGTGTGTGTCCCGCATCCTGTAGAGTCTCATTCCCCAGGCTCAAAAGTCCTCGTTTCTGTGCAAAGTCCAGAGTCCAGAGTCCGCAGTACGGACACACTCGTCCTTGTTCATGGACCTCGTCACTTGCATGCGCCTTTTTGCGTATTCAAGTGGCTGTGCGGAAGTGTTCCATCCGCATTCCGTTCTCCCAACTCTCTTTTCCTCTCAAAATGACACTCTGAGTGCGGAATGTGGGCGGCAAACCGCAAAAAAAGAGGCTCCTAGAAGAAATCGATGTGCATAACATTTTCGGCCAGCAAAATGACAGTTTTTCCTACTCACTGGGAAAAATTAAAACCAATTAGGCAAAGAACTGAAAGTTAATTGAATAAAAATCAATTTAATACAAGTTTAATGTAATAATATTTGAGCTTTAATAAGCCTCTGGTGCTTCTAGTGGTTAAACTGGGAAACTGAAGATATTTTAGCTGTTTCTTTGTCAGTTTTTTGGTGTGTCACTTAATATTTTCTGTAGATTTCTGTACATTTATTTCTATTTATATTTATAAATATAAAATATATTTATTTAATGCAATAATGGAAAAGAAAATATTACTATTTCTTCTGGATTTAAATCAGTTTCCTTTGATGCCAACTAAAACTAAACATGTAATTTTGTAAGCTTGTTTTGTATTTCCAAGAAAACTTTCTCAGAACATGTGATGAAAAGACAGTCTCCTTGGTTATAAAATGGTTCAAAATTATAGCCCAAAGAATGCGAGATAAGTGGTTAAAAATCTATACATCAATTCTGGAAATGCCTGGACCCCAATGACAACCCATAGATCAAACTCAAAGTAAACTCTGGTTTCTGATTTGTTTTTCTTACTCCCCTGATTTGCTTGCCACTCAAATATCCTGCCTGCAGTTTCCCACACCCATCATCAAAGTGCTAAATGGGGGAGGAGGAGGAGGAGAAGGAGCAGGTCCTGAGCCCGCAAATTCAATTTCCTTTGCAGCCAGTCTATCGAACATGTCCTGTGACCCCAGTCTCTCTCTCTCTGTGAAAACCAACTCACTCACCCGTCGTCTTCTATGTGGCATGGTGGCTAGGTGGCGAAGTGCCGATGTCGATTGGTGTTTGGCCTGCATATAGACACATATATTTGCCCGGTCGAGTATATATAATATTTATGCCACTGTAAGTGCTTATTGATGTCAGAGATCTGAAATTGGAATCTGCTTGTTCTTATTCCATGAGGATGCACATTGCAGTTAAGTCCTCGTTGCGTTGCATTTCGTTTCGATTCGGTCTCAATGTTTTGTATGGACTCTCAATTAAGCAAGTTGGCATTTTGACGTGTCTCTGTGAGCTGAAACCGAAACTTGTGCCCCGCAAAAATGGGAAATTCATATATGCGAACGAAATATTTATAAAGTCAGACACAAGCCTCGGTGTCCCCAGGAGAGTCCTGCCAAGAACGAGAACCGAAAGGAACGAAGGAACGAGTGAGGGAGAAGCATCGGAAAAGCACTGTAGGAGAATTTGGGGCCGTTGAGGCCACAGTAAAATTTAATTTTAATGCATAAGCAAATTGAATTTAAGCAACAGGAAAATTGCTCGTCTGGCCACAAAGGTGCCGCATGTGGGAGTAAGGAACATGCGCCATGCAAAGCGGAACGTGGAGGCAGACTCAAAACCACACCGAGTGCTTCATGCTGAAAGTTTTCACCTGAAAGAGAGCTCAGAGGACTTCCCGTAGCTCCAGCCACAATTACCGGAATGTGGAAATTTTATTAAATTTTCTAGACCAAAGCATACTCTGAAAATTATTCAAAAGATTTAATAAAGTTGCCTAAGAGTGGGTCTCAATTTTAGCAGAAAAGATAATCTTTTAAGATCACTAAAACCAATATAAGAAAAAACCTTTATCTTATTGCAGTGACTCCTTAACTTAAGTGTTTTATTGGTGTTACAATTAAAACTTGACACTACTTTTGGCTTATCATCCAAACGAACTCCTCATAGTTGATCATTCCATCGCCATCAAAGTCAGCCTCACGGATCATTTCGTCAATCTCCTCGTCGGTCACCTTCTCGCCCAGGTTGATCATCACAAAACGCAGCTCGGCCGGCGAGATGAAGCCATCGCCATCGCGATCAAAGATCTTGAAGGCCTCTCGCATCTCCTCCTCGTTGTCGGTCTCGCGCATCTGCTTGGTCATAATCGAGCAGAATTCATTGAAGTCAAACTCTCCGGTGGTATTGGCTTCGGACTCGCTGATCAAGTCCTGGAGCTCCGGCTCCGAGAGATTCTGGCCCAGAGTGCGCATCAGTGCGCCCAACTCGCGGGTGGAGACCTTGCCGGTGCCATCCTTGTCGAACTGGGTGAAGGCATCCTTGAATTCGGCCACCTGCTCTTCCGTTAGCTCGCTCATTGTGGGGATATGTATGTATATATTCAATCACAATTATTTAAATGCCGAGAAACTGTTGACCAGCCCAGAGACTGTTTCAATTTGGAATAAGCCAAATATGTTTTTACACTGACAAGTCAGAGTCTCCCAACCCCCAAAAAGCATCGCCTGCTTGACTTTGGTTCCGCCTCAAGTCTCTGACATCATGGCAACGAAGCGTACATAGTCAATTTTCCCCTCGACATTTGCATCTGCATCCAGGACTATCTGATCCACATCGTCGTCGCTCATCGGCTCACCCATATTTTTCATTATGTGACGGAACTCCGATTCGGCTATAAAGCCAGTGCCCTCTTTGTCAAAGACCCTGAAGGCACCTATGATCTCATCCTCGGGTGTCATGGTTGCATACTTCTGGGACATAATGTACAGGAAGTCGCTGAGATATAGTTCCCCCGCGCCGTCCGGATCGATTTCGTTGAGAATATGCTGCATCTCCAAATCGGTGGGATGGCAGGCCACGCTGCGCATCAGATGTGGCAGTTGCTGTATGGGTATTACCTGGTCGTCTCTCTCGTCGAACAGGGAGAAGGCCGTCTGCAGATCCTTCAACTGTTCTTCGTTCAGGTTGTTGGGCCGAATGATCCGCTCCTCTGGTGGTGGCGTGAGGAATTCGAAATCTTCCATGGCGAAAGGCAAGGGGGCTGGGGCTCAGGGAAATTTCGGGACTAAAGGACTAAAGATCACTACAAATTTTTTGTATACATATTTTGTTAACTTCCCTTTTTGAAGTTTAGGAAAGAAAATACTATGCGTTACAAATATGAATACATTTCTATAAAAATATTTATTTAAATAATAAAAAAGCATACAAAAACTACAATAAAAATTCAAAGAATTCTTTTCATTATAAACTTTTAATTTTTTATTTAAAATTAAAGTTTAATTCAATTAACGATTGCATCAGGATGTAAAGTTTGGGGCATCAAATCAGTCAGGATTCTTGCTCAACATTTCTTAAAGTTCTGTAATTAATATACATATTTTCAACAAGATTTAAATATGAATATTTTCAAGTACTTGCCATTCCTTAAAAGTTCATAAAATCATTTCACGTCTCCATCATCATCGTCACAAACTGAACATAATCAATTTTCATCTCAGTATTGGCGTCTGCATCGCGTATCATTTCCTCAATTTCATCCTCGTCCATGTCTTCTCCCAGTTCGGTCATTATCTGACGAAATTCAGTCTCGGCAATAAAGCCAGATCCATCCTTGTCAAACACTTTGAAAGCCAGTATAACTTCGTCCTCGGGAGTTGAATCCTCATACCGCTTGGACATAATGTACAGGAAGTCGCTAAGATACAGTTCACCCGACCCATCCGTATCGATTTCGGTGATATAGTCTTGCAGTTCGTTTTCCGGCAGAGTATGGGCCACGGCACGCATGAGATCCTTTAGGTACTTGATGGGAATAACATTGGTACGATCATCGTCGAAGAGGGCGAATGCCTCCTCAAGGTCCTTGACCTGCTCGTCCTTTAGGTTGTGGGTGTGAATGGTGCGCGCCTCGGGCGGCGGTGTACTAAAATCCATATCATCCATGTTGATTTAGAAAATTTGTTTGAACCAAAAAAGTGCAATTAAAATTTGGTAAAAATACTACAATTTTTTTTAATTTTGTTCTTTTAATTAAAACATTTCCAATAATAAGAATTTTGTAGCTTTACTGGACAGAAATGACAGGAAGGAAATATAACTAGATTGGGGCTTTTATACTTTTTTTGTTTGCATATTTAAATAGATTTTAAAAAAGTTAAAAATAAGTCCCCTAAGCTTCCATTAATAAATATATAAGTTTTAGGGGAAAATAAATTAAGAAACTTAAATTGTAAATAACAAATTGCAGAAAATGGCAAATAAATCATTATTAAAATACTAATAAGTTGAGTTTGTTTTACTTTTTAATTTTAGAAATACTATTTTATGGTTCGCCACAGTTTTAATTTTTTAATTAAGCCACAAAATATAGAGACTTACATATTTCTACAAATAAAAGTCTTTCTTACTTTTCGTTGTATATTTTATTTATTACCTCTCTAAAATGGGTAAAATGGCTTTACTGATTACAAAAAGAAAAACATTCTTAAAAAGAAATCGGCCATCTTTCTGGAAAGTTCACTCAAGGGCACTCCTCATCAAAGTTATGAACTCGTCATAACTTATCTGGCCATCTGCATCGCTATCGACCAATCTGATCAATCGTTTGATGGTCTGCTTTTCGTACATCGAATCTGATTTATCCAATAGCTTCAAGAGATCCTTTTCGCTTATATAACCGTCGCCATCCTGATCGAACATTTTGAAAATGTGACACATTTCACGTTCTTCATCGTTTTCAAACTGCGCCATCACAAAGCAATACTCCTTAAAGTCGATCTCGCCATTGCCGTCTAAGTCAGATGCCTTGAAGATATCCTCGAGTTCCTCGTCTGAGGGACTCTCATCCATTGACCGTACCATGGCTCTCAATTCGGTTATGGTTATCACTCCCCGTTCGTTCCTCTTGAGCTGCCCAAATTTGACTTTAAAGTCCGCCAAACGTTCGGCACTCAGCTCGTCCATGAAGAGGAAAAGGGAATATTCTGCATTTTTAGGTTCATCCATGGTATACCATATACTACTATGTTTATTAATTAATTTTGAAATTTTGAAAACTAAATTTATGAATTTTTTTGTTTTGTTTTATTTTTGGTCAAGGCCGAAAGTGTAAAAAAAATATTTGAAACGATAGTAAAGTCAAAGTAAAGTTTGTAACCAAATTTAACAATTAAATTCGGTTGAAATTTCCGCAATAATTTTTTTATGGCCCTTGGCTAACGGCTTGAAGCGCTGCGGCAGTTGAAAAGCTTGGGTAATTACATTTTTAATTAAATGCGACGCAGTTTGTTTCGGCTTTTATTTTATTTGTATTTTTATTTCGTTTATTTTTGTTGGTGCATTTATACAACGGTTGAGTATTTTTGGCTGGCCAGCCATTTTATGCCACCGCCAGTCCCTTGGGGCATTAAATGTACACTTTTTTTTGCTTCTCTCCTGTTTTTATTGAGCTCTACGTGCAAATAGGAAAATTATCCAATGCGAAAATTCGAGCCATTTGCATAATTTTGAAGCAGAGCAGAGAGAGAGAGAGGAATTGCATAAACCCATTTCCTGGTCCATCCTTTCTCACACGTGCGCTCCCCGATGAGACCCACAATGGGAACTTCTTGCTAATGAGAAGCAAATCCTGGGCACCAAGGACACAAGGGATTCTGGATTTGGGGCCACACAAAACACGAGATTGTCAAGCATTTCCCTGCATAGATTATGTTGGTCAGAAGATCTGGGGCTGTGTAAGTGCAGCTTGGAATATGTTTGCTGTTTGACTTTAATCAGGCATAAACAGGACGAAGGGCTTAACACAGCCAAGCAATCGAAATGGTAACACAGGATCTTTGGGGGAATTAGAATAATTTGCATTTCTCCGGTTATGTTGGTACACTTCAAGGGTTTCGCAGTGCAAATCTCTTAATGTTCCAGGTGGGGCAATGGCTCTATCCGAAGTGGATACCTCTAAGGTACTCTGAATGGAATTATTATTCAAGTTACCTATTTGTAATCACATTATTTAAAATCAATTAGGATTTCAAAACAATCCAAATGAGACTATCAATTTTAGAAGATTTCAAGTTATGAATTTATCTCACTGTTTAAATACCCAAACAGCTTGACCCAACTTCACTTTTGTTTGCCTCTCGCTGACATCGGCATTTCAATTAAGCATATAAAGGCAGAAAACCATTGGCCACACACAATGCTTGGCCCCGAAATCCAATTGAGTGGTCAGTGAGTGGCCAAAGGATTCAGAATGGCAGCTGGCCATCGCATTGCAGCCAGTTGCAAAGTAATGCCATTCAATCACGCCAACTGCAATTCGAGTCGCAGATTTGTCTATGCCAAAGCGATTTCAATATGCGAACGCAGACTGACTCTGGGAGAACGAGCCGGGGAACGAATGGCCTCCGTATCCGGATCGGTCACAAGTGCAGATACGGAAATGAATTATAGCCAACGGTGGCAATCAGTTGGGGCCCACAATGAGCTGGGGCATTTGTGAGAAATGAATGCCGCCGGAGTTCGCTTTTGTCTTCCGCTTTCAATCTCCTCCAATGCAGCTGTCGCTTTTCATTAATGGCCAACAGAAGAAAGGGGAAGGGAGAATGTAGTCCGAGTCCGAGTCCAAGTCCGAGTCCGAGTCCTTGTTTATGCACATCATACGGCCTCACACCTCCTTGGGCATTGTGCTGGCCTGCCTGCATATGGGCCATGTCCCCTCCCCCTCCCCTCCCGAGTCTTCGACTGGGCAAACAACGTACTTAAGCCAGATGGCAAAGAAAGAAGTGTAGAACAAACCCGGCTCCTTCGACCCCTATCGTCCTTTCTGTTTGTTTCTATTTCACTTTGAGGGCACGTGCGTGGAGTGGTTTCTACCAACCAGGTAAGGTGCCGGAGGAGAGTGGGTTCCAAGGTAACTGGCTGGCGGCTTGATACGCCTGAAGTGGTAAGACAAATATTCAAGTCAATACCAGAAACTTGGCCCCAGGCAAGGAGAACAACAAGTAAGATGTCGCCAGTTTGAAGCTAGAAAGCTAAAGCTAAGCCTAAAAGGATTGTTTAAGAATCGTATAACTGAAATATGGTTTTATCATTTTGTAATTAGTATAAGTAAAACCAAGTTAACGCATAAAGAATTTAATAATTTGTGTTTTTCCAAGACATAATCCCCAACTTGCATGCTTAGAGGAATCCTTGTAGTTGGTAAATATTCCACTTTTCCTCATATGTTTCCCAGGCTCTTATTATGCTGAGAGCATTGGCTGCATTGCAACTAATCCCGAAACTTAAAATCCAATCTGGTATATAACTTTGTTTGACTTTTGTTTGCCTCCGCCCCTGCCTTGTAGTACCTACCACTCCCCACCCCCCTCCGCACATTTACCCCCCAAGATCTCACTCTGTTTGTTTTTGTGGCGCAAATTGCATTCTGTGGGTGTCAACAAAACGCAGCTCTCTGGCTCGCCTTCGCCTTAGTTTCGGCCAGGACAGCATGAAACATGATTAAATTACTCATACGCCTCGTGTGTGCGCTTGGACAACAAGTTCTATGGCATTATTGTTATTGTTGTCGTTGTGCTGGCACTCATTTAGTTAATTAAGTTTTACAACAGCATGCCACATGGCCTCTTCTCCGCTCCGCCCCTTTAATTAGTTTTTAATTATTTCAGAGTTTTTCGTTGAACGCTTTCCAAAAATTTCCGGTGGCCTTTTGGGCCAAAAACCGGGCGGGTCTTTCGGTTGGTCTTTGGCTCTCCCCAGTTTGCTTTGAGTTTGAGTTTTAGTTAATTTTATTTGTATTTTGCAAGTATTTGCAAACGCCCCCGTACAGCAACACAGAAAACTAAGGCCTTTTGTTCATTTAGCACATTATTTCTACACGCTTTGTTTTTACTGCAGTTGGTTTGTTTGTTTGCCAGCCCGCTCGTTTGTTCTGGGCCCGGCTAAAGTTTTATGCAAGCCCATTAGCCTAATAGCCCAAACAGCAGTCGCCGTCAACCTTGGTTTATTTAGTGAAATTAACTTTTCTTGCAAAATTAATATGGCAAGAAACTAACGAGGATTTCATGGAGCCTAACTAGCCAAGTTTGAAAAAAATGAAAATGTGCAAGGGGATGTGGGGGAAATTATGAAACTAAAGATATAGAAAAATTATGCTTCTATCACTTATATAGTTTTATACACTTATTATTTTAATATTTCTAGAAGCCTAGAGCTGGTTAGTAATAAAAATCGCTAGCAAAAATTATATAACTGAAAAATATTTCTGCTAAAATGCATGTTTCAGCCTCAAACAAATTTATTTTAATAGAAAATATTCCCTTTCAAATATTCCACCATAAATTCAAATATTTTTCAGGGAATGAATCATACAATAAAAACAAAATCAACGCAAAATATATGAAAACAAAAAAATGCATTTCATTTAAAAATTCTACAATGATTTTGAATACAAATTTGAGTAAAAAACCAAATAAAATCATTGAAACAATGAAATTTAGTCATTGAAATGTATTTGTTTAGTTCGAAAGAAAGTACTTCTTTTCCCCAAGTAATTTTCACTAATTAAATTGAATGACAAACACTCTACACCCATTTTTTTATTTTTTTTTTTTTTTTGTAAAGGAAAACTAATTAAATGTAATGCCCTTAAATGAAGCAATCTCCATGGAAATTGACAATATAACTCTCATATATACTATTATATATGTATGCACATACCTTATGCCTTTTTATAGTTTGGTCGTCAGCATAACACTGATTGAAATGGCCCAGCCAGCCGGCAAACATTTCGCTTTATCAACTTGTGCATATTTAAGCCCGGTTTGTATCCTGGCTTGTGTCTGTGAAAATTGGACTCAAACGAAACACAAATGCGGGTGGATGGGGGGGAAGGGAGCGCTGTGAGTGAGAGGGCCTAGAACAAATATTTACACGGCTCAGTGTACGGCATTTGCCATCAACTACCGTAAAACAATAAAATTCGCAATAAACCAAATGGAAAGCGGCAACTGCCGGCTCATGTGAAATGCATGCAAAGCAACAACGCAAACAAAAGCCACAATACAGCATCGCAAATTCAACAACAAAGACGAACCGAATCGTTTTTCATAACTTAAATTGCAACCGAGAGTACAAAAAGAAAGAAAATTGCCAAAGAAATAAAAGAGTGCGACTGCCTGGAACATCAACAGAACAGATCTGTGTAAACAAAGCCGCAAAAACAATGGCCAAGAGGCGGAAAGGGAAGAAAAACATGACTTCTGTCCTGATATGACCTACAGGAGACGAAGAAGAATATAAAACAATGCAGTTTGATTTGGCAGTGCCTTATCAATTTTATTTATCTTACATATTCATATAAAACTTAAAGATCATCTTAATAAAGTTGATTATAGACAGTATGGTTTCGAAGAAGGAAGTCTCCGCAACTTCTGACTTTTCCTCTTTAACTTTCAAGTCCTGGTCCGTATTTTCAACAGAAGGCCGGCTACAACTACCTTCATTTGATTCACCATCTTCCTTCCATACATTATTATAGGCTCCACAGGTTTCTATCGATTCAATAACTTGTCAGCTTTTAAATTGTATTTTAAACTTTAAAATACTTCCACTTACCCTCTGCTTGAGGTAGACCCAAAGAGGCAAAAGCCAGAAGTGCCACAAAACTCAGCGAAATGAAAGTCATGACTGCCTAGAATGTACTGAGAAATGTGACTCTTTTCAGCAAAAAAGCATGGCCTAATGCGATTCGTCTCGCTGGTAACTGGAACCGATTGCGACATATCGTAGACATTGGCTTGAAGTAAAGTTTTTGGCTCCAACTTTGCGTAAACTGCATAATCTTGTTAGTCTTCCGCTTGGCAACTCCCCTCTACTTCTATATCTATTTTTAGAGCTGCTCATCTTGATGCTGATTTATCTGTAATCCAACTTGCGCTTCAGCCACTTAAGGCCGCAATCTGCCTTTTGCCACTTTTGCCACTGCCACTTGGCAACTTCCCTGACCCTTTTAGGGTTACAGGTGGCTTTGTAGCAAAGTTCGTTCAATAAAGTTTCGCCCTCGGCTTGTTTCTGGCGCTTTGATCATCACATCACATGCGTCTAAAGTGGCTTTGCCTTTCTGCCAACACTTTTAAAGCCCCCCTTTTTTTGTTGAGCATTTTCAGACTTTGGCGGCTTTGCCCCGGCGAACTCTTTGAAGTGAGCTTTTATTTGGGTGACCTCTGGGGAGAGGAGGTGGAAGAAGAGGAGCTGTACTGTATCAGCTGTTTATATTCGGGTCCTTTAATTTATTGCCTGTCAGGCTGCTGGTCAGTTCGGTTGATAAACGGCCTAAGCCGTTGGCCAGGATTTCTGCCTTTAATTTGGCTGCTATTTCTCGAGTCGATTATTTTGCCTTCGGGCGGGAGGTACACAATGAAGAAATAGGATATGAAATATATTAAATTAAGTCTACTAGCATTTAAATCATTAAAATTAAAAATGATTATTCATTTTTCCTTAAAACTTTATAGTTTAAAATATTTTCGTTATTTTAAAGACGATATATAAAGGTTTTCTATATTTTCAACATGAAATCCCTATAAACATCCATAATTTTTCCTTGTGGAAAGTGTATAGTATGAAAATTTGCTTGTCGCTGCAAAAATTAAAGCATGAAGGTCCTTTTTCCCTGAGTAGGAAGTTGTTAGTTGCTGGCAACATGAGAAATAGCAGCAGCAGCAGTTGCAGCAGTGGCAGCAGCAACTGCAACAGGAGCAGCATCCAACTTGTAGGACACTTGCTGTTGTCGAGTGCCCGGCGCCGTGTGCAATTATCGCCCGAAAAAACTACTACGGGCCAAGAGGGCTCCTACTGGTCACAGGTAAGCAGAAAATGGCAACGAGAAAATATACAACAAAAAAAACCAACTACGAATTCACCCAACATTATGTGCTCAAAATGTAAATGTCATTTGTGTGCCGGGCAACTACAAGTGTTGCAACATTTGAGAAATGTGTTTTGCCGATGTTGCCAGTGTTGCTGGTGTCGCCAGTGAAGTGGCACCAGGACACATCCAGGACACGGTTCGCAGTCGTCCACTTGCCCCGCACTCTATGAATAAATGTTAAAACACAATCGAGAGCCGTAAATTCTGAGCAGTCATCAGATGAAATAGGTGTAAGGCAAGGCAAGGGGAATAAACTGGCGAGCACACACAAAGCAGAAGAAAGGAAACGAGCAAATTCTATCCGGACTCCCTCCGGAGGGAACAATGCCAACCGGCAGGACTCTGAGACAATGCAAAAGCGAAAACTCTAATTGGTATAATAAAATGTCATAAAAGGAAAGAGCAATGCAGGCCAGTAGCAGGATCCAATAATTCGCTTGGGACAATGGAAATAACTCCATTGATGATGTCCCTTGACGGACCGATTCCGATTGATTGCAGCAACTATATATATATAGAGATTGTTGATTGGAACCGATTAGACAGCTCAACACAACTCAAGGTAATTTTGCCCCAACGAGACAAAGAGATTTCAATCAATTAAAGATAATTTCACAATGGCTCAATTGTCTTCAACATCTTCACTTGACAGAACACACAAGAAATACGAGAACTAAACTCTACAGTAATTATTATACCCTGTAAAAGGTTGAGTATTTTATGGAATTTATTTTAACCTTTATTTTAAGATTTTTTTAATGTTTTTTTGGTTGATTTATTAAACATTTAAGTGCTAAATGTTGAGGGTAAGGTTTTGTAGGTGAGTATATACTCTTCAAATAGCAGATATAAATACCAAAAGAGGCAGAGGAGATTTCTCTAAACTGGCAGCAGCCACTAAAACGCTAAGCCACGCCCCCCACCTCCCATATATCAACTGTCGATGGCTATAAAGCTTCGCATTTTCGCATCTCCTGGTGCTTCCTCTCTCTTCAATCCACTCCACTAAATTCCATTCCTTGCCATTCCTCCAGCGCGCGAGTGTACAATCAACAAAATTAGTTTCATTTGGGCAAATGGCATGGCCTGGCCAGGAGGAGCAGCTCCTCTCGACCCACATAACAGACTCACACGGCTTAGATAAAAATTTTGGAGGGGTCACACGAGGCGACGGTGAGAAATTGCTGAGCTGCTGTATAGTATACAACACATTCAGATATATATAGTATACAGTATATACCTGCTTTTGATGGCTCACCTTCGCTTTTGATCTTCCCCAACTGCTGATAAATGATAAGATGCCGGGATGCTGAAAGCAAAGGAAAAATGCTGCAAAGTGTAGAAAATTGCGCCGCAGGTGTGCGGCGGCTTCGGCCCATCAGTTCCATCAGCTTCAACTTTAAGAAGGCCGAAGACCGCAAAGCAAATAATTAAAAACTGCTCAGAAAGTGGGCCAAAATAAGAAAAAGGAAATTGTAATTCAAAAGGAGACCTCGATGGACATTGAAACCTGGCCAGAAGTAAGCCAATGCCAATTAGCGGGTAACGAAAAAAATGAAAAACAAATAAAAATAAGGTCGGGGTAAACTTCTGAACCTAGCTGGAAGGATGAGGGAACTGTCTGTCAACCTGCTGGCCATAAATAATGGCCAGCTGGTGGCTGGCTGTTGCCGGCAATTTATAAATCTGTTTATTGTAACATCCTGCGAGTCGCGCCTGTAATTTATGTTTCTGGCATCTAGTTAAGCCTTTGCAAAATCAGCTAATGAGCGTCCGATTACAGAAGAAGCGAGATGCCAGCGGGAAAATCAGTTTATATGCAAAAAAGATTTTCCATATATAACGTATACGCCGCGTTGCCATGCTTTTCTTTGTCTCTTTGTTGGGGGCTTAAACTCAGGGTTGCTGGTTGTTGGTTGTGTTTACACAAAGTTTTCTGTTGGCTACGTTTTTGGTCAACTGACTGTCAATATTTTATTGGCATTTCGCTTTTTATATTGCACTCCGCACATGCATATATACATATGTATAAGGTAAAAGGATGCAAATATACGAAAAAGCCCGTAAAAGAGAATATTCACTAGGCTAACGATATGCGCAATTTAATACATATTGCGGGAAATATATGAATAAAATTGGGAATTTATAAGTTCTTGAAATAAATATATTCTTTTACCAAATAATTATTTCGTTGTAGTAATTTATATATTTATTTAACTGATCAAGTTAATGGTTCTTTTGAATATAATTTCTTATATTTTATATTGAAGAACATATTTCTTTTACTTTCAGATTGCCAGAATGTATTTCTTTTAATAGTGAGTAAATATTTATATATTTTTTTATTACCTTAATTGTACACTTATTTTCTGATTATTTTTAAAGATGTTCCCCATTTAATTTAAAACTCTGCAATTATTTCAAGTAGTAAAACAGAACTCAATATTTACAAAATAAATAGAGGATCCTTTACTCTCCTTCTCTTCCCTTAAGCTCTTCATTTCCTTTCGTTTTATGCTTACATTTACTCTCTAATTGTATATTTTCGTCCGGATTTAATTAAAATTAAATATGTCTCCTTCTCACACCCATTTAACCCAATTCTTTGCGAAAGGTTTTCTATTTTAAATCCTCAACACTCCTTGTCCAAATTTTTTTCGACTTTCCTTCTGGTTTGGCATTATCTTTTACCCCGTTCTCTACGCTCGGTGAGTGCATTGGCTAGGTCCTTCGTCCTTGCTTTCCTTCAACACTCTCATCATTTCCTTTGTTTTGCTTTTGTATTTTTTTTCTGTTTTATTCAGACATGTCATTCAGTGGGGCTCTTCTTTATCACCCACCCACATTTTTTATGTCCTTTCATTGTCTTTTTTGAATGGTTAACAGGAGGAGGAAACGAAAAATAAAAAAAGAAAATAAGGAGAAAAGAACTGGAGCACTTTTATATGATGGTACCCCGGTTGCAGCTTCTGCTTTACATTGGCATACATATTTGCATTTTTTTGACTGCTTTACAACCCCTTAACCTCCCTACTCGATTCCATTACAGTCGTATATATGTATATATATATTTTTTACAGATTCTGCTGCTTGTTTTAATTTCGTTTGCCAGCGTTTTGTTCCTATTTTCGTCCCTCTTTATTCTGTTGGTTATTTTGGATATGGGCGGGGCGTTGATGTCAGCTATGCGAAATTGCAACTCGAATTCTGCAACTCCACCCATCGAAGTTGCATTTCAATTGAATTGTCAGCGTTTTGCAGTAAAAAATGTGCCATAAAATGGTGCCTCGTTAGGGTGCCCATTTGTTTGTGAATCCCCTTTTTTTAAGCCATAAAAATGTTAAGATCTGGTTAAGCATTTGAATTGAATACTGAAAAAAGTTACTAATCCTACTAGAAGAGGGTAATTTTTGCACCTTAATTTAATTTTTAAATCACGTTTTTTAAAATGAAATCGTATGATATCACATTATTTTTATTTTCAATATACTTTTAGTCCAATATGTTATATACGAAAGAATACTAAATTTCAGTTATTTATTTACTCTTAAATTTTCTCAGTAATGTATTGGTTTTTTGCCATATTTTATTCACTTGTTTTTTTACTGATGCCCCGCAGACACACTCAATGCTCAATTAATTTATAATTTAAATGCACATTGTGTGGCTTAATTATGCTCGTTATGGAGTCATCGCTGCCATTGTTCGCCGCCTGTCATGAAAGTTGGTCGGATTGGTGTTACACCAGAAATAATTAATGTTTTCATTGCCGACACAGCCAGAGGGGGGGTGGGGGAATGGGATGCGAGGGCTTATCTATGGCCCTGCATTGGGCTGTCAGTTATTGGCCAAGTTTTTTGAGGGGGCATCGGCGGAAGTGAGGCGAAAACTTTCAAGCAATTGAACGCCGAACCAACTTTCACACAAATCCCAAGTGCAGCTGTCAAATCTTCACCGAAAAATCGACAGCAAAATTTCTATCTCACAGAGAGGGAGAGCCAAAAAATAGCAACTGAAGTGTCAAGTTGAAATAAACTTTAAGACAGACTTGACATATTGCCAGTGGCTCGCTCCCGGTTCACAACATAATTTTCCATTAGTTGGATAACTAGCAGAGGACATGGAAGTCCGGCTAAACCAAACTGACATTTGGTGGTTTTACTAGCGCTCTGGCTGCCTGCCCGTCCGGCACATAAATAAGTTAATAAGTGCCAGCTGAAATATGGTCAGGACTCAGGACCAGGTGCTGCTGGCCAAGACGCAGACCACAGTCTAATCAGAAGAGGTAGATAGAGCGAGGTAGACCGCAGAGAAAGTGTGACATTTTTGGCAAATTGTAATCTCCACTTGCTTTCAGCCAGCCAGTCAATTTCAGGATTTTGAATTATGGATTAAATTGCATTCCGTAGATTGATTGAAGGTCTCAACGGATCTTAACTAGGCCTGGTTTAAATAAAGAAATATTCAAGTTCAGAGAGTTTTTAAGAGTTTATTTATTAAAGTTCAGCTTTAAAATATTTCCATTATGAAAAGGTTTATAAACATTTGAATCCTAAAGCCTTAAATCATTTCTATTAATTTAGCTTTAAGCTAAGGTGAAAGGTAAATAAATGATCAAACAATCAATAACTTTTACTCACTGACAAGGACATCTTAAAGACAAACTTTAAGTGACATGTTGGAATGGAAATCATTTGGAAATTTCAAACAATTGTCAAATGTAAAACAGTTATTCATGCACCGGAGCGGACAGACACAAAAGCCCAACGCCCCACCGCCCCTCTTGGATCCGCCCACACATACGCATAAATCACGCCAGTATTTGTGCATTTCCGGTCAGCGCACGGATGTTCCGGTGATCAATTTTCAAATGCGCTGTGTCAGTTGAGTTCGCTTCGCATCCAGGCTCTGGTCAGATGTGTCTGTTTCGTACCGGGGATGCAAATACCGGACAGCCTGGACAGCCTGGACTGCTCAACCTGTCGGTTGCTCCTCTCCTCATCCACTTGGCTAGGTTTTTGCGGTGCTGTCCGCCTCGAAAGTTGTGCGCTTGCTGAAAATACTCAAATACTCGCACAAATTGAAATACAAATTCAGTGTTTTTGCATATTCGCCAGACAGGACGTTTGGATCCTAACTAACCTGCCCCTTCATGGTTTTTTTTGCGCTCCGCCTTGCATGTTTCACGTGGCTTTTATTTGTGAATTTTAAGCACAGTTTTGTTTTTTACGTGTTTTGTTTTTATTTTGCCTGCAATTTGTGTGCTCTTGTGGATTACTTCCCTTTTTTTTCTTTTCTCTCCCAACTCTGCCTTTTTTTCCAATTCTCTGACTGTGCAATTTGTAGCCGGGAGTTTTTTGTCTATCTTCGATTTTTGGGGGGAACCACAGCTGCGGGGCAAGCTTTAAAAATTTATGGCAATCATTGTTGCGGAAATTATAAGCAAATAAATGCAAATTACAAGAGCGAAATTCGCCATTATTGAGCTAATGAATAATGCAATAGCTTTCAGCATTAAAATGGCATCAGTATCATTTACTTTTTGGGGGATTGTTCACTGGGGAAAAATAAGCTTGGAAAGCAAAGAATTAATCTTTGAAATTTCTCTAGAAATTTAATAAAAATTTATTCAGACAGAGAGTTGGATTTACTAATTAAAAGTAAATTAAATTATAAATAAAGTTTGATATTCTTTACTTTTCATTGTAATTAAGTTTTTAGCTCAACGCTTGACAGTCTCCTGTACTTGCGATTATCCGTGGAAACTTTTCCCTCAGTGCCTGGGCTCCTTTCACGCAATTTCTGACAATTTCCGTTCGCAGCTGTCAGAAAGTTTGCCGAACTAATTGCGATGCCCCCGCCCATCGGTCGATTCTCGATGCTTGCCTTGTCTAATAATGAAATTAATTAACGGTTAATCAAATTGGCAACTAGAAGGAGTCAGCTACTGGCAGAAGCTCCCTCCGCCATCGTTGGCAAATTGTTTAGCTCAACTTAATTAGCCTCATTTGGGCCATTAGCTATTTTTAGTTGCTTTTAAAATGTTTGCCAACATCTTAGGTCCCGGAATAGGCTCTGCTGGGAATGTGTGTCAGCCCATCCATTCGAAATGTAATTTTTGGCCAGCAATTTAATTAAAGTTGCGCCCCTCTTTAGTTGTCCCCATTTTTTGGCTGCCATTTTCCGTGATCACCTGCCGTTGCTGCCATTGTGCCAAATGAACCTTTTGTTTGTTGTTGCAGCGCGCATGCTGGGAGTTGCAGGCAAGTTGCAACAATTTGCCTGACAATTGTTTAATTATGCAGGACAAACATTAAGCAAAGTGCTGGTGGAGGCCAAAAAACGAGAATGCCGGCTGGGAAACTGCGGACTATGCAAGACTGCAAGTGAACTTTGCATAGTTTCCCAAGGCATTTGCCAACAAAGAGAAAAGGTAAATAACACTTTTGGCTGGCCTCCGGCGAGACACAAGAGCAGACGACGAGGCATTCCTCATACCACTTTCATCCCCCCTCCGGCCCCCCTCAGCTTGGCCGAAAAAGGAAAACTTTCCACTAAGGAACTTGCTCAGATTTATTTCAATGCTGCTTCGCAGGCCCAAGGCAACGACAGCAGCAAAGACTTTGAGCCAGGACACCAAGAAACCGAGTGAAAAAGGATGCGAAGGTAGCGGCGGGTGGGTCTCTGGGTCTGTGGAAAACTATGTCAGTCAGCTGCTCTTGGTTTTTCCCGCTTTTTCCTCGTCCGCTTGCCAAGTCTTTGCCTTTCATTCGGGCTAAGCGCAAAGAAAAACACATAATAAGTAAAGTGTTTGGGGGAAGGAAGCGGAAATTTATGTTATTTCACCAAGTGGTTGCGTACAGAAAAATGGATGGGAAAATATAAAGTCTTTCAAATAAAACTATAAATGAAATATATATTTACTAATAGTACACTGAGAAGGAGTTGTCTTAGAAGTAAAGTGCTAACAAAGATAAAGTGGAATAAGTAAAAGAAATGTATTAAAAAGCTTTAAAAATAATTACAAGAAATATAGTTTATAATATTTCTAATATTTTAAACGGATAATCATAGTAGTTCCTGAGCTCACCCTCAGCTCAAGTCTCTGCCATAGATAAGTGCCCCTCTTTGCAAGGACCATCATAAAAGTAAAGAAAATTTCTTGGCAGTGAAACCAAGTTGTTTATGGAGCTGGAAATTGACTTAAAGTTGCATTCACTGTTTGCTGCTGGGAGCACTAACCGTATCTGGCAAACATTTCATCTGCAACAGGAGCCAGAAGCCAGGAGATTATGGAGCTGGAGCAGGAGAAGGAGGAGGAGTTCTTGGAAATATGGAGGAGAGAAGCAATGCTCCCTGGGCTTTCGTTGAACTCATTTGCATGCAACATGACAACAAAATCGAGTCGCTATGTTTGCTGCTTATAAATTATGCTCTTTGCTGTCGCTATCAGTGTCACTGCCACTCTCTCCCGCTGGCTTGTTATTTTGTGCATCCCTCAAATTAAATCCAAACTCGAGAAAAAATTTGCATCTGCAGTTGAAGTAGATAATTCTTAAATTTGTCACTTTTTTTTTTTTTAGAATGCAGACAAAGGAATTGACTTTTAATTAGGCAACTGTCAACAGTTTTGGGGGAACTGCCGCTCAAACTCCCCGCCTGGAAAACTTCTATCAAAATCTCATTAGCACAACGCGTGGCGCGGGACCACAAAATGGCTTCTGTGAGTTTTCCGGTCTCGCTGCGTGTGTGTGTGTGTGTGTGTGTATGGGTGTGCTGTAACGGCTCTCGGCTTCCTGTGGTTTCCGTTTCGCTGTGTGTATTTATTTAGCCCAAAAATGCCAAACAGCCAAACAGGGAGAGAGAGTGAGGCTGCCGAAAAGTGGTTGAAAAAAGTTTTTTTATAATTAGTTCGTTGCCCGTCCTGTTATTGTTTAACCTTAGCGCGCTTCCCTGGCCTTCTAAAGTTTACAAAAAAAGTAAAAATTACGCTCTCTCTAACATACACTTGCCTGTAATTTCGCATCTAATTGTTGGAGGTTTGCAAAACCAATTTCGACCAGGTGCCAGTTACAATATTGCATTACTCATTCGCCCCGTGCGCCCCATCGA
Source organism: Drosophila mayri (assembly GCA_008042485.1). Classification (NCBI taxonomy): domain Eukaryota; kingdom Metazoa; phylum Arthropoda; class Insecta; order Diptera; family Drosophilidae; genus Drosophila; species Drosophila mayri. The sequence continues at coordinate 259,392 of VNJN01006874.1, read as the reverse complement.
GTTTGCAAGTGAATATTTTCCATGTTTTTGCCCTCTGGCTAGCTGTGTTGTATTTGTGTATTCTGTTGGTTTCCGGTATCCGGCTGCAGCTTTTGTTTGGCCGATATTGAAAACCCGTAATCAAGCCAGCGCTATTACGAAGTTTTACTGATGAGCAAAAGTCAAAAACTAACAATGCTTGTGGAGAACGCATGCCATCTTCTTGAATTTCAAAAACACTGAGGAGTTTTTTAATTAGATTTCTACATTTTATATATTTTGTTATACAATTGCAAATAGAGTTCTTTAAAAGTTTATTTAAAATATTTATAACATCAAATTGGTATTACTAAACATTTCAACACATTTCTAACCAAGTTAATCAAATGAAAATATTTGTAATAATATTTCCTTAGTTTCTATATTAAAAATTTTACATTTCAGCTTGTAGTTACCGTTGTTTTTTCTTCTGACACAACACAAAAATAAAAATATACCAAAAAACATGGGTAACTTTTTGATATTATGCGCAGCAAAATTAAAAATTAAATTTGCTATTTCTCGTGCTGATGTAGATCTCTTTTGGGGCACGTCGGCTGCGGTTATGGGGCCAAACAAAGAAGAACACCTAACTGTGGCAGTAACAACAATCAGAGTTTAGGGGGCACCAAGGGTCGGGGCTAGGGGCTCGGTGGTCCTGGGCAGGAGGTCGCATCCCCTTGGGCCATGCGGCTATGGGGAGCAGCGCAATTTGCGAACCACAAAATGTCTAAGGTAATCACTAGCCGCAAATGGTTGTTGTTTCTTCTTCCTTCTCAAACTCCCCACCGTTGTTGTATTATTATTGTGCATTATACGGAAATTGACAATGAAATTTTCTTCTTTTTCTTGTGAAAATAGCAAGAGGAAAGCGGGCAAAAGGCAAAAGAAAATTCGACTTCGAAATGCCACTTGAGAATTTAATAAAAGAACCAAAAAGAGAGGCAAAAGGAGCCAAGGGGAGATACAGTCGGCGGCGGGGGCAAACTCGGAATTGTTGTGCACAAGTGCCGGTTAAATATTTTAGGCAAATGCCGCTCAACCCCCTGAACCCTGAACCGCCTCGGAACGGCCCGCTTTTCCGGGAACAATCTGACGAGTTGCCAGGGCAAAATAAATCAGCTGGGGCGTAGGCACTTGAGTTGATTTATGGCAATGACTGGAGGAGGCAGTGGCATCATCATGGCGTAGAATCATCAGGTAGGGATGTTCCACTTTTCCAAATTGCCCCGGGCTCTGCTCTGGAGCATCTCCAGGCATTGACAATAGCAACGTACACTGGGGGAAATATGGAGAGACCAAGAGGTGCTTGTGTTTTAACTTAAAACTTTTAAGCCTTATATTTTGTGTGCTATATTTTTTTAATGTGGTTTGGGTTTATAAAAATAATATATTAATCGAAAAATTGGTTTAAAATATAAATAGACTATTATTATATAATTCAATATATAAAAACCTAATATTATTTTAACGTTTTCATTATTATTTATTATATATTATACTATTTTTGTTCAATCAATTTTAGAAATAAAATAAAACTTATCCCTTGTTGGAATGAAACGTCAAAACCTTTTTCAGAATATAAAAAATAAGAAATATCTCTTCAAAAAAAACATAAATGTTCCTGTTTTCATAACATTCTCTTTATTCCAAGTGTCCTTAAGGCAGGGAGAACCATTTCAACATGGCCTGAAGTCTGAGACTCCACCGGAAAAATTAAGCTCAACGAATTTCGAACCCGAGATGATGGGAACTCCCAGCTCAACTGCAGTTCATCAGTCAGTCAGTCAGTCTGTGAGTCATTTAGTCAACCAGTTTGTCAGTCAGTCACTGCGACAGTGAGTCAATCAGAGCTCTTGTCCTCTTTGCCACTTGAAGCCTAAAATTGTCTTTGATATTTGGTAGACATTTCTGCAGCGGCTTCGTTTGGCACTCTCAGGATTCTGCCACCTCTCCTGTGTCTTGGCTTATATCCTTCGAATTCGGCGACTCCGGGGCCTCGGCCTGTCCGCATTTTAATTACAGAGCCATTAAAAAGAATACAACAAAACAAAATTAATTCTTGAGAGAGGCGGAAAAAGGTGGCCCAGGTAAGCTTACCAGCTGTCGGCACGTGGACAAACTTGAGCCAAAGTGGAATCGAAGATTATTAGGAGAAACAACGAAGATTTTTATACGCTGAATAATATAAATATAAATATAGAAATATAGAAAATTGATAGAAATATATATGAGTAAAATAAAGTATAAATAAATTTAATCTGAATGCAATTTCAGTTGAAAATTCTTTATTAAAGCTCTAAAATTACAGTAATTTACTGACCATTTATATTTCAAACATATAGCAAATATCTATATAGTACCTTCACCTATTTATATAATTATTACAGCCTCTTCAAAAAAAGCTAATACAACCATCCAGCAAGGGCATCGAATGTATTTATGGCCGCAATTAAACTTGAATGTCTTTCGTGGGCCGCCGGAAAGTAGGCAACACATTTTAATGAGCCATGCGCTCCCCCAAAGACGGAGGCAAATATAATTAAAACAGTGAGTTGTGGCACAATCGAGAATTTGTACCAGTTCGCCACTAAAACGTTTATGAGATGGAAAAATGCTAAGCACGCTGGCTAGCTTGGCGTCCTCCTGGTGTTAATAGCCAGGTGGAAATAGGTGTCGAGCTTCCAAACCCCTTTCCTCGCTGTCAGCGATGAGCGGGAAGGCGGGAAAAAATTTCATTAGACTAATGTGTTGCATGTCACATCAATGTCAGGCAATGTGCAACGTGTGTGCAAACTGTATGTGGCAAATGCGAAAATCCCAAACAAGCTGCATGCAGATGGCCAGGACACCCAGCCAGGATCTAGACCGGGGCGAGTGTCGTCTGTTTCACTTGCTGTTCCTTGCTGTCGCTCAGGATCCCCTCACAGCTTGTTGTCACTGCGACAAAAACAACAGAAATCCCCCTCTAGCCCCACCTGCGGCTCCAGCTTCTGGTTTAGCTCCCACTTTCTTTCCGTGGATTTTCCTCCTCTCTTTCTTTTGCAAACTATACATCTTCGTCATTTCATTGCAGTTGTCAGGGCAACAATGCAATGCAAAATGCCACAACCTCCCACCTCTGACAGGGTGATGCATCGTTGTGCTACATTTTGATACCCTGCAGAAATCCGGGGTGGCTAAGGGTTGGCTGACATTTAGGGCGACAATGGTAGCAGGAAGCTCTAAAATCCAGAAATCCAGAATCTCTAAAAATTTGCTTACTTTTAATAAATTATTTGTACTTTCCTGCTGTTCATATTTAGATGCAAACCAAGAAATTGAAGTATTTAGATAATTTAATTCTAATTTATAATCAAATTATTTTTAAACTTATATATTAAAAAAAATAATAAAATATATTCAGCATAAGCTGAGTAAGTCTAGAAGTCGTGCTTAAACCTTTATACTTGATTCATTTTTCTTCGCGGCATGAATGAAAAATTGGAACACTTGCACTTGCACAGCTGAGACATAATTATATTCGATTTGCATCTATCTGGATGTAGTTTACTGTATGTGTCAAGAAATGGCACACAGGATATATGTACGTAAGGATAACAAAGTAAAGTAAATACGGGAAACCCCTTTTACCATTGTCAAGCTTTAATTTATGAATAATTTTGGTACTTTTTAAAATTATTCTATTTATATAATAAATTCTAGTATCTAAAGCGTTTTAGTATTTATAAAAAACATTAACAGTGCTTTGATGACTTAATTGAAGTTTCCTAGTTTTCATTTGATTTGATGAAAGCAGTAGAAAATTCCATAAAGAAACATAAGTTTTCTATTCCTTTGCTGCCCTTAAAATCAAAACATAAACTTCATACTTTTAGTTGAAGAGTTTCTTCATTTTGATCAATTTATTGCTGGCACGTTTGCGCGCTAACTGACTCAAAACAATTTGGGAGCACACGTGTCCTGGCTGCCATGGCAAAACTAAAACCAAAACCAATTGAGGGTCCTGGGAAACCGAGAAGCTGACCGCAACTAAAACAAGGGCCGCCTACATAGCGGCAAAATAGAGCAAGTGCTGGCCCAATTTTATTTTTCAGTGGTTTTAGGAGAAAAAAATTGTATAAAAACTGAGTGAGATTGATTTTGTATTTGCTAAAATTTTGAGAGAATAAATTACAGAATAAATTAGACATCGAAATATATATTAAAACATATTAAATAGATTTTCAAGAGGTTACTCAAATCTTAACCAAAGCTAGTTTTTTCTAAAGAAAATTTAATTAAAATTTCACACATACAAATATTTATTTTCTGTGCATTGAGGTCCTGTTGCCTTTATGGAGCCACGTGCTCGTTTTCCTGGCAGGAGGCAGTGCTCACTGACCAGGAAATTCATGGCCACTTAAATGCTGTAAAATAGACCAAGCTGCCGGCACTAAAAACCAAAAGTTGCTCGCTCTACCAAAACTTTAGTTTAGGTTTCACAAAAATAGACCCGCACACCTTGCGTTGCTTTTATGGCTCATCATATTTTTTTTGCTCTGCTACTCGACTCCCTCTTACATCTTTTTTTTTGCAGTTTGGGTCAGTCATAAAAAGTTAAAGTTTAAATTTTTTCTAGCTGAACGGGTAGCCGGCGGTAAATCAGTTTTTATTGTGCATAAATTAAAAATGTTCAATTAAAAGCCGAAGGAAGAAGAAGAAGTTTCTGGTAGCATATCCTGGCAGGTAGCTTGATTTCAGCTCAGCTTTTCCGGGGCCAAGTTTGTACGGCTTTTGGGAAAAACAACATGAAACTGAAGACTGAAAATATATATGTGCCAAACTGGGAAACATTGATCGAGTTACTGTTCAACCATTTAGGTATGCAAACAATTCGGAATAAAGTGATGAAATTGGGTGGAAATCGAAAATGGGAACATATGCCGCCGGCGCACATGTCGTATACGCAATATTCAATGCACGAACAATTGTCCCAGCAATTATTTATACATTTGTTGCGCATTAAAGCGTAATTATTGTCAATAATTAACACAATGGCACAACAATGAATTCAGCTTCGAATTACAATTTCCTGATGTTTTTTTATGCAAGTACATTCTTATATATATTTGCATAATCAGCTGCAATCGTATAATGTTTTTTCATTATATTCATTATTAATGCTGGTCGAAATCCTACTCTGCCACTTACTTTTGTTTATTCTCGTTCATTAAAAATGTTAAGCTTAAAAATGGATGTCATTTGGTTGATTAACAAAAGGCCAGCTCAATCTGTGAATTATATTTTATTTTAAGTAATAATAAAACAATAGTTTACGATAAAAAAGGGAAATGAATACGTTAAAATAATAATTACACAACATAAATATAATGAATTCACACTTAATATAAAGCAATCATAAGGGAGTTCATCCGAAAACAAATCAGATTCCTTTGTCTGACAATACTTGTAATAAAACAAAGACTTAAAATTGAGTAATTAAGTTTATTAAGTTATCATTTATTTGATTAATAACATATATTTTAATTTAAAATAAAAAATTTCTAGCTGCCAAACAAAATGATTTTCTGCAAGCACCTGTTCAAAACTTCTTGAAAATATCTAATTAAGAAATATGTCAAAAACTTGCTTTTCCATTACAAAGTTTTCTTCTTTAATTTTTTCCCGACATTTTCGTGTTTGAAAGCAACAAAGTGGTACAAACTTCAAGCCGACTTATCTGTCAACGAGTCAAATGCATGGCCCCCAGGACGATGAAAATCAATTTGCAATGCCGCCCAGCGGGAAAAGAAGCCGTGAGCGAAAGAGGAAAATATCCAGAGACACATGCCGAGGCGCGCACAGCTTTTGCATCTGAATTTGAATCTGATTCAAGGAGCTGCTGCTGAATCCGAATCTGAATGTGAATCGGATGGAATCAAGGAGCAGGAATCAGCGAGCAGAAGGAATGCGAAGCAATGCAAATAGCTCTAAATGCATTTGACGACGCTGTGATTTGATTTCGATATCCTCCCGCTCGCACGGCTTCTTTCTGTGTGTGTTGACTTTCAATTTCTCTTCGTGGGCGTAAGTTTTTCGTTGGCGGCAACCTGATTATAATTCCTTCGAATGCAGCAGCAGCACAAAAATGTCATTGGGAAAAGTGGGAAAAAGTCCTAGATGCTGCCTGTGCCAGTTTCCTCCCTTCCGTTTAATCATTTTCCGTGCTGTTGTTATGCCGTTGGGCTGATTGCCGTCGTTCACTTAGCTGATTGCAGTAGCTATCAAAAATTCGCAGCGACAACGTGTCGTATGCGTGATATTATGCTAGGTCGTGCTCATTCTCACTTGTCTCGCTGGTATCTTCATTCATAATGTCTGCTGCGCTGTGAAAAAATTATGAGTATTTATTAACAGCTATTTCTAAATATATTTTGAGCTTTTAGTATTATAAACTAAAGCATTAACTAATAAAAAATGAGGATTAAGCTTTAAAACATGGAAGTAATTAATGCAGTTTTTAGTCCCCCTTTTTCTCTCTGTGCCTCCGGTGAGAAAGAAACGATGGCAAAGCAAGGAAACTGGGGGAAAAAACTTTGTTAATTTTCGAGCTGCTCACGCAATAAAGCAAACGCAGGCAGCGCATCACGTGCGCATTTAAGTTGCAAGTTACAACGGCAACGTGCCGCATCCAAAGATACACAGATACACCGGGGCACACACCTAGGCACCCAGGAGCTCACACACACACACACTGGCATAAAGACAGGACTAGTTAGCTCATGTCAGTGTAAATTTTACACACAGAGGCGAAACCTGATGCCGCATACAAAAGCCCCATCGCGTTTCCTTCTTCTGCCTTCTGCCTGCTGCGGTTTATTTTCACGCGCGTGTGCAATAAAAAGATATACCCAGGCGGCATAACGGAAGTCGAGGCAAGTTTTTGGCATCTACGGCGGAAGCAAGTCAGTGGACCTTCGAGAGGGGAATAGAGGATAGGGGTTGCCCGGGGCCAGTAGCACACCTAGCTGGCTGCACTGCATAATCAGGCAAAGGCGACGGCGACAACGACAACATTTATCAAATGAAATGCACGTGCCAAGCGTTTGCCTAGTTCGCTTCCGTGTGCCGCCATTTTCCCCGGGATAGGGTTCAAGCTTCCTTCTCCTCCCCATGCCCCGCCTCCTTCTCCTCTTTCATTTGCGAGGTGCCATAGCTTCAGGGAGAGGTGCCGCCAGAGGGTTGCTAGAGAAGTTCTTTAAATTCAAGATAAATGCTGGGCTTTGATTCTGCGGTTTTCTTTAAATGAAAATTCTGTTTAAGGCTTTTTGGAATTATTGTTTATTTATTTATTTTTATAATTTACCATTTAAAAAAGGTATATTCTAAATATTAAATAATTATAGATTAAAGACAAGGGGATTGTATATTTTTTTACTCAATTGTAATACTGGAATATTTTTGTATCCCAAGCCTAAGATCCTGCTCCAAGGACCAACAGGCTTTAACAATTCAAATGTAAATAAAACAAATTAAATTTAATAAAATGAAATGACATTTTTTAGGCTAGACTCACCTGGTATAAACTTAGCACAAGTGACAGAACTCACCTTGATTAATAATCACGCACGGAGCTCATATAACCTTATATCTAATCTAATTTATTATTAAGCACCCCTCGAATCCTATGCCTTCCTGTTATATATGCACCTATCTATGGTATTAAGTCAGCTGCCGGCTGCAGTGCCTCTTCGTAATTATAATGAGCAAAGTTTCTGGCATGAGATTCTTTTTCAATGAATTAACACAGCGCTGCGATTTGCGAGTGATATCTCAAAATGGGTTATGGATACATAAATGGATTGCAGCTGAAATAACCCTGGATGATTGCACAAATACTGGCAACACTTTAAATACACTAAAACTAAGGTTTATTTAAAGGAAAAACATAAAAAACAAGTCATTTTGAATAGATTAAATTGCTATCTTTGATTGATTTTATAGGAGAAATGCAATCGTTTCGAAATAATTCCCTATTCCCTTTAACTAATATTTATATAGAACACCCACATTTCTTTAGGTGTATGCCATTTCTATGCTGATGGCAGCCCCCTGGCATCCGCCTTGCAGAAATTGCATTCTGCTGTCGTAGAAGTTTCCGCACCTTGCAACCAAGTGGCTGCCACTGTTGCTCCGGCTTCTCCTTCAGCTGCTTAAGTGCCATGCATTGAGATTGAGTTGTTTTCCTTGTTGCCACAGCCCGCCGCTGTTAGTCCTGCAAGGAACATTCCACTTGAGAAAATCGATGATGTCTTGGGTGCCTTTGTTTTTGCAGCCGCACTCCGAGTTGAAAATGTTTTGATAAACTAGCGCTCTGGCTATGCAAAGATGGAAAGCGAAAAAAAGGAGGAAAACGCTGAGAAAGAAAACCCCGGCAACTTTAAGCTGCAACAAATGCAGCAACAAATATTGGCAACCAACAGCAGCTTTGGCAGTTGTCAAAACGTTGCTTGGGCAAAGAAGGAGGAGCGAAAACTTTTCTGGCCAACTGTCGAACAACAAGCGAGATGAAATTGGTAAAACAATTGTCAATGCGTCAATTTGAATGGATTTCGGTTGCTGCAGCTGAAGCAGAAGCAGAGGAAGCGGCTTCGGCAGATAAAAACATCAACAAGAACAAGTGTCGAAAGTTTGGCTAACAAACTTTTTAAAAACAATGCACTGATAAAAGTACCAGAATTTTAAGTGTGATTGAGTGGCTAATAGTTTTTGAAACATTATATTTTAAGCTGGGCTTTTTAAGTAGTAAAAACACTAAGACTTGAGCTTAAATTTTAATAATGGAAATATAAATTAATAAAAGTATATTGAAACCCTTAAGAGAAATGTGTATATTTATATTTTTATGTATGTATCTAAGTACTCCCAGATTATATAGTCTTGAATCCGAGCTACCAAACCAAAAAGCTAGATTTTCAACCAAAGAAAAAAAAGCTAAAATATGAATTAATAATTTTTTTGTCTCTTTTCAAGTAACAAATATGAACTGGATTTTATTTATTTGCTGCCTGCTTGGCCTCTTTTTTGGTAAGTGCGATCCGAGACTTCCATACCTAAACCTTAATCTATTGACCAATAATTACAGCGATCGAGGCCCGCTGTCTGCCGCGCGCCGGCAACATGTGGCAGCAGCAACTACCCTCCGAAGACATAGCCAGCTGCAGTGCACCTTCGTTACTGCACTCCGTTCCAACTTCCAGTGCCAATGCAGGGGAAGTAACGAAAATCGACATGGGAGCTTCAGAGGTTGCCCTTCCGTCGGTGACCCTCACGAAATACGTTCATGAGTGGGCCAGCAACACGGCCAATATGGCAAGCACTTGCAGCCTTCAGGCCCCCGAGCTAGAGCCGAAATCGAAGCCGGAATCAACGTATCCGGAATGGGAATGCAAGCAGGAGCTGAAGCAGCATGAGCTGCTCAAGCCGGAGGTGCCTAAGCGCCGGACTGTGACACTGACAGGCAGTGGAATGTAAGCGGTTAGGCAGGGTATTTTCATGAGATTAGGCATCCTTCTGCTGTTTCAAAGGGGTGAGATTGTAACCCCAAAACCAATTTAATTTATCTAGTTTTTAACTTTAAATTTAATAAAACTTGGTTTATGATTGTTGCATTTAAAATTATTTATTTTAGTTAATTACAAAATAAAGGAAAACAAAAACTTTTGTAAAATATAAACACGCGACCTAATTCTGTTTTAATTTATTTTTCAAAGCCCCTTAAAATATAAATTATTTTAAATATTTTTCTAGCAGACTCTATGGGGCACTTCAGGAAAATCTGTAAAGACTGCGCTTCGATCTTTAATTTGTTTTTCGGGGCTTGTCATTGCTAGCAGCTTATGTATACAAAACGATTAAATAATAATTATTATTAAATATTTTATATTATATATACCACTAGCTTATTAATACACTGTAATATTTAATATAGAATTTCTGTAAAATGTAGAACAATTTTAGCAAGAAGAGAATAATGTTATTTGTTACGCTCCCTAAACAATAATTTCCATTAATTGTGCATTTTGTTTAAACGTGTACGTGTTAATCATTACGTTTTCAGTTTAAACAAAAATTTTTATTCATACATACAAGCATTTTTCTTATCGCTTAAAAAAAAACAAACGCTCTACTTAAACCAGATGGCGCCGTGATGATAACAAATTATAATTATAGTTGCACTAACAGCTGTAAACTGATTGCTACATCTCTCATCTTATCAAAAGCAGCCTCAGCACTAGTAAAAAATATATTTTATATTTCAGTTCAGAAATGGCAGCCGCAGCGCCTGAGTGGCTAACCGCGGAGTATCTGGAGGCTGCACTTCGTCGGCATTACCAGAAAACCCAACTCAAACTGCAATCCGTGAAGCTTAAAGCTGCCTTGGGCAAGGGTGAAAACTATGGCGCCATCCTTACACGTATATGTGTCAAGTACAGCATTGATTTGGACACTACAGTTGAGTATCTGATAGCCAAGACCAAACTGGAAAACGAAGATGTAGAGACCCGGGAGAAGAAGGCACCCTACGATACCTACAATCGGGAATTGGAGATTTATGAGCAAGTATTGCCCCAACTACAGGACTTGGCAGGCGAACAGCTCTGCCCAAGAGTCCTACACATTGATTGCCAGCGAGGGGCTCTGCTGATGGAGGACGTAACCCACAGGGGATATGTGATGGCTCCACGACTCCAGAGACTGGATGAGCAGCATGTGGTGGTGGTGCTGAAAAAATTAGCCAAATTGCAGTCTGCTTCCGCCATTCTCAATGAGAGTTTAAAGGGAACTTCCCAGTCTCTAACGAAATACGACAGAGGATTTTTCAATCATTACACGGAGAGCTATAGTTCCTATTTCCTCGGCTGCTTGAAGGCCTGTGCCAATTACCTAAGCACACAGCCGGGTCACCAGGGCCACGCCCAACAACTGGAGAAACTGGCACCGCACTATATGGGCCTGGGACTGCGCTGCTTTCAGCCTGAGGTGGGTCACATCAATGTCCTGACCCACGGCGATTTGTGGACAAACAACATGATGTTCAAGTACGAGGCGGGTGTGCCGTGCGATGTCCTTCTGATTGACTTCCAGTATTCGTTCTGGGGCTCGCCCACGCTGGACATCCATCATCTGCTCAACACCTCCGCCGTGGAGGTGGTGCGTTCTCGGCTTCAAATTGAGATGCGGTGTATTTACCACGCAGTGTTTGTCCAGGAGCTGAGGAGGCTGGGCTTCAAGGGTCAAAGGTTGCCCAGCCGCAAGCAATTTCACCTGGAGTCGGAGCAGAAGCGTTTCTACGGTGGGTATACAAATCGCCAAGGGATTAGAAATTTTATAATTTGTGAGAAGAAAAACAAAAGCTAATTTTTATATTTTTTTCGCTAGCTGTTCACTGTGGCCTGCTCCTGCAACCAGTGCTCCTGAATACCGATGAAACAGATGCGGATTTTGGGGCCCTACTCTCGGACCAACCCCGGGGAATGGATATGAAGAGGCGGCTGTATCTCAATACCAACATACAGGAGTCCATCAGGCAGCTGGTGGGGCAATTCGAGCTGGAAGGACTCTTGGATCCGCGCCAATACAAAGGCCTCTAAGGGAGGCATGATGCTTTTTCATAAACTCCCCGCATTAGACCTTTCAATTAGACGGGCTAATAAACATAAAACATGGCAGACCCCGGCCACAACCACCAACATTTTAAACTCAGCAGTCAGCTTTTTGAATTATGGAAAAACAAGAAAACAAAAAACGAAAAAACACATTCAGTTTGGAACAGACAAAGGCGCAACACATTTAGCTGCAAAATGGATGGAAGCCACCTAGAGCGGGAATAGTTACACACATTTTTTGAATTGTTTAGCATTTTTGAATGAGTGAATGAATGGGCGCCATGCCGAGCAGCTGTGAGTGCGTGTCTGCCACAGAAAATGGAAAGAAATGAAAAGAAATGGAAATGGAAATGAAAATGTGAATGTAGATGTAGAGGAAAATGGGGAATCCAGCACGTGCTTCTGGCCGCGGTTCTTAATTAAAACTTTAGTGCAAAATGCCAGGCCAAGCTGTTGGAAAATTAACGAAATTATAACGTGTCTGCCGCTGGCAGTGTTGCAGCAGCAGCTGCAGCAGCAACAGCATTCAAAACTACATTTTCAGGCGAGTGCTATTAGCCTAAGCTTGGCCATTTAGCCAGGCGAGTGCCTGCAACTAGGCAACAGTTTATGAGGCTAAGGACAGGCCAAGGAATATACAGTCAAACCTGAAAAAAACAAGCTTAGAAGTTCATTAATGAATAAAAAAATGTTGTAAAATATATTTTAAATATCAAAAAAGTCTAGAAATAAAAGCTGTATGTAAGAGCTCATCCTAGCTGTGTTTTAGCTTAAAAAAACATTAATAAATTATATTTATAATATAAAATACATCATCATATAAGTCTTACCAAACTTTTAATATAGAGTTTCCCCTGTTCTATCTGCACAAAACCCATCCAAAAGGAAAAGGACTAAAAGGAAATAAGTCGGATTCGCAGCCATAACATTTCGAAAATTCCATCTAAGCCTAAAGCCTGTCATTTAACGATTGTCTGAGTGATGGTGTCTTTTTTATGTGTTCTTGGTAGCATATATGTATCTCTGCTTCTCTTGGTGTTTGTGTACCTGCTTGTTTATGTGTACGCCATCTAACTTGGCCAAGTCCTCAATACGGGGAGAAATGTCGCGCGGAAAAAGTTGGTTCAGGCAACAGTTTTATTTTCGCTGCCAGCTTGCTTTATTGTTGTTTTCCTTTCTCGCTATTTCTGGCTTTTCTCCTGGTTTATGTGCCTTTCTGGCAACAGCCAGCCAGCCTGTTAGGTGCTTTGTTCATCAGTTTTTATCAAAAACAAGACGCTAAAAAGCTAAAACTTTATGCAGTTTAGTCAGAAAAAGGGGTTTTATATAAATAATAAAATGTGTTTATAAATAAAAACTAAAGTGTTGATAGAAATATTCACAGTAAATATGACTAACAAGAGTTCCAACAGTACACTGTTTTATTTTATATTTTATTAAAAGTTTTATTTATGATAAAATGTATTACTAGAATATTATACAGTTTATTTTTTTATTGAATGTTTCAAGTCATTTAAAATGTATCTAAAAACTTGTTCACCTGAAAATATATGTTCCAAATTTTACCCAACTGGAGAGGGATTTCATTTTTACCTCCTTTAATTGTGTTCTTGCTCAAATGACAAGCTCAGGCTGCCGTAAACTTTCTACCTCAGTAAGCCGAAATTTGATTTAAGCCATTCCATAGATTAAAACTTTACTTTGGCCCCAAAAAAGTACAAAATAAAACGAAAAATCAAAGTTTACTGGTGCCATGGCGGGTAAAAATATTAAAATTGCTGTCCAGCCATGGCCAGGATTTATTTTCTTAATCCAAATAATGTCAAAAAGCCACAAACAAGCGACAGGCACATAAAACAACTTAGCAAATGAGCACACACACACGCACCCCGACGGGGGCCAGAAGGAAAACCGAAGAAAAATGTAATTTATTGTTATTACGAAAATAAATAAGAAGGGCAAGACACACAGCAGAGCTAAGAGAGAAATGAATCGGGGGGCAGGAGAGCCACGCCCACCACATACATACATACATACATTCAGCACTGCAGCAACTGAAATTGTGGCAAATAAAAGCGTAGAAATTAAGCAACTGACCGCTGGCAAATAAACCGAAAAAGCGGACACACAAATACAACAAAAGGAGGAGCCCAAGAAAATGGCAACGGCAGCCATTTTATATGCCATTACATTGTAAATAAAGTATTGTTTATTCCCATGTCTGTGTATTTGTGTGTGTGCTGCTCCGGTTTACTGAACTATAACAACTGAATTTATGCCAAAGTCGAAGTTGTGCCAGTGCCACATTTACTTAATAACCTGGCACAGGTTTTATTTGTCACCAGGGATAAGGGGAAAAGATTGAAAGCAGGAAAGAATTTCTATGGCCCCCAGCACAGCACTTAATCAGTTTTGGAATGAGTACTAGGCACACCTTTAATCTAATCAACTCGATGCCACATAAATCGGCAGAAAGCCAGCACAAAATGTTCATTGGCAAATTGCTAAAGGTTCGAAGTAACAGCAGCAGGAGCAGTAGTACTTCATCAATTGCAACTGTGGAGGCACTGAACACAAATTTAGGGGCGTTTACTAATTAAAAAAGAATATATTGTAATATATTGTATAGCTATAATTATAAAAAAGGAAGCTTTCAATTAAATTCTCACGAAATATAAATGAAATACCTTCTTTTAAAGGAAAAATCTTTATATGAAATATGTAGTTGGATGTTAATTTTAAATATGTAAACTTTGCGTATACATATTTTACTATTTATTAACTATTCTTTTTATTCATTCCTTTTGAAGCCTCTACTTTTTGACTTATCCTGTACACTGTCCCCCGAAAATTCCCAATTTATCTGCAACCAGCTGAGCCATCGAGTTGATTCTACTTTGGCTTGCAAAAAAAAAAAGGAAAACCCTTCGGGTCAAGTGTGAGTAATTACCGCAGTTAGGCCGGCCCGGTCTGGTCCGGCTGAAAGGAACCTGAGCAGGCAAATGAAATCTCCATGGGGCCGGGGGCCAAGCTTTAAAAATAGCTACATAGCCGCTGCCTCCTGGGAACAGGGTGCTCGTTGTTGTGCTGTGTTGTGTATGTCCTGCTGCTGCTCCGTTGAGCGTGTGTTGGGTGTGGCGGAGGTCAGGCAACACTTGACTAAACATTTTCATTTTGGCCAAAAGTCAATGAATTTTGGCACATGGCGTATGCTTGATATTGCGTGTTGTGTTTTTGCAGCGTTAAGTGATTTCATTAAGTGCGAACTCTCAGACACGCTGGCCAATCGATAAAATAAAGTTTGGACATAGTTATAAATATTTAGAAACTTTTTGAATTGTATATATATTTGCTGCTGAAATATTTATGAAATACAAACAATAAAGAGAGAAACTAATTGATGTTTTTATATAGAATTAGAGTTCCGCATGTAATTGCACCTAAAATAAGATGAAAAACATATTGAAGGGTTACGTTTAAGTCTATAAATAATTTAATATTAACAAAGACAAACTTCAAGCAAATTAATTTATGCTAAATGACTTAAATAAAAGCTAATCTTCTGCTTTCAGAATCAAAGTAATAACAGCTTACAACCCAAGAGTTGTGCCAAAATGAACTGCCTAATAATATTGCATTTAAATTAGCTGTGGCATTACATTCTCTCCTTCTTTGTTTTAATTATAATTGCATATTGATAACTGAATAACTGAGTAAGGGAATAAATGAATGAATGAGTGAATTTCCCAAGCTGGACAAATGTCAAATGTCATGAACCTTCAGCAAGAAGGCGGCGTCAATGACACATGCGAATGCGAATTACATGCCCAGCAAAAATGTAATTTATTCAGAGACAAAGGCAGGGGACACGCCCCCTCTTTGCGCCCACATAATGAAAGACAAACAAAAGCATTCTTTTAGGCGCCGCTGCAGCTGTTTGACATGGATAGCCGTCCCCTGTGTGGGTCCCTATGCTTGTGTGTGTGTGTGTCAAAGTTCAAAGGACTTCAGGAGGCGCAAAAATTAAAACGGCTTAGTTGTTAAACGACAGACACATAAGCTACTCAGCCAGCCAGCCATTGGCCCCGATCCATCATCCTGGCACCCGCAAGGGTGAAGGAACTAATTGCATTAGCCGTGTGCGTTCCGAGATAAATCCATTTTCCATTTTCCATCGAAAACTTATGACACTGCAGGCCAAACCGAACTGATGAGAGGCTGAAATTCCTGCTGGGAGTTGTTGTAAATCGAGTGGAAACTATGCAAATATGAAATTGCCCAAATGAATGGCAACTGAAGCTAATTGAGTTGGTCTAGAAGGACTTCAATTGCGAACAAATATCTTTGGGGTCTGTGGGGAGTATGTGGAATATGGAATGGCTTGAGAATTAATAATTAAGCTGCGATGTTATTTTTGTAACAAGTCCCTATAAACCTTAAGAGCATTAGCCAGTAAACAAAGCGGGTTTTAAGAGCATTTTCATCATAGAGCGAGAGAGGGAAATGCTTTCTCTCACCAGCTCTCTCCTCTATGATATCCTGCAAAAGCTCTGAGCTGGCTCTCTCTCATCTCAAAGGGATGCTGAGCGGAAATCACTCAAGCTCGCCCAGAAATGAGTCCCAACATTGAGTCCTTATTGAGTCAGGGGCCTTTTCATACTTGATAGCCTTTCACATTACTCTCGGCAATTCCACTTGGCTTAAATTTCATTTTCCTATGTCCTTAGCATTAGCCAGCAGATTCCTGCCATTTTTTCCCCATAGCTTTTCCTCGCAATTCAGTTTTTGTTGCCACTTCATTTTGTACGGGAGCAGGAAAAGGGACTTTCCATCTCGTCTTTTGTTTTTTATCCTTATGTTTGGCCTGCCTCGGGGTTACCCGTTTTCCTTCTTGCTGCTCCTTATCGCTGCCCTTTTTCCATGGGGTTTCCCTCTGTTTTTGTTTTTATTGAACGGCGCTTTCATTGTTTGATTTTTGTCAATGCTTCCCGGGCTGCTCTCCGGTCTGCCTTACATAAGTGCTTGCTAGTCCTGCGAGGACTCTGCCATTTGTTTCTGCATCTTGCGTGTTTGATTTTTATTTGGCTTACCCAATGGCCATTGTTCATTTCTCGGTTAGTTGCTCTCCTAATCGCCTTGCTTAGTTATCCTGCCAAGCGACTTTAGCCGCCTTTAGTTGGGCTTTCAATTTCAATTAGTCGAAGAGCCTTGCTTAAAGTGCCTGCCAGCCTGTCTGTCGTCCTTCGAGGTAATCCCTTTGTTGATGCTACGTTTGAGTTATTAGGTTAATATTTAATTCTCCCAGCTCCTTTATTATTTTCAGCCCGGCTTAGCAGCACGACGTGCTGGGGCTTTTGTTTTATCGCTATTGATACGCTAATTACACGCGATAATTTATCAGGCGTTCATACACGTTCGCTGCCAAGCTGCTAAAAATTCTGGTGCAGTGGCAAAAATTGCTACTTAATTATCCCTTCGTTTACGGCGCATCCCTTGCCTTGGCTCATCCACGACGTCAATGTCACGACTGCAGGCTCTCCTTTGCTATTCCTCCCCTTACTTGGGGTAACTTTACAATTAACTACTAATTGCTCATACGCCACGTTGCCCGGATGGAACAAAGTCAGGTGTGCGTGGCGGCTCCAGCTTTCCTTTTTCGTTCTCTCTTCTCCTCCTACTACTACTATGTACCTGGATGTTGCCACCTTCCCTTCCCTTCTTCTCGTTGCCTGCCTTTTGCTCTAATTATCCGCGTTGTCACCCACCGGGCGCGTTGCTTTTGTTGTCCTGGCATTTACTGAATTAAGTTTTAAATTTTTATTAAATGCCTTTGCGCATTTTTGCCACTGTAATTAGTTTTTAATTGCTTTTCAGCTAACGTAACTATGCGATCCTACAGGCCGCCCGCGTAAATAGTTCACTCCGCCTGCCTCAGGACTTTCAGCATTTTCCGTTCCTTTACATTTACGCGACGCAGCTGCGGCCAAGTCAATCAGCAATTGGGTCTGCTTCCCATCATCACAAAAAAAAGGAAAGAAATGAAAATAAAAATGAAAAACAGCAAAAAGTGGCGGTGGCGACGATGGCAGGGAAAAAAAGGAAAGTAATCACAAAACTTTCGCAATAAATCTATGAAAATAATGAAAAACCCAAAGTGCTACCCGGCATTCACGCTCACTATTGCGTTTTTCAATATTTCACACATACAGGAGGGATGTCAATATGGAAATGGATGGGCCGCACGAGGAGGGGTCAGTGCGACAATAAAATACTCTCAGACAGGCTAAGGATTTTGAAAAAGATATGACTATATGGGAAAGAAATTAGGATATATATATTTCTAAAGGCTAAAAGGATTTCATTTTAACTTTAATTGCAAGAGAAACTTAGTAATAAATGGCATAAAATTGTATGAATGCCAGAGGCTGTTTAAAAAAAAGGTTAGCAATGTTTTGTATATAAAAATTAAGCCTTGGTCTATGCATTTATATAAATAATTTATTAGTTAAGGCTTTGAAGGCTTATTAATTAATATTCTAAATATTTTATTATATAAACAAAACCTTTAAGGTAATTTCAAAATAAAAGTTAAACCCTATATTCTGTTTTCTTTATCAATTCACAGGACAGCAACCATTATAAATTAAATTTTCTAATACAAAACAGCCTCAAAATTAAAGGAAAGTTAAATTTTTGATTAATTTAAACCTCCCTGTAACCGAAATATGTTTTGCCAACTTTTAAAATCAGTTAGCTTTAATCACACAAGGCAAATACTTGGCTCTGCCACAGAGTATCAATCAGCAAACATTGTATCCCAAAAGAGGTCCTCTTCTCCCCACACACACACACACACACAAACAATGTCCTTGCTCGTTCCAATTTGCACACACATACACCCTAACATATTCACACTCACCTCATGCAAATTGCAAACACATGTCGAAGGCGCAAAACATTGTCAAACAAAATGAAAAATTTATGAAAACGAAAATGAAACAACAACAAAATATGTCGCGCCCAGTAACCAGGAAAAAAACCTAAAAAAATAAAACATATTTTGCAAAAGGAGGAGCATAAAAGGCGAAGCTTGCTGCAGGAAAAACAAAAAATGAAATTTTCGTTTCCTTCACGTGAAACTTCCAACTCATTTCGCCCAAATGACAAGCCATTTTGTGTGCCAAGTGCCAAATATTTTACATGCCAGCCAGCCAAAACATATTTTGGCACAAAACAGCGCACAGAGAATCGTAGAGGAGCCGGCGCACCGGCATCGAGCATCTGGCTCGCCTTTGCAAAATCACTCATACGCAACGTTGGCCCTGCAAGCATTGAACAGCTTCAATTGCCGTTTGATGGTTCATTAAAATCTGGCTCGCTGCACTGCTCCCAGAGCAATCGAGCACAATAAATCGGTACCAGGTGGCGACCCAGCGAGCATTTAAATGAACGATGCAGGGCTCCAGGTGGGAGCTGTGTTGAATTAATGCCTTGCCACAAGCCTAGATAAATAGCAAAATAAATTAAAGTGCAGGTCTTGAGAACTGCCTGCACCTTAATTGCCGAGCGTCGAGGAGAGTCTGGGTCTTGAGAGGGCCTTAACCTAAAAAAAAACAACATATATGTACATATGTGTGGGCATAATGTAGAATAATATTAATGGTACACCAGGCACTCACACGTGCGCCAGTATTTATAATCATTACTTATCCCGAAATGGCGAGACATAAAATGGAGTTCTCAGAAGGAAATCCCATACGGTTGTAACGCTTAAAATTCCTTCAGGCTGGTTTAATTCTTTATAACAAAAGGACATTAATGGTGGTATAAAAAATGATATGATTACGGCGAGAGTTTATAGCTTGTTTAAAGTAGCTAGATGATTATAGGGAAATAAATGTTAAATAAATTTGTTTTAATAACTAACTAACTATAAATTGTTAATATTTTGAGATATTTTCTTTGAGTACAATAAAGTTGAATCACATTTTAAAGCTTTCGGTTTCCATAAAATTGGGATAAAAATAAAAGATGTAAAATGTATGAAATTTTAATATTTTTAAATTCATTTTTACTCAACCCAAAAATAAGTTTTTATTTATATAAAAAACTTCCTTTAAATTATGACCTAAACTTTAAAAATTCTTAAAGCCTTTCATGACTTTCCATTATGGATAACGATTACCTTAATTGCGAGTAACTGTCATGCCCCTCTATAATGGAGTTTTCCCTTGAAGAGTATCTAAGGCTAAATAAATTTTCGCCAGGCCTCTCATCCGTTTACATGCCACTCACGCAGCAGCAGCTTTTCCTGGGCCTCAGCCACACACACACACATTTCTAATTTTAAACATTTTTCAAACTCAATTACATTCCAAGAAGTCGCTCTCAGAGGCAGATCGGAGATATGTATGCAGGGCTGGGGGAATGTACTATATGTGGTGTGCTCCTTCCAGGTAATTGCTTGCAAATTACACAGTAACGCCGCACGGAACCTAACCCATGGGAAGTTCACGCCATAAGAAACGGAGACAAAAACTGTCGGCTGCGAGTTGGGAAAACTTTTCAGCACATCTGCCCAAAGTTAAGAGAGAAGGAGAGAAATGAGTCTCCCTCGTAATGAAATCAAACAGAGACACCGGCGGCAAGCTGGGCGGGGGAAAATCATCTTAAATTAGCAGCAAAACTCGGCAATTATGCGAGAAGTTGGCCAAAAAGCAGTTGCCAACTTCGCATTCCATTCTCTCTCCTTTACATTTTTTCTGTGTGGGTGTGTATGCGTTTTGTTTAATTTTTCCATTTTTGTTTTATTTTTTGCTCCTTTTTGTGTGTCTTCTTTTTTGAGCAAATGCTAATGACTTGAAGTGCCCGCACAAAGTCAAAGAGAAAGCGAAACGAGAGTGAGACGGTGGGGGTGGGGGTGAGAGAAAGTCAAGCCACAGGTTGACTACTGACAAACACATTGACAGCGACGCGCCGGAAACGGCAGCGCCGAACAGCACAAAATGGCTGTTTGTTTGCTTCCGGTCTGGGGTCCAAAGACGGCAAACACATTTAGCCACGAAGTGAGGAAAGTCCCGCCCCGCCCTCGTACATATTTTATGCAAACGAAGGGCACCCAGCACTCAACTATGTACTCTCGCTTTTCCCCGAAACGAAAACCCACTCTCTAAAGGTGGTGCCCACCGCAAACTTAAAATGGAAAACCGCGACTTTTCCAAAAACCTTCCACTGCCATCAGCCGCCTGGCCTGGCCACATCCAAAATGCTCTAGTTCATATTAATAATTCATAAAAATTTATGTGAAATAGACAACATTTGCCGCGCTTGGCCGGTAGTCGGTCTTGCGGTCTAAAAACCTGGCTGACAGCTGCCATTTTGTGGCCGGTCGTTGGGGCAAATGAAGTCGACTCCGCCAGCTGTTTTGTGTATTTGATATGCATTCGCCGTTGTTTTTATTCCGCTCTTTGTTTACATAATATACAGCTGCTGGAAAAGCCTGGGAAATATGACCATGTTGATGCTGCTCGTTCACTTCATTGTTTTCAGGAGAGAATTTATTTTCTACATGTGTATGCATACATTTTTAAACAAGGTCGAGCTTAGTAGAAGGTTTTTTCTAGGCCATGTAACGCGAGTGAGACATGAGAGCAAATTCTGGGGAATATATTATTGGGGAGCTTGAAAAGAACTTGTAGAGAACTATAATTTATTGTTTTAATTGTGATGTATTATTGTTATTAAAAATTATATAAAAATATATAGTAAGCATAACAAATTTTTTATATTATATTTTTATATTTGACTATCTCTTTCCCAATAAAATATTTGTCTCCGTTTTTCCCTGGCCCATATGTCCTTTTTAATTTGTCTTTTAAGCTTCAGCAGGCTTCGCCCTCACCAATTATAAAAGTAATTTAATGTTAATCCGCTTAAAAACGAAAAGAAATTCAATTTGGAACCCCCAGTACTCAGACTGAATGCCAGAATTTTCCAACTCACTGACTGATGCGATTTGCCAGTTAGATACATATTTCCAAATCGGCGCAGTTCGAGCATTCAAAGTCGTATCTCGAATTCGGTTTGACAAAAATTGTATGTTTTCCATATATAAAGTCAGCACGCATATGTAAATGTTTTCACTCCGAAGGCTATTTGTAATTGTGATCTGCTGGATTCGCAGGATGATTGTCCAGGGCGAGGACTCTATTATTCGCTGTTCGCGGAGACATCGCCTGAAAATCGTGAATGTACTTCATCCGCTTTCGGCCGTGGTCCTTCTCAGTATCATTGGGTTCCTGTTTATTTACGAAGTGTGGTATGTGGTGCCGCAGATACTCGATACTAGCGGCTGGTGCTACTGTCTCGCCTGCCTATTGGGCGGCTTCATCGTGTTCAATATCCTTGGAAACTGGTGGCTGAGCTTTAAAACCAACACTACCGTGGAGAGCTTACCGGTGGAGCGACAGACACCTGCCGAAGGTGAGGCCCACCTGTGGCACTACTGCATCGCCTGCGAAAAAGTGGTGCCGCCCAGGTCCTGGCATTGCCGACTCTGCCACGGCTGCATGCTGAAGCGGGATCACCACTGCACCATTTCGGGGAGCTGCATTGGGCACAAGAACCAGCGATACTTCATCTGTTTCCTCTTCCACCTGACCCTCGGATGCGGCTTGGCGCTGGCCTTTAATGGCATTCACGCTTGGCGAACGGATTCCCTGATGACAGCCGATCCCATTTTGCTATTAGGCAATATGTCTGATTACAGCAAGGATGCGGATATAGACGTGAAGTACACGGTCTCCGCCATTTTCAAGTTGAACATGTTCCTATTTGTAGTCGCTCTTTTCATGTTTGGCCTGCAAATATTGATGGTGCATAGGAACAGTACGGCCTATAGGGTCTTCGATCGTAGCTATGATCAAGGATTTAGGCGGAATTTTGAAGGTGTCCTGGGCAAGCGGCTATTCTGGACACTCTTGTCGCCCACGATCACAAGTCCTTTGGCCAACGATGGCACCCAGTGGAGCTTTAAGCAGCAAGTCTAATCTTTGGTATTTAAAATTATGAAAAATGTTTTGTTGTCTTTCGAGAAGTCTATCTATATTTTGTTGAATTTAAAAACAGAATGCTGTAAATTTTAAAAGTAAAGGATATATTAATATTTGGAATATGACTAGGCGTAGATTCTGAATCATGTTGTTGGCACTCAAAAGCACAATTCAAAAACTCAACACCATGTGTGTCCTGTCAGTAATTTTGGATTTTTTGACCCTTTAATGCCTGCATTCTGCTGGCTTCTCTGGTGAGGGTTATGTTTTAAGTGGCTTCCATTTGGCAGAACGCTGTTATCTTCGATCTTAAAAACGACTGCTTGGTCTGAGGGAGAATTTCAGGTCGATTGAGGGTCAAAGTGGTCTTAGGACACTTCTTTCGCCAACAGTAAAGAGTCCCCTGCCCCAAGATGGTGCCCAGTGGTCAGAAAAGTCCTTAAAGGTGGTTCATTTCCAATGGTTAAATTCTGTAAAAAGCATAGATTTATTTTCTTTAATTTAGGAATAATTTGCACAGAATAAATGTTGTATTTTTAGTGCCCCGCTTAGAAATTATTGTCACAATGTGATTTCTTCATTTAAGAACTTAAATTCCTGTCATTAATTTATAGATTATAGATATAGAAACCATGAAGCCACTGGAGCCTGCCACTGAGGATCATCCAAACTCAACGGAACCTTCCAACGATTTTCCTATCAAGGCTCCCAAACCTAGAATGGCCTGGCTGGAGGTCATCTGCATAACGACAATTGTAATTCTCACCCCATTCTTTTACATCTACGACGTGTTCTACGTAACGCCGCAATTGTTGGGTCCTTTCGGAGTAATCCTAAACGCTATAGTATGCACTTGGATTTCCTACAATATCCTGGGGAACCTGTGGGCCTGTTGCCGAATGACCAGCTCGGTGGACACTTTACCCCCTGAGCTTCGCACACCTGCCAAGGGGGAGGAGCACCTATGGCGCTTTTGCCACAAATGCCAAAGGCTAATGCCGCCAAGGTCCTGGCACTGTAAACAGTGCAAGTGCTGCATCCTGAAGCGGGATCACCACTGCACCTTCACGGGTAACTGCATAGGACACAATAATCAACGATTCTTTATCTGGCTTACCTTTTATCTGAGCCTCGGCTGCGGCCTGGTCTTTATCTATAATTTTATTTTTGCCTTGCAACATGGCTTTATTTCAGGCAATCTTTTAAAGTTACAAGAGATGGTTTTCTCTGAAGGTTCGCTTGGACCACACTTAGGTTTCAGAATAGCCATATCTTTGGTGGTCTACGTGAACTTATTGTGCATTTTTCTTCCAATACTTTTGTTCACCACCGAAGTATTATTGGTTCGACGTAATACTGTAATGCTTGATAATGCAAATAGGAAATATGATTTGGGAGTCCAAAGGAACTTTGATGAGGTGCTGGGACAACTCAAGTTTTGGACTTGCCTTTCGCCAGCTATTAAGAGCCCACTGCCCCACCTTGGCACCCAGTGGAAGGCTAAGGACAGTGAATGAGTCCTTTTAAAATAATTTTAAAAATTCAGTTAGTAAATATATAAGCACCTTTGTGGTCTAAAGTAATTTTAACATTGTTTTTTGAGTGCTTTGATATTGCAATCAAAATTTCCTAAATAAACTGGTTAAATACAGTTTGCCTTTTGTGTAAGGCAGGCTACTGCAAGGCTTTAAGACATGGCTTACAAGGAGTCTCTGGCTGCCAGTTTACCGAAACGCATTTTCAAGCATGTCTACTGCTGGCTGGAACCCCTCTCCATACTCTTGCTCATCACCCTGACATGTTTCTTTTACATTTACGATGTGTTCTATGTGGTGCCGCAGATATTTGGTTTCTGCGGACAGGCAATCAACTTCCCGTTCAGCACTTGGATCGTTTACAATATTCTCGGCAATCTTTGGGCCTGCTGCAGGACCTCAAGCTCGGTGAGGTCACTGCGGCCGGAACTAATGCAGCCTGTAAAGGGTGAGGAGTACCTCTGGCGCTATTGCGATAAATGCGATAAGCTAATGCCGCCGAGAGTCTGGCACTGCAAGCTGTGCAACTGTTGCATCCTGAAGAGGGATCATCACTGCACCTTTACCGGCAACTGCATTGGACACAACAATCAACGTTATTTCATCGCATTGACCTTTCACCTGACCGTGGGGGCTGGCCTGGCGCTGATCTACAACTTCATTATGGCTGTAAGGCATGGCTTTAATAAGGGCAATTGGTGGCCGTATGATTTCCTCTTTGCGGAGGAAGCTTTCGTTGTGGATAAGGCGGAGATATTGTTCTCATACCTAATGAGAACTATCTTTTACATTAACCTCTTATGCTTCCTCCTACCGTTGCTCGTTTTTATCTGGCAAATTTTATTGGTCCGAAACAATGCCGTTTCCGCGGACTCTTTGGATCGCACTTATGATCTCGGAATAGGACGCAACTTTACCCAGGTGCTGGGAAACCGCAGATTCTGTGCGCTGCTCTCGCCGACAATGGAAAGTTCCCTCCCCCACGATGGCACCCATTGGCAGTCTAAGCGTACGGCTTAAATGCTGTGATTTGATGCCCTGATTCCGGTGTTTAACAAATTATATATACGTTTTTGCAAGCCAGTTAGAAACAACTGAGTTTTTCGCTTCATTTAATTCGACATTCGATGTGCTAATTACCATGGCAATCGGGGGGTTGGCTGTGCCACGTGTCAAGATTTTATCCGATTGCCAGTTGGGGGAATGGAAATTCCTCTCCTGTGCCTTTCTCTTTTGTTGAAGGGTCAATGGTTTGTGGTGTGACACTTGGAACGGCAGAGAATAGCCGATTTTAATGGCTTTGAAAAAGGTACTGAAGAAAAGGCAGATAAGCTTTGTCCAGATATGATACAGTTTAGGGGTTACTTAAAGGGAAAACATAAGGTTTTTTTGGAAAAATGTTTGATAAGAAAAAGATAAATAATAGAGGACATTTTGGAATTCAGTCAGAAGCGTAAAACTCACTGAAATATTCATGACCGACCTTATTTATTATATATATTATTGATCAGCATAATGAACCGAAGCAAAAACAAAGCCATGTTTGCAGAGAATTCTTTTTAAACTAAAGTTGCTACAGTTTCTTAATAAAAATATTGAAATTAATTAACATTTTGGTAAAAATCGAATAAAATTGTATCTTAAATCAAGGCTTGAGAGGCTTATAGAAAGCGAACGAGTCATTTGCGACCCTAAAATTATATTAATGATCAGCATGAACAGCCGATTCTATTTAGCTTATTGTTGGGCAGAAAAAAAAATTAAGCAATTTTTCGATTTTTTGAAAAAAATGCAAGGGGTTACATCATTAAAATTTTCAAAAATTGACCAAAATTTCATTTTCTTAAAATTTAAAAGTGAGTATGCAGACTTAATTAGCTATTAAAAACTAACATAAAAACTTTTTCCGAATTGAAATTGAAGCTGTCTTTGTGAAGTTATGGTTTTTTAAAACCTTGCAAGGGTATAAAAAATCACCATTACAGTTCCTCTTGAATTTCTCTAAATCTTTAAGCGTTCTACATTTGCATAAAGTTCCGCCCTCTAAAAAATATCTTCAGCTACCACCAGATACCTCCAGCATATCTCCCGTTCTTCCTGGCTAACCTCAAATCTGTCCATGGCTTGTGACACCTTCTGCCGCAAGTCGAAAACACTTGTCAAGTGTCGGAAAAGCCAAAAACCGTTTGAAAAATGAAAGCGGCTGAAACAGGGATTCCGAACAGACAATGGCGGGTATCTGGGTATCTGAGTATCCAGGGGGACCGGAGGGATAGGAGAATTAATGACGGCGCATGCCAGTGACAAGCCCCGGAACATGGAATCAAAGTCCAGCACTGGGCGTATCCCGTGTTCGTTGCATGAAAAATGTTCGAGGTGCGAAATCTGTTGCGGGGTCTAAACAACATAATTGCCAAATAAAAAAGTCGCCGCCGGCTCAAACCGGCTGACCATTAATCAAAACTGGTCCTTTTGGTCCTCTGAAAAATGAGCAGAGCCATTCAAGAGGAGCGCACTCGGAGCAGCTCAGAACAGCTGCCTCCGGCGGCGCGCCCGCTGAGAAATGGCAGTGTCAACACTTTTAGGCCAATCGGAAGGCGGGGATTCCCATTGCCATTCCCCTGGTCGGAGTCAGTCAGCGACATTTGTTCCGGCCATCGCTTATTGCGACGGCAATATCGAATACCCCAATTCCGTCCTCAATGCCGCCTCCCCCCGACAGCTGATGACCTCCAAAACGAAGCGGGTTCCGATTCCTGATTGCAGCTCAGTCAATTGGGCGACTTCCGTTGACCAGCAACGGACGACGAAAAAGACATTTGGCCAGCAAAAGGTACTTTAAAGCAAAGAGTTCACATGGAACTGGCCGAGACGAGACCACAAACCAGCCGAAAAGCGACGACTTCCCTCACATTAGCTCGAATAATCATACGCCGCATTGTCCCACGACCAAAGGAGAGGAAGGTGGGTCGAAGGGGAGCCAGGACCTGTCATCGCATCTGTTGTGGATATTTGAATGTGCCGTCAACAAGGCCCAGGGAAAACGTTGGCATATCAGGCGCTCGGCTTTGGAAAGGGATCGGGCACAGGAATGGAACTTTAAACTGCGGGTCTTTCCCTGATAGAGGAGGGGATGGAGGAGCTGTGTGCGTCCTCAGACACAGATAGCAACCACTGCCAGGAGCCGGCCTGCTAACTGGTTGGTTGACTGCCCCTTTCACTCCTACCTCTTCCCCTGTCCTGGCCCAATCTCAAACTCATACTCGCAGGACAAAATTTACCGCTAAGCATTTGCCAACAACGTGCCACTGTTCAAAGGACAAGGGGGAAAAATAGGACATGTAAACGGGTGAGGAAATGGGGCTGGGACTGAGACTGAGACTGGAATGACACGCGGATGCTGGTCGGGATCATGGGGGTCATTGTAATCATAACGGTGGCCCTTTCCCTGTCAGGATATTCCTAAACAGGACAAAAAGTGCACAGAAAAGGCGCCAAATTAGTCAAAAATCGTGTAATGGCTGGCACCCTGCCAGCAGGATAATGTAGTCTAAGTAATTCAGAACCATTTCATATGGATAATTCTACATTTTCCTCATTCCTTTCGACCTTTTTAATTCCATTTCAAATTCTATATTTGCTGCTATTTTGGCAATCTAACAAAAGCAATTGAGTGGACCGGCTTTTCCTCTAAGAAGTACTTTTACCCGCTGCTGCGATGCTAGCTGCGCTGCTGCTGCTCTGCTGCTGTGCTGCTTTTCCTGATTTTCTCTGCTTTTCCGCTGCTTTCCTCTGCTTTGCTGCTGCCCTTGGATGATGGACAAATGGCAGTGCAGAGTGAGCCACTAAGCAGCGACAGTTTTTATGATTTTTCGGTTTCAGCGCGCTTTCCTTTTGTTTGTTTTGCAATTATTTCCCCTGCCGCAGGATGTGGACTGTAATGTTACTATTGCCATCTCTTTTGCTGTTAACTCACCCCGAAATTTTCGGCCTTTTATTCCCCTCAGTACTTGCACTTTGTTTTTCCGAGGCGGAAAGGGAATATGTTCTTGTTTTTCCATATTTTCTTTGAAATTCGAGACTTTGCTCGTTTCAGTTTGAATTTAAGGAATTTGCATACATTTCACGTGGCCTGCACTCAGGTACATGTGTCACTGTCTTTGGGTTTGTGGGTAATTTCATTTGCACGAAGTGCTTTCACCTCTGGCCGGGAAAATCCTCGACGCTCACTTGGTTTTTCTCGTATTTGCATTCGCCTGTCGCCCCTCTGTGAGAGATCCCTTTCTTATTATTATTCCCCGCACCCCATTTTATTTGCCCGGCACTTCACAGGCTACCACTTTTCCATTTTCCACCCCTCCCACCTCTCACACTTGGACACACACACACCACTCCCAGTTTCCCTTTAACCCACCCCCTTTTTGCGGTCATTTAACTGATGTTTCTATCTCTTGCTGACTTCCTTTGTCTGCCTCCATCCAGGTTTTCCTCTCCTGTTCCCTATTCCTCCTTCGGCCTTTTCCGGCCAACAAACGGCAAATGCTGAAATCGTGCGAAAAATTAAATAAATGACCAGCCCGATTTTCCCATTCCCATTTCGATCGGGTTTTGCCCTTATTTCCACCTTATTTATGGCTCAAATGTGCTATAATTTTGCATTGATTTCCATTTACCTTTTAAATTTATGACTCGAGCGAAGTTAGCTCCTTGAATACTTGATATTTCTTTTATAACGTTTCAATCTCTTATTTTATATCAGATAAAGTTAACAACATTTAATTTGGGATATTTCTGGATTCCTGAGGGCCTGTTAATAATTAAAGGTAATTTTGCAATTTAAAATGCATAAATACTTTGCATTTATTAAGGATCCATGCAGGTGATGAAAGTTTCAATTAATTTTTACCCTTTTGTTAAATTTTAGTGCTTACAATTTTTATATGATAAATTGTATATTTTTTTAATTTGATATTTTTAAAATTTAAAAAAACTAAGTACATAAATTTTCCTATTTTGTTTTCTATATTTCTAATAACAATTCCATACTGCGAGGTATCCCAATATAGGTAAGCTTACCTTTCCTGAACTCTACATGGTTTTTCCTTCTGCTTCTTTCATTGTTTCCTTCTCTTTCCCTCTTTGGCTGCCTGTCTCTTTCTCAGCTCCTCCTCGTTTGCATTTTGGCAACAAATTGGCCAACGGCCTTGTAGCTCGTTGCCCGAAATTGCCTTTCATAGCGTCAATTCCATCAGCAATTTCCGCGCCAATTAAAAAATTGTTGCAACTGGCCGTTTTCGTTTTCTGGCCCTTGGCATTCACCAGTTTTCCATGCCAAGCACGCACTCGAAGGGGGGGGGGGAGGCGGTGAGTGGGTGGAAAATGCGAATGCAGAGGTGCCAATGGTGAATTTCGAGAAGCGAGAGCTCCATCTTCTCCCACTCACACTGCCGCCTTTCTTTTTGTTGTTCATCATAAATAAATACTGTTAATTTTTCAATTGTTCGCTGGGGCGCTTAACGGCCCGCCTGTTGCCCGTCCCAACCCGACAATTTTCCATTTTCCGAGGCACGTGCAATGCAATGCACATAATGGAGGAGGCTTTCCCGGAACGGGGCGAAGGATGCCAGCGGGCGAATCCGAAATAACCATATGCCGGAGTCAAAATATGTGCTGGCCGGAAGTTTTGGGCTACGTGGTGACGAAGATTGACAGACTAGACATTCAAATACATTGCCAGAAATATTTAAAATTAAATCATTTATAATAATAAAAAGGCAAA
Source organism: Drosophila mayri (assembly GCA_008042485.1). Taxonomy (NCBI): domain Eukaryota; kingdom Metazoa; phylum Arthropoda; class Insecta; order Diptera; family Drosophilidae; genus Drosophila; species Drosophila mayri. The sequence continues at coordinate 229,358 of VNJN01006874.1, read as the reverse complement.
ATTCTATACATTTTTCAAGTGATTTTTGGGATCTTCTTTGAAATTTTTAAGATAAATAATTATATATTTCTTGCCCTTTTTTCTCGAAACTGTTTTGAGCTGTGTATGAACAATAAAGTCGACAGTTTCCCATCAGACGGGAACGTGACAGCTTGGAGGAGGCACATGGGGTTGGAAGGATGAGAGAACCAAGAACAGAGGAAGGATAAAAGGAGTCAGTCCCGGCGGGCACGTGGTGTCGTCTGGACGACAACAAAGTTGGAACCGGCGTCGCCACCGGATATCAAACAGTTTGGCTTTTGCCAGTTTGGCTGTTAGCTGGAATTCCTTATCCTAATACACAACATATCCAAATGCGAGTAACCCAAACTCACTCACACACGCACACCCACCAGAAGGACACACGCCCCAAACAGCTGTCACATCGGGAGGTTCATCCTCTGGCTCTTGGCCTTTGCTTATCACGCCGTAACGGAACTTGATGAGCAAAAGCCATTTTAATTTCAGTCACTGCCACTGCCACTCCCACAGCCGCCTCCTTGACTTTCTATAAATCTGTCAGCAATGACAGGGCACATCTGTCCCGTCCCATGTCACTTCCTGCCACTCTCCATCCTCCTGCTCCTCCTCCTCCTCCCACCAATTGGCATTCCTAATCGAACTAAATTGAATCACATAAACGCGACAGCGCCTCCAAAGGACCTCCCAGAACAATGACAGGAGCAGCGACCTTATCAAAGTCCTTGTGCGTATGGGAATGTGAAAGTTGGATGAATGTGAGAAGTAGCTCTCAGTGGGGCATAAATTGGCCCTCAGGTTGGGTGACTGGTTGTGAGGAAAATGGGGGGAAAACTTGAATTTCGTTTCTTTAAATTGTGAAATTTTTTTACTGTTTAGTTAATCCATAATGTTAAGTATTAATTTACCGAAAATGTAGTTAAATACTTGCAATTAATTATTATAAATAATTTTTCTCAATTTCCAAAATGTAAATAACAGAATTTCTCATTAAAACTCTCTCAATAATTAATCCTCCACAAAATAGCTCTCCATCCATTAACCATTTTAAGCTAAACTCTTGGAAATACACACAATTCAATTTAAATAAATAAATAAGTATCCATGCAATTGCATTACAATTATAAATCAAAGGACCTTAACAGGGTCCAATCAATGAACGTTTTAATCCCCTGCAATAAATGCGAAAAACGATTTAAATTATTTTCCCCGAGCCTGGTAATCCGCAAAGTGAAATTAGCCCCGACCGACAATAAAACCATTTACATATTAAGCAAATAAAATTATCAAATAAAATATCCGAAATGCAAACAACAAAGTAAATTTTTGGTGTAATGTTTCGGTTGTGTTGCCTTTTAATTTTATGCGAATTTTATGTTGCCACTTTATTTATTCATTTATTTATTATTTTTTCGTTTCGTTAAGCCCTTCGTTGTTTGAGGTAATTAATGAGTTGGCCGGGGCGCTGGTCCGAAATCCCTTTGACCTTTGGCGGAGGTCGTGTCTTGAGCAGAGAGTCCACCTCCTTCCTATAGCTTTTCCTTCCCTTACACACACACACACACACACACACTCAAACAAATTGTATCTGCTTACCAAGAGCAAGAGAAATTAATTTACGAGGTGAAACTTATTTGCGAAACCCTTTTTGCGCTCTAACGGCTATGGGGGAGGGAGGTTGGCCATTGGGGTGGCAGTCCATTGAAGCGTTTAAATTGCTGTCAACAAAAGGCAAACAAATAAATAAAAGCCAACATCCAAGGGCGTGGGTGGACGGTGAAGTGACAAAGTGGGCGGACCGCACAACAAATATGTCGACAAATGGACGACAACGGCAGCGGCAGAGTAGTGGGGATATATCCGAGTGGGAAAGGGATAATGGAGCGGCGACATTCAAGGAGATCTGGTGAAAATTAAAGGATAGGGGGAGCCGCCAAAAGGAAGACCCTCCAAATGACCCAAAGCAGCCAAGACGAAACGTGCGCCAAGTTAAATGATTAACACATTGTGAAACGAGGCTTGCACTGTGATAAATAAATGTAAATGGGTTATGAGCAAAGAAAATTAATTTAAAATTATTTTAAATATTATTTAAGTTAACTTATCAATACAAGCAATTATGAAATTAACTTCAAGTTAAGAAAAACCTTCCTTAAAGACAAGTCAAAGAGCATAAAGAAACGATTTAAATATTAGCAAATATTTAATAAAATTCCTACTCTTTTTAAATAATTTAAGCTGAATTTCTCCGAGTGTTAAATATTTGTGGGCTGGCATTTTGGTTGGGCGTGGTTGAGCTGGTTAAGATAACACGCAAGTATGCAGGCCACTAACCGCAGATAGCGACTGGCTTTAATTATGAGCTTGTCAGTGGTAACTCCGCCCCGACCAAGGTCAATGGGAAATCTGTGAATGGCATCAATCGGAAGGCACTGAATGCGCTTGGCTCCACAGCTCAGAGCTTCGCCTGTCCTCCTTTCGGTCCGGCAAACGTGGCAGGCACACAAATGGCATATAAGCAGGGGGAACACAAAGTAGCAAATGGCGGGGCAAAGGATGAGGTAGTGCCGAATGGAACACACGCGCAGGACACGCAAACAAGGCGAAGCACAGGTAGCTCAAGTTGGAGGAAGGACATGCTGAATATATGCATTGGAATATTCCGTAAAGTACTCTTAAGGGAAAAGGATATACCAGGCTGTAGGATACAATCAGGAAAACCTGAAAGGCAATGCAACTTAGAGATAAATTATAAATATTATAAAAATAACTTAATTTAAGCATTAAATATTAAAGATAAAACTAAGATTGTGTCTTGATAAATCTTTGTATAAGGAAATCTATATCCCTTGGAAGTAGCCTTCCTGCTTTTGGCTCTTAAAAAAATATACCAAAAGTGCCAGGAAATGGAAATCAGCACGAAAATGGCAAACATGTGGCAAGGCCAGCTCAGGTGGGTTGGCGTTTCGGCCAAGGACTCCGCAATCGAGTTAACCAGCGACTATAAATAGCCGAGCATCGGGCATGCATGCAAATGGCCAAGCAAAAAAAACGAGCGCTAAAAACGGATTCCACTCATCAATAATGCATTCCGCATTGGAACAGATACAATCGCCGATTGAGCTATGAATCAGCAGGAGCAGCAGCAGGAACAGGGACAGATGGAGATTGGAAGTGGCGAGGGCGAAACGAAAGCTGGCATGGATACGTCAACTAATCTGCTGGCACTTTCGATTGCGACCTCAGGTCGACCCTCTCCCTTCCCCCCAGCTCTCGCTTTCCGCTGAGTGCCGCCAGGACATAATCGCTTGTTGATCCTTTATAAATACCAGGCAGGGACAGCAGCAGCTGCCGCAACATCTGAGGCAACTCAAGTGGAGTGACGTGGAGGGGGTTCGGGTGTCAGCGAGCCAGCGGGTGACATAATCAAATCAATAATTTATGAGTCCACTTCCCTGTAAGCGGATTTACATTGGCCAACACTTGGCCGGGCTCCCTCAAGGGATCAGAAAGTTTTTCGCCACTCCGGAATCAGAAACTGATATCAATTAGGTTGAGAGTGATATAACTTCTTTGGCTGCTTGTTTGTCTATTTGGCTAACTTTTGACTGGTTGTGGGAATGGGAGTCTTGGCGAAACTGAGATGCTGCGCACACTCTGTGCCACAATGCCGGGAAAAGTATCCAGCCACCACCAGAAAAGGATAACAGGACCAGCAGCAAGGACAGCAGTACGCCAAGCTGTTACTGTGAGGGGAAATAATTGCAAAACAAACAAAAGGAAAACGCGTCTAAACCGAAAAATCATAAAAACTGTCGCTGCTTTGCGATGCCATTTGTACATCAGCCAAGAGCAGAGGAAAATCAGGGAAAAATCCAAAAAAGCAGCACAGCAGCAGAGCAGCAGCAGCGCAGTCCGCGGCTCAGCAGCGAGCAAAAGGACTTCTTAGAGCAGGGAAAAGCCGGTCCACTCAATTGCTTTTGTTAGATTGCCAAAATAGCAGGGAATATAATTTTTGAAATGGAATTAAAAAGGTCGAAAGGAATGAGGAAAATGTAGAATTATCCATATGAAATGGTCCTGAATTACTTAGACTACATTATCCTGCTGGCACCCTGTATGGCCATTACACGATTTTTGACTAATTTGGCGCCTTTTCTGCGCACTTTTTGTCCTGTTTAGGAATATCCTGACAGGGAAAGGGCCACCGTTATGATTACAATGACCCCCATGATTCCGACCAGCATCCGCGTGTCATTCCAGTCTCAGTCTCAGTCCCAGCCCCCTTCCCTCTCCGGTTTACATGCCCTATTTTTTCCCCTTTGAACAGTGGCACGTTGTTGGCAAATGCTTAGCGTAAATTTTGTCCTGCGAGTATGAGTTTGAGATTGGGCCAGGACAAGGGAAGAGGTAGGAGTCAAGGGGGCAGTCAACCAACCAGTTAGCAGGCCGGCTCCTGGCAGTGGTTGCTATCTGTGTCTGAGGACGCACACAGCTCCTCAATCCCCTCCTCTATCAGGGAAAGGCCCGCAGTTTAAAGTTCCATTCCTGTGCCCGATCCCTTTCCCAATCCGAGCGCCTGATATGCCAACGTTTTCCCTGGGCCTTGTTGACGGCACATTCAAATATCCACAACAGATGCGATGACAGGTCCTGGCTGCCCTCCGACCCACCTTCCTCTCCTTTGGTTGTGGGACAATGCGGCGTATGATTATTCGAGTGCTAATGTGAGGGAAGTCGTCGCTTTTCGGCTGGTTTGTGGTCTCGGTTAGTTCTTTGTGTCCGCTGTGAGGGGCAGCCGCTGCTCTGGTGCCTGCCTGAGTTTAAAGTAAAAATGCTGGCTGGGCACACGTAGCAGCTGCTGCAACAACAACGACAACAACCCGTCTAGTCGCCGGAAGTTGACCAATTGAGTGCTCAGCAATCAGAAATCAGGACTTGCCCTTTTCGAAGGCATTGAAAAATCGTAGGAAACAGAGTAGGGGCGATACATAGCTTTGATATACTCAATTGACATTATCTTTGATTTTGGAGGGAAAGTTGAAGCAGTGAATTCCGCAAAATTTCAACTGATTTTGCAACCCACTCAACTATTGCCTATAATCAACTAGCACTTTTCCTAAACCGATCTGCCGGGCCGCAAAAGCTGTGCTAGACAATGGCATTCATCATACGCCACGTTGGCCGCAACCCTTTCGCACGGCTGGTGGCATGGCATGCCATGTATGTGGGGCACAAAACACAAAACACAACAATGCATGCTGCAAATACCAGCTGACTGCCGGAAGCTGTACAGTAAATAATCGATTTATTAGAAAAATTATAATGAAAATGAAGTAAATAATTATAAAAATATAAAAGATATGTTTAGGAAAATATATAAATAAAAATTAAATCTTAAAACAATTAAAGTTTCAATATATTGCAATATTTTTAGGGCCCTCATTTAATAATTAAATAATGAAAATATACATTTAGTAGAAACTAACATTTATAAAGACTTTCTTTTCCCTATTAAAATTTACTGTACTCTTATCCTACTTTATTGAGATATTTTATAATGACCTTTATCCTTTTCCATTATCGAGTAACCACTAAACCTTTCATATATTTATTCTAGCGATTTATCGTTGAAAATATTTTTTTCTGCTTATTGAAATTCAAACGGGATAAACAGAGGCTGCCCTTTCTAGTCCACAGCCCCCATTTACTTCCCTGCGGCGCAACTACAAATAGTTGGAGAGAGTGGAAAGTAGCAGAAGCGACCGAGTTGCCGCTGGCCAAAGCAAATATAGTACCAACAAATGCCAGTCAGCCAGCAAGAGCTAACAGCCGACACTTGGCCAGGAGTCTCGGAGTCTTGCCACTAGAAGAAAAATCTGTAAAGGAAATGTAATTTAAATTAATAAAAATTTATATGTTCATCTTTTAGATGCAAAAGTTAGTTTCAAATGTTAAAGTAACTTTCAGATGCAATTTTAAATGTATATTTTAAATGGAATTGTATCTTATAGATGCCAAGTACTGTTCAGATACAATGGTATCCCTCAGATAAATAGGAGTTTTCAATCTTAAATGGTTTTTCAATTATAAAGGTATCTTGGAAACATAAAAATACAAATTTGAGATTGCAAAAGTATCTCTTAGAACCACAATTTTCCCTTCTTTATAATTTTATTGGTTAATTTTCCAGTGTACTTCTTCCAGATGATGCTGTAACTACTGCTGATGCCACTGCCCTGCAGCGACCGCAACGCCTCCTGCCGCAACTTTTGCTGCCACACTATAAATATAACATTAATTTTTATGTTTTCATATTTAGCATCGCTTCGCTGGGCTCAAACACCCCAAAGCACTAGCACACACACACAAACACGCACACTCGCATACACTCATAAAGATATGGCCATTGAATGACGTTTATGAGCGATATTGCCAACGTCGACGCTGCGCAACAGCACTTTAACAGCCCAGCATCCACATCTGTTAGTGCGAAAAACTCTGTTAATGCGGTATCCCGCGGATGCTGCGACTGCAACGCCAGCAGAGGCGGTGACAGCGACTGAGGCAGTGGCAGAGCGGCTTGAGCAGCGGCAGCGACTTCTATTGTCATTTTCCACATGTGAAATTTACCGTTACTTCTTCGCTCATTCATTCGCTGTTTACATTCCGATTCGAAGACTTTTCCCAATTCGAGCGCGATTTTCGATTACCAAAATTACCAAAATGATCCTTAATAGATTCGAGCTCGAAAAAGTGTAAAATGTTTGTTAGATTTCTAAATTAAGTTTTAAAAAATTTGTGTTAGATATGAAAACAATACAAATAATAAATAACAATAATAAATATCGAGAGAAAATTAATAAATGGAATATAAATAAGTTAAGATGAAAGACTTTTAAATGAATAATTTAACTATTTAATTAATTAAATATTTACAGATAAAAAACTAAAGAATAAGAATAAAAAGACAAACACAAACCAAATTTCAAACAAAAGTTCTACAAAAGGAAAACAAAATTGTTTAAAAACTTTAAAAAATAGTAATGGAAAGCTCAAATTTATAAAACTCATTAATTTATATTTGATTACGCTTTTACATTAAGTAATTGTACTTAAATTACTTATATAATCTCCGAAACATTATAGGAATACTTTAACAAATAAAATAAAATGAAATTATGATCATTCTAAGCACCTTCAATATAAACACTCATAAAGAAATTAAAGTCTCAAACTTTTAACATTTGTAAATTAAGATTTGTAAAGAAATGTGAAACAATCAACTCAAAATGCAAACTTGACTTTTGTTCAATAAAGAAAATAGAAGAAAATAAAAGAAAATACCTCCCAACTAGACACAGAGTCTCTATAAATTTTCCTATCAAACCTGCGATTGACGCGTTTGCACAAATGGCATAGAATATGCTAATTACTTGCATAAATCTTTATAAATTAATGCACCCCTATTACGTGGGTTTGTGAATGTTGGCAGTTCGTCTGCAGCTAAACTTAATTTCAACTTTTACAATCGCGTCGCCAATCGAATGGATCGGAACCACACGGAAAGTGCTTGCAAACTTTGCAGTTACAAACAATAAAAGATATATAGCAAAAACCCTAAAGGACTTATCAAGGACTAAAACAACATACTTGAACTCAGTAGCCAGTGCAAATAATAACAAAAGAGGAGACAGACGGATTTCCTAGAAGACCTACCTCAAACGCGGAGTAGGCCAAGCTAAGATGCGATCGATAGACAAAAGACCCTCTAAAATTATTATATATAATCACTTGAGTCATGTAACTTTCTACTGCGCTGTAGTGCTTGAATTCCTGGAAGTGTCATTACTTAAAACAAATATGCATTCTATTCTATTCCATTAACTTAACATGAATTTCACATTTAAACAAAGTACTTAAAGTAACTTGTGAATTTGATTGTAATGTAGAAAAGATTACAAACTTATCTTGTAACTAAAAAGCTAAAATAGATACCCTTTCTCAAGGAAATTATACAATTTAGAATTAGGCAAACTTTAGGTAGGAAATTAGAGGCCAGAAATTAGTAACTCCCTTAATCAGTACCTTTGTTAGTCATCCCAAAATAGCGATTACAGTCAGAGCCACTTGGCGAACAAAATCATTATCATCGATCATTATCTGTGCTTTCAAAATGCGGCTATCAATTGAGCCCCATCATTGATAGATGAGCGAGGCGAGGCCCTTGAAGCCTGCCAAAAACACAAAAGACAAACCTCTGAATATATGTCTATATGTATATATGCAGATAAATGCTCGATTTCCCGTCTCTTGAACACACGACACGGGGCGGCTGCAGGGCGATAAAATGCAGTGTCAGTTGAAGTGCTTGATTGGGCGATTTGCGAGCGCTTCGCCTGCAATTAGAAACGGCAACCGCAAACACTGCCAAATAACGTAAAGTCAGGGGCGTCCGATGGAAGGGGGAATTCCCCAACTGAACTGTCATTCACAAGCCCGGCGGGGGTGGTGCTTGAAAAATGATTTACACGCGCAAATCATAAATTATGCCCATTTTCGAGTGGCGGCACCGGAAGCAACGACAAATGCAGATGACACGCTAACGATTGCAGGCGGTGATTGGGAGAGTTTGATTGCAAGTTTGATTGAGATTTTCGATTGGCATTTGGTATCGGTGTGATGCTAATGATTGACCCGACCCCTTCCTCTGTGCTATCCGCTCTTTTGGAGCGACTCTTATCGGACCAGTTAACGTCATTCAATCCAATTCAATCCCATCGAATGAAATCCCATCCACTCCACTCCACTCCAATTCAATTTCAAATTTCACATTTTCAATCACACCAGCACCACACACCTGGTGGTTTGATTGAAAGCAGCGACACTCTCAATGCTAATGAGCCGCAATTCCGTTACCCATAACCGCAGGCGATTCAGTTCGCGTCGGTCTTCGCTGGGCATCGCACGGTTCAACGCTGCCGGGTCTCAAGAAATTTGAAATACTTCCCTCTAACACCTGGGTTATATAGCTGGTGCCCCATGCCAAAGCGTTGCGATTATCGTACGATTCCACGTCCGGTTGTCCGACTCTGTCCGGCCTTAATTAAAAAATATCGTTTTTGCGCACTGATAAACGCGGTGGCAACGCAGAAGGGAAGTCGCTTGATAAAATCGCATATATAAATATATCTTTATTTTGGCCAACACAATGCGTAAAAGTGATCTTGTTCATGGTTCCAAGCTGCTGCTCCTGATTGTCGTCTCTTTGGCAGTGTCCTGCAGCTCAGGTTGGTACTATATAACTCTAAGCATCACATGATCTTATTATACATGAAATGTAGCCCTACTTTAATGGGTTTCCCAGAACCCACACACTTGTATTATCAGCTTTTGAAATTAACTACAAAGTTTTAACATCCCTTTAATTACCCATTAAATAATTTCTTCTATAATTTCACCACTCTGATACTCTTTAAATTCAATTACTGCTTCTTATCAATGATTCTTTCCTCGAAATAATTGAATCGCAAACATCCGATGTAATGTCAAGTTAACACTTGAGTCCTTCTTTGATTTCCTCGGGCTATTTACCCTCTTTAGGTACAAATGTGTTCGGTTTATATTTAACTTTAAGTGCAAAAATGTACGTAATGAAACAATAATTATCTGAGCCTTAAACAATTCTTATTCAACATATTTCGCGGAACTCTGATTAATGAGGAAATCAAGAGCAGTAATTTAAAGTAATGATGATAAGGGCCAAGTAAATAGAGAGTTATTTTTAAATGCTTTAATTGCTCTAAAAAAGTTAAAGGTAATGCCTAAATTTTGGAGATAATGGCATAAGGGGTTTCTTAAGATTTATTGCTTATTTTAAAAATTTAGATAAAGATGGAAAGATAAAGATACATTTTATGACAAATGAATTAAGAGAAATTATCAACTTGTTTTTAATTAATAAAGTTCAGAGAATAAAAATAAGGGAGATAACTAGGGTAGTCATTTGTATCTTTGTATCTTTTTTTATTTAAGATAGTAAATCAATGTCAACTTAGGTAGATAGATCCCTTAGGTGGGTGATCTCCACAAGAAGTTTGTATATTTCCTCCAAAAGATACATCCCTTGAAAGATACTCACCTTCCCTCGATCCCCAATGATCATCGATCAACAGGTTTATCTTAAGAGCCGCCATATAAACAATCTGCCGAAGGCTAAAGAGAGCTCCAACTCACAGCAGCCGGCAGCATCGCTGGGGCTCGAAGAGAACGAAGATCTGTGGAGCACTTCGCGCTCATCGCTTTGACTATCTCTTCGACGGGGGCCCCTGGCCGGTCGGTCGGTCGCATTCTTGTTGCTGTTGTGATAAGGCCACCTTGAGACTAGGCGTTGCAACAACAAACACAATCAAATCGAATGCTCTCTGTGCTTTCGAATCGAAATCGTTGCCAATTCGCTTAAATTCGCAGGCCAATTCTCAAAACGAACTCAGTTGAAAAAGGCGCGTTGTGCGAATCGGGCAGATATATTTTTCAACGACAGCACAAATATAGCAAAACAAATAATAAACAATTAAGCATGTAAATGAAACTAGCGGGAAATGCTACCATTAATTTATTAACCAATATCAATTCCATCAAAATCAAGCGTTGAGCACGTGCCCCCGCATATTCGCAGACACCTTGAGAAAACCCGCAAAAACTAAATCAAAATAAAAATAAAAACAAAACTGATAAGGCAACGCGCGTAGATTGGTATTTATCAGAGCAAATAAAAAGCGTGCCAGCATAAAAAATATCAACGAAAACAATATTCAATTAATTAACGAAGCGCGCGCGATCGAGGGGGCGTGGCAGAAGCCTCCCCCCGCCGTCTCTCTTAGCAAATTCAAATTCTTCTATAAGTTTATAGCTTTACTCATTCGAATTGTCAACGTCAACACACGGCAAAGTGCTTTGGCTTCTTCTTTGACAACGTCGTTGTGCATATTTTTGTGCGTTTCACGTTTCGCTCTCGTCCGATATTTTTGCTTAATTTTTCGCTTTTCGGCTTTAGCAGATCTTTTTTTCGGTTTTCTGTGTGTTTTTTCGGCAACGCGGCACGATTTTTAACCAGTTTGTTCGGTCGCCTCGGTCTTCTCGTGAAATGCGAAGAGAGCTTCGAAGGCAGAAAATAAAAGAGAATTAGCCGGATGGATATGTTGCTTGTTTTTATTTATTTTTATTTTCCTTTGCTAGAGGCAAGCGATTTTTCAATGTTTTTGCGTTTATTTTTTGGCCATTTATCTGATTAGATAATCTTGGCAGAAGCTCCCACGCTTCCTGCTTAGATAATCTAATGGCCAGGGTCACCCCACTCACGTCCCTCTGTCACTCTCTCTCCCTCTATGTTTAGTGTAAAAACCGTGTAAGATCAAAGGAATATATGCTATAAACACCAGAAAAACAGAACAATATAATCTCTAAAAAGACCAATACCATGGCCATAGAGTCACGCTCAATGAGCACTGCCAGTGATAGTGATAATACCACAAGATCATCATTCGCAAAATCCACAAGAATCTCCACGAATCTCAGCGATAAGAGACGCGCCGAACAGCTGTTCCGCTGCGCCTGCGCCAACTTCAATCTCCTGCTCCTCACGCTGATGATCGGCTTTGGCAAATGTTGCACTGCCACGCCCACACCCACACCAGCTGCAGCCACCTCTGCGCCCACAACAGTTAACGCACAACCGCTTGACGAGGGGGGCTCGCTGAGCAAACTCCTGGATGGCAAGGCCTTCATCAACATGAGCTTCAAGTTCCTCAATGTTTCCGGAAAGATTGGCACACCCCTCGGCATAGGTGAGAACCCATCTGCATCTCAGGTGAGAGAGATGCAATTGGTAGAAACTATGAACATTAACATGAGATCCCCAGAAAACCAGTAAGAGAAAGGGGGAGGAAGGGGCGGCGGGAGAATAGAATGTGCAAAGTTTGTTTTTAGCTTAGCATGTGCTAATTTTAGACCACAAGCGAAGGTGATGCTCAGGTGGAAATTGAAGTTGGAATACTCTCTAAGCGGGAGTAATGAATTATTAGAATTTAATGAGTAAAATTATATTTTTAATAATAAAAACTGACAAGAGTTAAAAGAAAATTTATATCATTATGATTTCCCAACTTTAAAGCTCTTTCTTTTAATTATTTATATAAAATACATCAAGATTATAGCATAAATATAATGGTTAATAATTATGTATAAATTATATAGAAATAAATTGGTAATTTTATCAGAAAGTCTTCTCTTATTTTATGATTTTGAAATATATTTTATATTTGGTATATCTTACAGTATCAGCTTCTTAAATATAACCAAAGTTGTTATATACATATTTAAAACCTTCAAAGGGTATTTCGTCAAGCATAGTGTCGAGTCATTCAACAGTCTTCGCTTGGCTTCACACAACATGCACTTGAAATGGGTTTGCAGTTAAAAAGATACAGATACAAACACCTGTACAGATGCAGATACATTTACAGGCATAGATACAGATAAAAGATTGCTATTTGCCACTTGTTGCATTCAAACAAATACACACACACTCATCCATTGATAGTGGCTCACCGGTTACCGTGGTTTAGAAATAGCCAAAAATTGTTTATCAACTTCCGCAATTGATTTCCGCCTTAACTTGACCAATGTATTTCTATATCTTCCGAAAGTTCCGAGATAATGGTAAAGACTGGCGTCTGGCTATGACGTTTTCTGGCACGGGGCATTCCAATCATAAATCTAACTTTAAATCAGGCACCGCCAGCTGGGATTTGACGTTGGGCGGCCAGCCCTGAACTGGGGATTATCTTATCGGTCGATTGTTAATTTTTACGATTTGTTTTTTTCTGCATTTCTCATTGGCCGGGATTTTGCGAATCGCCATTGCCATCGAGTGGCCCACTCAAGGACAGGCAGTCAGACAATAGAAATTTTCCTCGTATAAATCAAAAAGTTGAATAAAAAGATAGTAAAATGGGATTTGGAAAGGTATAATAAGTCCTTCAAAAGTTATTCAAACTTTCTTTGTGGTGTAATTATTTGTCAAGGAGAAATAATTACTTATTATTTCGTAAGAGTCTTACGAAAATTAAATTTAGGTATAAAAAAATCATTCAAGATTAATACATTTTTCTTAATGATAATTTTTGAAAAGTTAAAATGTCACAAAAATTTATTTAATATATATAGACACTAAATTAAAACTATAAAATTTTGTTTTGTTACTAAGAAGTAATCATAAAATATTAAACACGTTTTTTAATTCTTTAATCTTCTAAAAAATAATATTTTTCTCACATTCTTTAAATATTTATATTCAAAGAACAGCCAAATTCAATTTTTAATACATATTTATTCAGAAATCAATTAATCATTATATAAGAATGCAAATATTTCTATAAGAAAACATTACTTATATTTCCTAGAAAATGTTGTACTTTGCTCTGAGGTATCTTGGACTTTGGTCAAAATGATTTAAATTGTTGACAGAAGCACATCTTCAACGGCGCATTTCAGAGACTTGATTTTTCTTAAAAAGATATTGACGTAGTCCAGAAAAGCTATCCGCTGTCCAACTGCGTTGTCTTAGCTAAATTTAAACATATTTTCGCGGTCTTCATCAACATGTTGTGAACGAAGGAAATGCACCATATTTATAGAAGAGTCGAGCCCCTATTTCTCAATCGATTTGCCATGTAACGTGCCACATTATCTCTCGGCCGCCTGTCAGTCTCTCAATCTCAGCAACTGTTGAGTTTTCCCTCTCTGAATCTCTGCCGATTTATTGTTAATTCCATATGATTTGTTCTGCGAGTGAAAGATGCTGTCAGATAAATTAACATATGCTTGATAGCATATATATGTTATATACTTTTGCATATATACAATATGTGAGGCGGCAAGGTCGCCCCCAAGAGAGACAGAACTTGATTTAATTTCTGTTTGTGCGCCCCATTTAGTATTTAAATTTTAATTTATTCGCCTTGCCAACGGATTTTTCTAGCATATAAAACTAGTTTGTGCCAGAAACTCGCAACAATAACAATAACAAATTAATAGTGGGCGTGTTCATTGGTCTTACATATAATATACTGATGCTGATGCACTTTAATTGTTTTGTTTGCTTGCAGTAAACTTGTTTTGATTGATTCAACAATTCATAGAGTATTTACGCGATGCCCAAAACAATATTTTTTTTATTGATCTCATCAATCCCCCAGGAATCGCGTATTAATTCCCATTGAGTCATGCTCAATTATCAGGTAATCCATTAACCTTGATCTTGACGCAATTCACTGGGCTTATCAGTGCGCGGTTAGCTTTCAAATAAAAATTAGTATTAATTTGCTTAATCGGTAAAAAACGAACAGATTATTGATTTCACTAGACTTAGTTTTTGCTATCAATTTATGCGTATTTTGAAGCAGAATTATGATTAATTATCAGTTTGCTGAGTCTGGCCATGAGATAGCCGCCGTATCTAGAATATGTCATTTGGTATTTGTTATCATTTTCGAAAATATATATATATATATAGCTGTGATTGGCTGTGAAAATCGGATGATGATGATGACGACTAGCAGTTTCTCAAAGTGAATTTTATTGGGTTAAGCCAACCGGATTGCGTGTAGACGACTTGTTTTCGCCTTTACGTTTATCGAACTCATTAGTTATGCTAAGCAGTTTTATTTTCAATGGCTTTTTTTTGGTCTTATTTATTTATATTTATTCATAGTCTCAGACTTCGTCTGGCTTTAAAGTTAAAACTGGCAGACAATCTGTTGGCTCTGATTTTGATATGAAACTGGTTGGCGGGGTGTGTCAGGCTCACTACGGAAACTCTGTGATCAATAATCAACTTTAACTGGATCAATTAAGTTGAACTCACGTGGCCTGGCATAAGTATTTACAAACTATTATTGATGGTGGGAATAAAATAAAAAGAGGTTGCTTAACGTCCTTAGTAAATATTTAACAAGGAAAAATTATAGTTGAATAGATTTATAAGGCTCTAAAAAGCTGTTTATTTCTTTACTATTTTATTTGTAATTTATCGTGTATCTTTAATTCTCCATTAACAAATTGCCTACTAAATGTAGGAAGTATTATATTGATAAATTTCAAACCGCAGCAGCTTTCACTTAACTTTTGCTCTTTTGGAATTCCCAGAAATAAATATTTACCCAACTCCTCTAGCCAGCAGGACCCTTATCAATCCCAATAACTTATGGTGACTAAACTTATACCAAATATAAATAAATCAAAATAATTCATATTATTTTTCTATTTATATGCGGAGAGCCCAAGTATTTTTGGCTTGTCCATTTTTAAAGCACTTCGCCGTAAGCCTAACAAATATTTATTTTTGGGCATTTTCATTCATACGATTCCTCCATGAAGGCAAAGAAACCCATTCATTGCGACGCTTGACGTCATCTGGAATAACTTGAATGGCTACTATACACACACCATACACAGATAAATAGATACTGTATACTATATCGATATATCCACATCTGTCCCGTAAATATATGCATTCAACGATCCGAATTATAATTCGCCATTTGGTTGACTGTCATCGTGCATAATTGAAAACAATTCCCGGCCAGCCAGTGCGGCGTCACGAAATCGAATTGATTTGACCTTATTGATTGACGGCTGGCAATCGGTGATTTGGCCCTTTGTTTATTTTGCCACACGCACTCGCTTCAGCCAGCGAACTTCAATTACGGCAATTAGCAAGTAGGCGCACATATGTAAATATATGTATGTACGCGCCTGTGAATGGGAAAATATTGAGCCATTGAAATATGCAAACGAATCAGACGGATCGCCTGCGGAGTGTGGAGGTCCTGCGAATGGGTCAAACGAACAGAGCTGTCAACGGCAGGCAGGGCATGGAGAACCCTTTTCAAAATTATTTCTCCACTTCAGGCATTCTCCTCCTTTATCGCTATTTTACTCTCTGTGTGTGTGTGTGAGTGTTTGCTCAATGGCCATCTATAACATTCATATTTTTTATAGAATCCTGTCACATTTTGTATTAGGTTCCTAAGACTGTTGACATTCTAGTGCACTTGGAATAAAAATTTAAGATGTTTGGATAACTTAAAGTTGCTTTTATAAAGACCTTTGATGTTGTATGAATTCTTTTTAGAAATATTTAACTAATTACCTATGAATAGTTTCTTTTTTTTCTATATTTTCCTTTTTATGGCGAACAGCAAATAATTATCCTTAAATTTATGTATCTTTTTACAAATATCCCTAAAAAATATGTAACATTTCTTTCAGTATAAAGTCCTTCCTCTGTGATGCCTTGCTTTGTTTGGAATATGTGTATTGCATATATTTTCAAGGGCGGTATAGGGGGGGTGAGCAACGTAAAAAAAACGGAAGGAGGCCAAAAACTTTGTGATCCATTTTGTTTGAGGCTTTTCTGTTGATTAAAAGCCCCTCTCTGCTCCTCTTGTTTATCGTTTAGTATGCAAATGACTTGTCACACTCGCACACTCGCATGTGTGTCCCTCTGTGTGTCTGCTGCTGATTGTTTTTGAAGTTTTTCAGCCCTAATCAATTTGAGCTTTTGTTATTTCTCCTTTAATGAGAAAACTTTTCTTAGGGTCGAGAGTGGTGGCCCCTGCAAATCCCTTAAGTCCATAACTCGGAGTCGTTATAATTAGCCTTAAGCATTTGTGTTTTGTTTGCTTACCCCACTAAATCAATGCCGTTTGCATTTGCAGGCCAAGCCCTGGAAGCCAAGTGCGATGAGAAGCAGTTCCAGTGCCACAGCGGCGACTGTATACCCATTCGATTCGTCTGCGATGGCGATGCGGACTGCAAGGATCACAGTGACGAGCAGGTCAAGGAGTGTAAATTTATAGGTGAGTCTTTTTTATATCAGTTAGGGATTGTGCAAGCGAAAGAATGAGTGGGAAAGGAGGTTAATATTGACAGGTTTTATTTGATAAATTTATTATATGAATTACTTATTTATTACTGTCGACAAATCACAGCCTCATTCGGCATTTGTGGCTTAGTTATTTCAATCAATTTATTATTTTAATTTAATTGGTTGACAAATCTCTAAATCATTGCCTACTTAACCTATTATTTTACAAATATAGGAAGTATTTCTTTAACAAATAAGTTATATTAATTATTTATTTTATTTATTTAATTTTCAGACAATTTATTGCTTACATACATGAAAAGTAATAAATGGTTTGTGATAAATAGCACTAGAAGTTTATGCGTTATTAAAATTTTCAAATTCATCAAACAGTTTAAACTAGAAATTGAGCAAAATTGATAAGCTCCATATAAGAGTGAATCACTGAAAAATGTCCATTTCCGTTTCCGCTTTTCGTTGCCTACTTTTAAGCTGCAGCGGCCATAGAACGTCAACAGTGGCGTCCCGCTTTATTGATCCTCCCCCAACGGTTCAGCTGTTGGTTTTCCTTTTGTTTGCTTCAAACCTGAAACTGAAATGGAAACCGAAGCTGAAACTAGTTTGCAACATTTACGCATCGCAATTGTCGCTGTCTGGTGACCAAAAAGTGTGCCATGGCAGCAGCATTTGGACTATATCTCCCTTCGCCCCGCCGCCACTCGCCCTCTTCGGAAACATTAATGCAACGCATTTAGTTGGCTGACTGCGGCATGCAGCGCTGTTGCATCAGCAATTATTTGCCGCTGTCTGCCGCTTTATCACTCGCCCCGCACGAGACTTTTGCGACTTATAGATGCGACCAATATAGGCAGACCGATTTTGGATCGTAAAAGGAAACTATGTGAGGTCGTCTGCTCCGGCCTTATCGCCCGACAACCGAAAGCTGAGCATTCGAAATGAGTGCATCCATTTTGGGATTCCTGCGGCGCATAATGCAATGTCTTTATGTAACTCGAAGCTAATTAAATCCGCTGTGGAGAAATTGATAATAAGGCGGAGATGAGGCAAGGCGAGATGAGGCGGAGATGAAACGAAGTAAGCTGAGGAAGCAGCGCATTTTTGCTGAACTTGACTTGAATTTTGATAAGTAAGAGGGGTTTGCAAGGGTTTTTTTTCTGCGTATTTCCTGCTGAATATCAGAAAATATGCTTTAATTTCACGGCTAAAAATAGATTCTATTTTAATATGAGTAAATATCAATGAGACATTAAGTAAAGGGATATGTTGGGGGGAGGGTTTTCTTGTCTTTTTAATTGATAAAGGATTAAAAAATAAATCCGATACAACATTTTTTACTACGGTTTTTCAGCTAGTAAATAATAAATAAAAAATAAATAAATAAATAATAAATAAAAAATAAAATAATTAAATACTTTACCTTAATTTTTTTTAATCACCAAAATATACACATACTCATAATAAAATCTTTAATAAAGCTATTCCCAATAATCACACTATTATTGTTTTAAAATATCTATAATTTCTAAAAATGAATTCCTAATGAAATAAATATTATCTTTATTAACAAACTATTGGGCTCATACCTTTGATCCTTGCTCTCACTCAACACCAAGAGTATCTTCGAATTTCCACTCAAAACAAACACCCAGAGTACTCAGATATTCGCTCATTCAGAAGCCACTCACTTACCCCTCGGCTTACCACTCGAGCTGCGTCGCAATTTTGCACTCCACTCGCTGGAAAAGCTTTCCGACTCAACTCTCGAACGGAGGCTGCAGAGGCTGCAAGCCACTTTGGGCGGAATTGTTTTTAAGGATAGCCGCTCCGCCACCAAACACTCAGTTGGCGGCGAACCTCTCAACCAAACGGATGTCAGCGCGAAAAACGAGTGCGAAAGTGAAAGGACTGCCTCCTGTTTAAGGGGATAACATTTGCATATATATATCTATATATATAAACGGGGGAAACCCCAGACACAGACTCTGCGAAAAGCGTGCGTTAAATGTAAGCCAGGCGGCCAAAAAGTGTGCCAAGTGTGTGTGATTGTGGTGTGCCAAAGAGCCGCGAAAGAATAAACAAATAAAGCGAAAATATTAAAGGCTAATTGGACAGAGACGGAGACGGAGACGGAGGCGAAGACTCCGACTGAGTTGCCAAGATTTCATTCTTATCTCTGACAAGAAGCGCCAGCAGCAGGACTTTGCAAAATCCTGCGTGGGGGTCTGGCCCTCAAGGATATGGCCAGGAAGTCACCGTTTCTCGGCCAGACTTATCCGCAGAGTCAATCGGTGACAGTTGATGGGGTTGACTTCCCCCCAAACAAGAGCAGCACTTGCCATTTCAGCCATTTATCATTTAGTTGAACATTAAATGGGTTTCCGCCATTTTCCGACCCCCGACTCCGACGCAGTCTGACCCCGAAAAACGGAATATCATGTTTACAATTTATATATATTTTATGTATATATATATAAAGAGTATTTTGTGTGGTCCGCTCATAATGAACTTGAAATTGTGCTGCTTGAGGGCAGTTTTTGTTTGCGGAAATTATGCAATCAATTTGTGCAAGTTGGCTGAGCTGCTTGAATATGTCAACCAGAAATTGAACTCTGTCACAGCCTGCTGGGCCTCATTTATTAGTGGTAATCAAGGATCTCTTGGCTAACTCAATCTTCTATACTTTAGCTGCTTTAAATACCTAAAACTTTGTGGAATTTACTTGTGAAAAGCCCGCAAAATGGGTCGCTTTTGGTGTTTAATCTTCGTTGCCAGTTTGCTGCAAACGCAGAGCCACAGTTTAAGGGCTGTGACCATAAATGGTATGCAAATAATTATGGTTATTAATTTTGGGTAATTTAAGATTCTATTTGAGTGATTTTTAGGAATTTGTTAACAATTAGAAAACAATAATAATGGTTTTGTTTTGCTGACCTATTAAATGTTTGGTTCTTTATGAAAATATAAATATATATATTAAAATAACTGCAAATGATATATTATTTTAGGTCATTTAGGGGAGGTAATAAATAAAGAGCTGTTGTTGTATTTTCTAATATAAATATTTGTACATTAAACAGCTTAAAAATGCAGTCCATAACTGTAGAAAGCCTTCATTAAATATTTAAGCATACATTTGTGTGTAAAGTGAGAAAGGATTTTCCCACAAAAATATATTTAAAGCAGACATTTTAAGAGCTCAAAATATTAGTTAAAAGTTTTAGCTTTAAAAGGCTTTAAAAATATATTTTAAATGGGAATCTAAATACCTTAAATTATAATTATTGTTGAATTAAATATATTTGCAGCTATCAAAGTATTTCTTCTTTCAAAAATAAGTATACATTTTACTTTTTAAGATTTTCCCTGAGCATGATTTTCAAGAGCTTTTGCACTTTCTTAAGTACTTCTTGTTAACTCTGTAGTGCTGCTATCATGTCCTTTTATCAGCCGGAATTCACCGACTTCCGAAAGTAAACTCAAAACGCGGCAAAATTCTCGGTTAAACTGGTGAAGGGAAGTTGGAGGGAAAACTTTTAACTATTATCAGGTCGGAAAGTTTTCGACACCTTTTAACTTAAATTAAACATGCCGAAATCCCAATCATCTGGATTTACAAAAATCCCGTTTTTCACCCCCTCTAATCCCTCCTCCTCACCCACTTTCCCCACCGCTTTTCCAACAACATCCGCTGGCAGCTAGCCTGGCAGCGATGCAACAGAATATTTTCGCCAGCGCCGCTTAACATTTGCATACAAATTGGGAGAAGAGGAAAGCGGCTGCGATGCAGCGATGCCGTGAGGAACACACGGAAA
The DNA here is from genome assembly GCA_008042485.1 of Drosophila mayri. Lineage (NCBI taxonomy): Eukaryota > Metazoa > Arthropoda > Insecta > Diptera > Drosophilidae > Drosophila > Drosophila mayri. The sequence continues at coordinate 208,577 of VNJN01006874.1, read as the reverse complement.
CATCAACTGCCAAAGGCCAAAGTTTTTTAATCAACTGAAAAGCCGTTTAAACTTAGTTAAAAAAATAAATTATGCTGCAAAATGCTGCATGACAGAATAAGTTTTATGTTTTTATGTGCAGTTTTGTCGTATATTTTTGTTTTTTTTTTTTTTTGGCGGGGAGGAAAGACCGCATAAATGCAATCAATGAAAGTTTTCAGACCGCCGTTTTTCATGTCATGGATACAAAAAGTTCGACTCTAATTTGATTTTTAATTGGGGGCAACGGTGACATCAAATTTTAATACTTTCAGATCAGCGAAAATTTGCAATTTGTCCGCGGGGCGCAATTTTGCCCCCAAAAAATAATGTCACATATTAGCAAGAACGACAGGCGAGGGGGGAATAACATAAAATTGAATCGACAATCATGGGGAGCCATGTTCGTACACATTTTATTTTCGCCTGTTTGGGTCACACATGTGGCCAATTTTTTATTGTTCACTGAATGCGAGTATTTATATTCGCCTCCTTTGTTTTGCTTTTTCCTTTTTTTTTTTAACAAATATTGGCTCACATCAAAGTTTTGTTTTGGCGCAAGTTTTCCTCACAAAAAAGGCTCACATACACTCGTTGGATTTTTTCATGCCACATTTCACTCTCGGCCATAAAAAGTTTAGAAAAATAATCATATAAAATGTTATTGATATGGCGGCAAACACTGGGTCCGACAAGCATAAAAATTGATTAAAAGTTACAGGGTATTGGCATTGGCAATGGGCTTTTCCTAGCCACGATTTGCATAAACCAAAAGCAGCTATTTCGTTATGGCCACAAGGCATGTTCCAATCATTTTCAACAAATGCTTAGAATTCTGTTTTATACAGGCAGTAGAAATGGCCACAAGAATTTATGAAAGCTTCCATTCAACATGAAACCTAAGGAAACGGAAAATTCTAATTGCCAAGGCCACTCCAAGAAGTATGCAATGGAATTTCGCAACTAGCTTTTCCGGCTGTTGAGCCGGAATAAAGGCATTTCATAGCAACAAGTCCGTGGCGGATTCAAAGAGCAACTAATCCTATTACCAGTCACATGCACACATATATATACACATGTATCCATATACTACTATATATCCTGCCACGCGGTATAAAAAATGACACATTTTCGCTGCCCCCTTGGAGTGGCATTGAAAAGCCATTGCAGCAGCGTCCTTTTTGTTTTTCCTCGTGGATATTGTATGGTGTATTTTCCCTGCTCAGCACGTGCTCAAGTGCGTGTAAATAAATGTGTTTGGGTGTGTATACACAAACACACATGCAGGGGGAAAAGCATTCATAAACACGCGTACATTTCTGAGTGCCCCCTATTTTCCTTTTTTGGTGTGTTTGCTTGGCTTTTGTTTTTGATACGGGTCGCCGGGGGATTTCAAAGCCAGGCAAACATACAACTGCGGTGGTAATAATACAGTTAAAAATATATTTCAAGTTGAATGTATTTATTTTTATATTATATTAACATTTTTATGGGCGTTAAAAGTTATTTAAAATTGTACTTTATTAGTGAAATCTATCGTAATGAGCTAAACCATTTTAATGCAATTACTGAAGGGAAACATTATATAATAAATTAGCATTTTTATTATAATTATCACAAAAACAATTCAAAAGTGCTTGTATATGATTTATTACTATGTTTGTTATTTAAATTAAGCTCTTTTCTGATTGAAATAAACCCATTAAAGCCTTAACTATCAGGTTATATTAATCCTACCATAGCAAGACTCTAAAAACCAAATGCGAAATTCTAAACACTCTTTAAATAGTTAAATAAAGAATTAAATTAAATTTTATTAAATTCTTTAATTAGATTTCACCCACTTTAACTTGATTTCTTTTACCAATTCTGCTTTGCAGAGGCCACCTGCTCAACGGACCAGTTTAGATGCGGCAATGGCAATTGCATACCAAATAAATGGCGCTGCGATCAGGAGCATGATTGTGCCGATGGCTCCGACGAGACTCCTGAATTGTGCAGTAAGTAGAGCCCCATGAAATCTAGGGGTATATTCAAAACACCCACGGAGAGAGACTCTGAGCTAACCGTTTCGATTCTGTGTGTGTGCTGTTTAGTGAATGCCTGTCCCAACAATGAGTTCAAATGCCGCACCGTCGAGCAGTGCATTCCGCGAAGCTGGCTCTGCGATGGCAGCAACGATTGCCGCGACAAGTCCGATGAGGCGCACTGCAGTAAGCCAAAAACTACTACCACCCACAACCATTTCCCGCCACCCTCTTACCACCCTCTCGTGTGTAATCGCTTTCACTAACCAACTTGCCGCATAACTCATACGCACCCTTAATGGAGTGGCGCTTGCATAATTTTCGCAACAATTTCCCCCCCTCGCGATGCTCAGAAGTTTAATCAAGTCATTGAGAGCGAGAGTCACAAGTACCAGATGTGTGTGTGTGTGCGAGTGTGTGTTCATTTATGTGTGTGCGGGTGTATTGTGTACTCATTCATGGCGGCCCTTGACAACAAGTATACGACGCGTTGCCGCTGAAACTGGAGCTGGTAATGGCGCTGACGCTGGCGGTGACGATGGCGCCAGGCAGCATCGCATGAAATTCGCTTAATCCTCGCCCACAGACACAATATCCTCGACATTGTCGCGGGTAAACTACAGGCGACCTTCAATAAAAGAAACAGGGAAACATTAACAAATTTATGATAATGAAAAAATAAGTTTTTTATAGGATTTTTTAAGTGAAATAAAAGGAGAACAAAAATCTGCTATAATTAATGATTTCTCTTCACTAAATCATTTTGAATAGATAGAAAATTTAATCAATTACTTGTTATTATTCAGCCATACTTATACTTATATATTTCTTGGACTACATAAAGTAGTTCTACTGTATTTAAGGGCGTTGCTGCATAAAATCAGTTGATGTTTTTGCGATATCTAACCCCTAGACGAGTTCCCCAGGCTGATGGAATATTTAGAAATGTTTTCCTTTTAGCCTTACAAGGATAGGAGTGGGATATTCTTCTCTAATAAATGAATTTATTGTTATGTCTCCGTGGGTAATACATGGCGTATGCGTAATGCATTGAAAGCAATGGCAGCTCAACACAATGCTTTCTCTTTCCTGTTTTTGTTTTTATAAACGCTGCTCGTCAATTTTGATAGGAGCCCGCACCTGCTCGCCGGATGAATATGTCTGCAAGAGTGGAGAGGGACAGTGTGTTCCTTTGGCCTGGATGTGCGACCAGAGCAAGGACTGCAGCGATGGCTCCGATGAGCACAACTGCAGTAAGAATAATCTGTGAATTGATTTCACCATTTTTGAGTAGTGAAATTTAATTCCATTTTTTCCAATTATTTACATTTTTTATTTAGAATGAAAAATGATTTTCAAAGAACTCTTTTAGTTTGTTCTACCAAATATAAATTAAATTCTTTTATATTTTTTAATCAAATATTTGTTTATGGCTTTACTCAGGTGAAAATAAATACCACTTACTTTCTTTGGATTTATATTTAAATCTCTCTTTTTGAGCCCCCTTTGAAAATGTATTTATTTATTTAGTTCGATTCTACTTAAGTTGAGAGAGAAATTGCTTCAGTTTCCGTTGCGTTTCCTTTGCTTATACAAATAGTTTTTAATTTCCATTCATCTGTAGCTGCATTCCGAGCCAACTTCATTCAGAGCTTTCCCCACTTACCCATCCTCTCATCTTCAAGTAAACCTCATTGCTAACTTATTCCAACTATTGAGGCAACCGCACTTCATTTGGCTTTTGGTTTTGGTTTTTAGTTGCCATTCATCTGAGCTTTCTGCTGGCTGTGGGCAAGACCCCCAGTGACCCCGAACTGTGGATAATCATTTCTTTAATGTATTTAAAACTTGTTTATTGGGAAATGGAAAATAGCTTGGCATATTGAGTATATAAATTAAACCAAAATTAATTCTACAATTTATTTATGCTTCTCCAAGTTTTAATCCTTAAGAGCCAACTTGATTTTCTAAGAGATTCTTAACTTTCTCATCTTTAAACTCCCCAAGAAACTCGCTTTGTCATTCGAAATTCCCCCCAGAAACTCCCAACTCATCGACTTCATTTCGCCTTTATCCTTTTTTGTTCCACCCTCATTTGTTTGCAACTTCCTTTCTGTGGCGAGTGTGTTCCTAAGTATCCTTGATAAATTCCCCAGACCAAACCTGTCGCTCCGATGAGTTCACCTGCGGCAATGGACGTTGCATCCAGAAGCGTTGGAAGTGCGATCACGACGATGACTGCGGCGACGGATCCGATGAGAAGGAGTGCCCGGTGGTGCCCTGCGACCAAGTGGCGGAGCACACCTGCACCAATGGCGCCTGCATTGCCAAGCGTTGGGTCTGCGACGGCGATCCGGACTGCTCCGATGGCTCCGATGAGCGGGTGAGTGAATAATATACGCCATAAATTCCCATTTCCGGCGGAAAAGAAAGGAAATTCCCTCCCATTCTTCGGCGTTCGTTTTTCGGTGTTCGGTTAAGCCACATAAATTATGGCCAAGTTGGGCATAACTCAGCGCCTGCCAGCTTTGGCAGCTTTTGTTGTCAACGCAGGGCACGCGTAAAATTGCATTTTTGCATGCTTAGAGGGGCTGCATAATTTCCAGGACATAGTTTTGCCTCAGAGCGAAAAGTTTCCGGAAACTGTGAGGCCAGCAAAGTTTGTCCGGTGGAAAAGGAATAGGTTTTGTTTTTCACTTTCGAACTACAAGAAAAAATGGCTTTGCTAAAACGCGTTTTAAAGTAAATTCTATAAATATTTACTTGGTTTTTTTTTTTAATATTTTATTTTATTCTCCATCCTTATTAAGGCCTGTGCAAACGTCACCAAGACTACAACGCCCTGCTTGCCGCATGAGTACCAGTGCAAGGACCGCATCACCTGTTTGCACCACAGCTGGCTTTGCGACGGCGACCGAGACTGTCCGGATGGCGACGATGAGCACACGGCCAACTGCAAGAACGTGACCTGCCGGGCGGACCAGTTCCAGTGCGGAGATCGCAGCTGCATACCTGGACATCTCACCTGCAATGGCGACAAAGACTGCTCGGATGGCAGTGACGAGCGAGACTGCGGACTGAGCTTGAGCTTGGGATCCGAGCAGGGAGCCTGCAACTCCACCAGCGAGTTCGATTGCGGCGGTGGTCAGTGTATAGCTCTTTCCAAAGTCTGCGACAAGCGAAAGGATTGTGCCGATGGCGAGGATGAGCCGGCGGGCAAGTGTGGTGTCAACGAGTGCGCCACGAAGAACGGCGGCTGCATGCACCACTGTGTGGACCTGATGGTGGGCCACCGCTGCGAGTGCCACGAGGGCTACACGTTGTCCGCGGATAAGCGGAACTGCCAGGACATCAACGAGTGCGATACCCCCGGCAAGTGCTCACATATATGCGTCAATGAAATCGGTGGCTTCAAGTGCGAGTGCGAGGCGGGCTACATGAGGGATCCCCGCAACCACACCAGGTGCAAGGCCAGCGAGGGACATGCCTCTCTCCTATTGGCCCGGCGCCATGACATTCGAAAGATAGCCCTCGACCACATGGAAATGACCTCCATTGTGAATAGTACCAAGGCAGCCACAGCTTTGGATTTCGTGTTCCGCACGGGAATGATCTTCTGGAGCGATGTGACCACACAGAGCATCTACAAGGCGCCCATTGACGAGGGCAGCGAAAAGACTGTGGTGCTGAAGCAGTCTTCGGTAACCTCGGATGGCCTGGCAGTGGATTGGATCTATAACCATGTCTACTATACGGACACCCACAAGTGCACCATCGAACTGACCAACTTTGAGGGCAACATGGGCAAGGTGCTAGTGGAGGACTCGCTGGACATTCCGCGTTCTATTGCCCTGGACCCCATCGAGGGCTGGATGTACTGGTCCGACTGGGGTGCCTCGCCGCGCATTGAGAGGGCGGGCATGGATGGCTCCCACCGCACCACCATCATTAGCTACGATGTCAAGTGGCCCAATGGCATCACCCTGGATTTGGTGAGGAAGCGCCTGTATTGGGTGGACGGCAAGCTGAACATTATTTCGTCGGCCAACTATGATGGCTCACAACGGCGCCAGGTACTTTACTCTGGCGAATACCTGCGGCATCCCTTCTCCATCACCACCTTCGAGGATTACGTCTACTGGACCGACTGGGACAAGCAGGCGGTCTTCAAGGCGAACAAGTTTACGGGAGAGGACGTGGAGCCCGTGACAGCCGTGCATATGGTAAGTCTTTCTATTGATTTTAATTATTTGTTAATTATATAATCTCCTAATTATTTTATGCACTATAAATATTATTGTTTCTTGTTTTAAATTTCCCATCTTCTCTCCTTTTAGCTCCAGCATCCCATGGTGGTCCATGTTTACCACCCCTACCGCCAGCCCGATGGCGTTAACCACTGCCAGTCGGTCAATGGCCACTGCTCTCACCTCTGCCTGCCAGCGCCCAGGATTAACGAGCGGAGTCCTCGCATATCCTGCGCCTGCCCCACGGGCCTGAAGCTGATGGGCGATGGCCTCATGTGCGTCGAAGATCGTAAGTATTCGAGAGATTTTGCCATATGCTTTTGATTTAACCAGCATGGCATGAATTTTGATTTAATGCTTACACTAACATAATGAAACGCAATTCCCAAATCCCCAAAATACCAAAAAAATCCGGCATGACTTGCCACTGCATGCAGATCTTTATGTGGCTCCCAGCACGAAACCCCCGCGAGCCCGCAAAACGAAACCGAAACCGAAGTTCCCTGGGCGGAGACTGCCCACCGGTGTCAAGGTGGGACATGGTGACCATCGGATAGAAGGGAAAGCTGATCCCGGGCTGCCCACTAGGCTGCCACTTTTGGCGGCGGCGGCAGTGTCTTTCGGTAGGCCTGAAAATCCTGTTGTGTGTGTTCTGTCCTCTGTTGTCCTGTGAATGGGTTGACCTCATGCTGTGTCGTCCATATAGGTTATATGTATATGAATATATATTGTCTGGGAAGTCGCTTTACATTTAATTTTTGTTTCATTGTTTCTGTTGCATTCTTTAGCCTTACAAAAAAAAAAACACTTTTGAACAAGAGATTAATAATATAAATTTAACTTTAAACAGACCTCAAATTAAGGTTGTTTAAGAATCGACTTCCCCCTCTTTTATATATTTTCCACAACTTTTAAATACAGAAAAACTTTCAAAGTTGTAATTTTTCCAACAATTTCATTCCATTATTTATGAGATGCAAATCATTCAAACATCATTTCCCCTCTTGTTGAACCCAACCTGTCCTTCAATGTAAAATTTGTAACAGAAAGAAACACGAAGGACTAACGAAGAAGAGAACTTCATCAGCAGGATGTCAACGGGAATTTTGATTAATAAATGCCATGGAGTAGGGATAACTTTGATAGTTATCCTTTCGAATGGGTTGACATCCCAGCGACTTCCTCTCCATTTATACGTCTCTCTCAACTATGCTTTTCACTGTTTATAAACACTTTCGTGAGATTCAGATTTATTGCAAGCGTATTAATCAAAAAGCTTGCCAGGATCCGCACTCAAGCGAAGCCCCTTTGTGTGGCACCCCAGCCAACAACAACATTTGCTTTGTCATGGCCCACATTAATCATCATCAGGACAGGCATCCCCCATCCTTGACAGTTTCATAAACGCCATCCGGATTGAGCCACTTGCATCGGGGCCAACCGCAAGTAGGCAGGCAATGGGCCAACAATGCAATCGAGACCCCCAAGGGGAGGCCGACGCCCCCCTCCCCAAACTCCGATCCCAAACCGCCGACCCTTAACCCAACCCACAATTCCCAGCCGCAAAGTATGAGGTTAATATCAAGGCGGGGGCTAGGGGGATGGGATTCTCCTCCAGTGTTTGCTTTAAAGTGCGGCTCAACTTAATGTTGATAACTTTTACTGTTTTGACTAGCAGGAGAAGTCCTCCCACGACGCCATTAAATGTGATGCGTTAACGATGTCATTACGCTGCCATTTCCATTTCCATTCTCAGTCTCAGTCTCAGCCTTCCGTATCAGTCCCATTCCCACTTTCATTCCCATTCCAATTCGTATTCCCAATCTAAATCGGCGGCGGCCGGTTCTTTCGCATAAAAGTTTGAGCCATCAAAGGCGCGAGCGCGTTTAAGTGTTTATTTGCGCCTAAATGCGCACTTTGAGCGATTTGATTGAAAATTCCTCCGCATCCTCCGCCAGTGGGTGGCGGCGGTACAGGCAGGCCCTAAGCCGCTTGGATTCTGATGTTGAATCCCTCTTTCGCTTTGCTCTTTTATTGCAATGATTTCCGTTTTCTTTTTTATACAGTCTTCCCTTTTGTTTATCATTGCCGAAGGTAGTAGCAGCATTTAAGCCCCGTCATTGTGATGGAGCTGGAATAAATCCTAAAAGGGGTGGCAACGGGTGGCAAAGGATTGGCTGAAAGAAAACCTTCTGACAGGGTCTAAAAATAAAGGCCTTTCTTTGAATATAAATATATATAATGCTTATAGACTTGCGATTTTTTAGACACATGAGTTTTTCTTAAGAAACTGCAAGAGCTTAAGAAGAAGGCTTGAAAGGTCTTATAATTTATGTAAAATAAAATTAAAATGTTTTATGTGTTTTGTATGTGTTTAATTGGAAAATATTTATAAACTTGGTTTCAAAAATAGCATTACTAAAAACTAGCTCCCCACAATAAATGTTTGCTTTTATGTTTCTCTTTGTTTTGACTAACATTTTCCTATAAAAAAATCACCCTAATTGAAACCCATTTTTATCCTTAGTTGCCGACCAGCGTCCTATGAAAAATCAAACCCAAATCGAACAAACCACAGCGCCCAGTCCGCAGCCGGATTCCGGCTTCATAGCGCTGGTGGTTATAGCCAGTCTCAGTGGTTTTGCAGTCCTGCTATCGGTGGTAAGTTGTCGGGCAATCAAGGCTGATTGAAATCGGAATGGAAAACTAATAAATTTATTTCCAAACAACAGCTCCTGCTCATTGGCTATCGCTACTGCAGCAAGCGACGCATCAATTCGATGAACTTTGAGAATCCCATCTACCGCAAGACCACCACCACAGAGGATCACTTCAGTTTGCGCAAAAATCTGCCGGCAAGGATCTACGATCACACCAGTGTCATGGATGAGGAGGTGGGTTTTCCTATAATATATAATATTTATTTAATAATGTATAATAATACATTTAATTACAGTACTCACCCGTCATTGGCATATCCTCGTATTAGTTTGATTCCTTTTTTGGCATCATCGTGTGGCATACAAATAGGACGATTCTTTCGCTTGGTCCTTGGAAAAGATGAAAGACCAAAGTTGACACTAGACCCGCGGCTAAAAAACAACAACAACAACACGCCTGAAGACTGAGCAACTCTGTGTATTGTGTAAATTAATTATTTTAAAATTTTAAGGCACGGCAAGGACAAGGCGGGTCACTTGGAGGGAGGGGGCGCATCCTTAAAGGATGCTGTACAAAATACTATGTCGCAGAGTTCTATCACAAAACAAAAATAAAAAATTAGTAATGAGGAACGTAAAACAAACGGAGATGTTTAAGAGAAATTTAATTGCTAATTATAAATTACATAGTTCCAAACTGTATATAGCTGTAAGTGTGCATTATTTTTAAATGAAGCGATTTAACTATAACTATACGTATATATGTATGACAAGGAAAACAAAAACAAAAAAAAAGGATCATAATGATTATGGTCTACTATTAGAGCAAGTTGAGAAATTATATTTCTGTTGACGAGAAGAAGAATCGTTTTATTATATTACCATTATTACTACATACGTATTAGCCTTTTGTTAACTGTATTTGTTAAGTGTACATACATATGTATATGTTTCCCCACTAAAAGATACATGATTAATAATAATAAACTCAAATATACTTATGTGTAGTGTATTTCTATGTTGACTTTTATTGCCCAAAAAGAGGTAAGTATTTGAAAGTATTTATTATATATTTTATCTTATATTATGGGGTAGGAACTGGTGGGGAAAATATAACTATATAATATACTATAACCTTCTTATTTTTATATTTATGCGCCTCGAAAGTAAACACGAAATATTAATCATACGACAGGGTGGGCCAGTTGGAATTTTATTTGGGCAAATCCTAACAAATTCTTTATGCATTTCCAAACCATATATTATATTAAAAATATAAATTATTTATTTTTCTTTTTATGCGGCTCACAAGCCAGTTAATAAATTACGCATACGACACGTGAGCCAGTTGGAACATTGTTTAAGAAAATATTACTCGAATTTTTTAAGCTTTTTCAAATTTTATATTTAATTTCAAAATTATATGAGGCAATTACATATTTTTCTGAATATTTTATTTATTTAAATTTGACCCAAAAATACAATTTCGTAAGAAATTCCACACAACAATTTCCCCTTTAATTACCACTTTGCCACATAAATTATTCTCCATAAATTCCTATAAATTCAATTGATCTATCAGCTGAATATGCAGAGGTATATCAATTAAAATTTGAATAGGCATATTATCTTAACAGCCTTCAGATCGAAGCCTTGACTTGTGACCCCCGCCAACAGAAACAATTTAGACCTGTAATTTCACAAATTGCCTATCGCGGTAATTGGCAAGATTCAATAGTGGCCAGTAGAAAAGAACACACCTCCAAAGCGAAATTGATTGTTACACCAGGCCCCCAAAGAGAGGGATCACGTTCACCCACCTGACCGGTCGCTCTTGCCCAGCCTCGGTTGCCATGACAGCTGTGCTCCACCAGCGAAGAGAGTGTGCGTTCTCTTCCGACGAGCCCCACAGTAGCTCCGGCTCCACATGTGCGCTGTCAACTGGCCCCCCACTCTCTGGCTGGCCCAGGTGAGATCCACCAAGTTCGGCTTGTACGCGTGGCGATCGTCGGTTCGTCGTCGCAAGCGAGTGCTCCGAATGCCGCACGAAGCGAACACCCGATGGTGCTATTGGTTGCTTGGCCATATCGGCCTGGCCGGTCTGGCACTCTTAAATCGTCGTGCGTGCCGCACTGTCGTATCTGCAGCGTTTCCGACGTTCCACGCGCCACAGTAACACCGTTAGCCGAGAAATTTTCGGTGCGCGAAATAAAAAAAAACGTTTCGGAAAGCAAAAGTTCAAAGCAAATAAAATAAAGTTCAAGCCGAGGTTTAAAAAGCCAACTCATCAACGCATTTCTCGAGCAGCAGCGAGCAAGTGTTAATTGGAAAATAAATGTACGAGTCTATTTTGGCCGAACGTTACGTCAATACATCATGTGAAACGGCAGCATAAATTTCCGTACCACATGTCTTGTGTTGTTTTTTCGTTGAAATAAATTCAAATGAAAACATTAGCATATAGAAATGGTGTCGCCCCACATATGTATCAATGCTCCACCTGGACTTATCACACTTTACAGAGCTGATAAGCAGTCGAAAAAAGAAAAAAAAGACTTGGCCTTAAACAAACAGAGAGCCAGCAAGGGAGCTGGTGTGAGGGTTAATGCTAACCCTCGCTTGACCGAAGTCGTCGCCCTTAGTCTGCATTTTTATGTGGCTGAGTGAGCCGAGTTTGTTTGTGTGTTTCGCGCTTCATGTTTCTCCTATGCTGTTTTCTGCAACATCGTATGATGTTTCTTTTTTTAGTCATTGCCTTTCAGCATAAGTTTATCGTGCATTTGCCTCGCACTCTCTTTTCGATACATTGCCAAACATTTTCGGTTTATTCTGTTTCTTTTTGACTTTACGTCTTTCTCCCTCTCTTTGGTATTCCCTCTGTTTCATGAAATTTTTTGGCAAACGTTGCGTGTATTTTTCTTGGACTTATTATTTAATAAAAAGACTATATATATAAAGTACATATATAACGAATTTGGGAAATCGAATTCGGGTGAAAAGTGTGTTTGACCCAGTGAGCTTAAACCAATGGACAATTATTATAAATAATATGGAAATATAATGATAAATATACACCAAGAAATTTCTAGTTTTTATGTTTATTAATATATTTCAACAATTTCATAATCAAATTTTCAAAGACTTTTTAAATTTGTTCGGTATTCAATGCCTAAAATGTATTCTATTTTATTCTAAAGAAAAACCTATGAAAATTAATGTTGCTGCTTTGGAATTATACCTTCAAAGAAATTATTAATTAATTAATAAAATAAACCTCTACAAAAAGTACCATAAAATCTCAGGCCTAAAGTGAATCTCTACCATATCCTTGCAGCTTGAAGAGCGCTTTAGAAAATGGCAACAGCTTGCCTCCCTGAATTCACGGAACGTTTTCAATCCACACAATTCAATCCGCCCGCAAATGAATGTGATAATGATGATAATGATGTGCCACCGCCTGCGACGCCTAAAACCAGTGCGTTCTTCTTCAGCGCCAGCACCAATTATCACAGCAAAATCCAGCAGCTAATCAGCTTTAGCTTCACCTCCTCGTTCCACCTGCTATTTATTACCTGCATCCTGAGCATCAGCAAGTTCTGCAATGCAGCAGCCATAAACGCGGCTCAGGTGTCAGCCGCAGCGCCCAGTCCCAGCGAGATAATGCAAAATCTGGGCGGATCGGCGCTGTTCGAGCGACTGAAGGCCAGCACTTTGGGGCCACCTCTGGATAGACTGAAACACCTGGCCCCAGCGGCGGCCAATAGCCTGAGTCCTGGCATAGGATCCGGAATGGGCATCGGAATGGGACACTTTGGCAACTCCATAAACTCGGTGCTCAATGGCAATCCCTTCAAGTTCCTCAATGTTTCCGGGAAAATCGGCACCTCATTGGATATATGTGAGTACTGTTTAAGCTCTCTTTTCGCTTCGATGATTTATTTAATGAAAATATTAACACAAATTTAAATAATAATAAAAAATTCCAGTTTTGTATTCTTTGAAATGTTCGTAATCATCTAAAGCTATAATGAATCACTAGTAAAAAAAAGATTAAAATAAAACTTCCAAGAAACTATGTCTTTGGACTTATTACAAATGGATCAAAGTCTGTAGCTGAGCCTCAGCCGATGGAAAAATGCAAATGATTAATAGGGAATGATAAGATAATGTCTTTTGGTTGGGTTGTCATTTATATTGTATACTTTAAACTCTAATCTTTATTAATTGAATAAAAAAAAAGAGTTTCCCTCTGTCGGCTTTAGGTTCTTTGATATTCCCGAGTTTCTCGGAGTGTAAAGGGGCCGCTGAGTTTATTGTTGCCGCCGCCGCTGCCTCTCTCATTTCTGGCGATCATGCCACCAGCAACTGCTATGTATAAACATATGTACACGTACTCCGATTTCCAGCAAGACTCCGATTTAAGCCAGGGCTCCGTCTCCCGCCGATCCGAATCCGAGAAGTCCGACTACTCGGTGGCTTGACTCAAGTTTTATTTATGCGAAATTCGTTGCCAGGCAAAACGGAAAAGCCAAAGCGTCTGGCAGTGCCAGTCAACTCCGTTTCCAACTCCATTTCCATGTCCAAGCATTCCGCGACGTCATACGATTTTCAGTCTGAGCTGAGCTGAATTCCCGAAGTAACCCCTGTCTGCTTCAGCTCAGCTCCAGTCCTCCTATCTATAGCGCTCTCTGAAGCCGAAACCTTTTACTTTCCTCTGCATTCGCCGCTGGGGACACTTGAAATAAATGAAGGATTGTATTTTATTTATTTTTTAGAAAGAGTTTGTATTTATATTTTATAATTATTTATATAAAATATATGGAATATGTCTAAAAGAAATATTTTTTGCCTATAAAACAAATTTATTTATAAATTTCTGAAATCATAGCTGCAAAGTCTTAAATATTTTCTGGAAAAATTTATTTGTTTACTTGAAATGTGAGCTTAGATTTTTGTTAATCGCTTTGCTCCTTCGAAAATTTATCTTTTAAATTTTTTGTTAAGTGTATACTCTTTGCCTGTCTGTTTCCCCTTCGTAATTATTCAGTTTTATGCTTACTTTTTGTACCGGCCGGCTTCCAAGCCGCATGAAACGAATGGAGCGCCACTTGACAGACTATAACTTCGGAGGCGACTCTTGTGAAACTCGCAGAGAAAACTCAGAATAAATAAAGGAAGAAGAGAAAACGAAAAGAGCAACAAGTGTCCAATTCTTGGAGTTACTTGACTTTCCGAATTGGTCACAGAAATCCAGGGAAATGACTTCCAGCACGTGCAAGCAAACCTTTAACATTTACAATTAAAATAAGCTGGAAATGGCATGATTTATTTATAAACATTTAATACACATTCCTACTTTGTTTTAACTTTATCAAAAACTTAATGCTTAATAAAAGAAAGGCATTATTTAAACAGTAAATCCATCACTAAGTGAAAGTCCTAATTCGGTTTTATAATTAAAATATTGTCTAATTAAACGAATAATGGAATACAAGTTCTTTGCATAAATTAATCTATAATATTGAAAAATTATTCATATTTGATTGTAATTATCATGATTATTATAACTTAATTAATCAAGAATATTTCTGATGTACTTTCACATAAATTAAACAGCAACCGCCAATTTTAATATCCCATAAAAATAATACCAACAGAAACATCAAATAGAATGATGAATTAGGAAGTATTTAGCATAATTTAAAAAATTCAGTAGGGGACTCACAAAACGGTAGACCCCAAACAACTGTTTTAAAATTTTAATGAAACCTTCAACTTGGCAAAAAAAAAAATCATACTTTTAGCGCTTTGAGTTAATGCCAACGAATGTCAAAGTTAAAAACAAAATGAATAACGCTGGGTCATGATAATAACCAAAATTTAAAGGTTAAAAGCTGATGATGATTGAAAGTGCCTCCACTTAACTGGCACAGCGTTAGATAAATTACTATCTTAACGAAACTATAAATAGATTGTTATAACTGGGCCAAATCCATAGATAACCCGCCATAAATGCATTTTCGTTGTAAATCCATTCGTTTCCATTTCTAATCAAACTCTAATAAAGGCTGAAAAAAGCTCGGCTGTCAAATAAATCGTTGGACAGGTTTTAAGGAGGGATATAGGTCACAGCTACTGAGATGAAACTATTTGGCAAACAATTATTTCCGCCCAGCTAAATATAAAGACAGCTAAATCGATCGAAGGCAAAATTGACAACTCTCATCCGGAGTCCTTGACAGCTTTAATGGCTGTCTGCGTTGCACGAGAAGGAACGTGTCATTCCCACGAGGAAGTCTGCGTTGATTTATTTCCAAATCGAAGTGAAACAAGTTTCCACAGCTTCTGTAAAAAACTGTCAGAGCATCTCGGCTGGGTCTCCCAGCTTGGTCCGGATTTTTATAATTAACTTGGCTAATTATGCCTGGCATTTGCACGTGCTCTGGATGCAACTGACGTTCGTCCCTGATTCAAACTTCATCGGTCTCTGCCTCTGGCTCTGCCTCTGGAAGTTGTTGCATTTCAGCCGGCTGCCTTAATTACAAAGGCATTTGCCATTATGTATAATTATGCCGCACAGAAGAAACGATTTTTGTGTGTTTTAGTCTTTATTTATATTTTTTTGAAAACTGGTTTTTAATGGAAGCCAACTAAGTGTGTACTGCAATTGTTCGTGTTCAAGTGACAAATTTCATAAGCAGGGCATGCAAAACACAATCAAGCGCAGGTACAGAGGCTGTGAGGCTGTAGACTGTTAACGGCTCGCTGTTAACTGTATCTCAGTGCTGGCCTAATGAATGCTGCCAACGAGTCAACGAGGTGTGATGGTCAAGCCCCGGCGTACCTTTTTGTTAACCTTCGATTCTTTGTTCCCACTTTCATTTTGGTTTCCCTGCGCATTTCTCTGTATTTTTAATTGGTTTTTCTATTTTGCGTTTCAATTAGAATATTACGCATACGCAGCGCAGTACGGTCGCTGCAGTTGGCCGAGCCAAAATTCAATTACAAGGCGAATAATAAAAAAAAGGTGGCGTGATGTTGGCTAGCAAATTAGACATGCGCACAACAGTTGAAAAAATTCCCACCAAGAGCCTAATAGAGAATTGGAATGCATTAGAAATTCCTGTTGGGGAGGGTGAGCTATATGGCGCTATAATAGACCCATCGAAATCACAACAAACATGCAATGACGTTGGCGAAATTTCTCAAAAACAATTCATGAACATCATTCATTATTCGACTGAGTCACAGTGCCCGCCCATACAGCTTTGCGGCAAACAGATGTGTGACTAATTGTTGTTATTGTTAATAATGTTATTTTAGAGGTTTGTTGCTGGTTTTGTCCGAGCTATGACGTTACCGATCAGGCCACCTTTTTTCCCAATAAACAGAAAACACAAACAATAACAACAAAACTCTCGTATCCGCAGCATGATCTTGTATCTCTTTACTTGCCACATTTAAGAGCAACTTAAATAGTTACTCTTACATCTTACATCTTACATCTTTTCATCTTAAAAGTGTTAAAAGTCGAGTGCTTTTTTGGGTTCAAAAGTGGCAATCCACGAAAAAGAGGGCCAACTGTATGGTGCTCACATATCCAAAGCACAATGTTCTACTGCTTATACAATTATTTGTTGATTATTCTTTATCATAATTGCAAAAGTACCCACTTTTATCACGCAAAGTGTTATCTTGGTAGCCATGGAAAAATCACACGAAATTATTTTTATGTTTAGATTAAAGTTTGGTGGGAAAACAAAGTATAAAAATGTTAGAAATTAGTTCCTTTGGTTATGTTGTTCCTAAACACCTGATTAAGTTCGTTATTTTAGTGATTGTCATGCTTAACTATCAAATTTATTAAAAGTAACTTACGGACATCAGATAAGATAATTGATAAATATTTAATTTATTTAAGAATTATTTATAATAAAATCTTAATGTATTTATTTATATTTATATTTATATTAGAAAACCTTCATACTTGAAAAATTAAACTAATATTTCTATAGATTACTTTTCAATTAAAATTCTACAATTCTTTTTCTACTACTCATGCCCAATAACAAAAATTATAACCTCTACAAAACTTCGTAACTATGACTTATTCATAAGATAAGAAACTATATTAATCTTCCGTTTAATTCGGAAATCAATTTATGACTCAGTTTAAATCTATACTGGCTAATAAAATCTATAATGAGCCCTTGAAAAAAATGAACATAAACATTACGTAGCTATAGTAAGGCTAGCGAAATCGTAGTATTCCTAGATAGTAGTTTATAGTTTAGCACAGGTAGTTATCTGCGTTATCTGGAGTGGTTAGCAGATAAGGTTCATAGAAGGGCTAACAAATACGTAAAAAATTACTACGAAATAAGCTGACGATAAAAAAATAAATAACATAGAAATAACATTTTTACTAATTACATTTCATTTATTTTTTTCTCAGCCACCAAAAATAAAGTAAATTCTAAACTTTGTAACACTTTACAGTCTCTTAAGTTTGTATACCTTAATGGTCGATTTAATAACGTGGTAATTTCCAAAATAAACAAAGTATAACTATAACCACTAAACGACCTTAAACATCTCCCAGGAAAATTTTAAGAAAGACAATAAACTGAAGATCAGCCTATAAGCCTTAATTACGTATCTGGACCTTGCCCATCCCTACTTGACTTTAACCAGTCTGTAAATAATTTATGGTCAAAACAGAAATGATTAAATATTTTAAACAAATGCGTAACATTCTTATCAATTCAACACGTACACCACGAACGCCTGATAGGTGCAAAGTTCCTGCTATCAGTCCGTTTGGGTTTCCTCTTCTTTTTTGGCTTTTATCTAAATAAACGGGAAATATTTTGGCTAATTTGCGTAATACTATATTGTTATTGCAATGTTAGTCCAGTAGTAAGATCGACCACAGGCAAGTCGGAGATTAATCACCAACTATTAATAGGATTGCAGACGTAATCAAATCGGGGCGTAAGGCTAAGGAACTGACAACAAACAACATCGACAACAACCTTTCGGGCTATTAATAAAGCATTTATATTGATTTGAACTCTGATTGACTTTTGCGCTGATTTCTGTTTATTATTTCGCCCTCTTGGCCAACCAAGACGGCCCTCCTGTCACGCCCTTTGCTGTCATTGAATTAATGGTGCGAAATTTTCATGTGAAATACTCTGTTGGTCAGCAGCAGCCCAGCGTTTTCCTCTCAATGATTGTGTGTGATTGATTCCTTGGGCGAGAGCGAGGAATAAAAGAATAAGGCGAAAGTAAAGCTGTTCAATGAACTCCGCATTAAGCATTTAATTGGCCCGTAGCCTGTAGCCCATAGCCTCTTCTGTTCTGGTCGGCATTTGTGATTCTGTCAATCAAATTGGCGGCTATGACCGTTTGTGGCTGTCGTTGTCCCATCTGACCACGCCATGAATTATGGCCCCACTGATTTAATTTGTATTAAATATCTACCACAACGAGAACCGAGTGAATTGCCGTGGAAATAAATGTTTGGAAAGGAAATTGATATTTCCCATATTCGATATTTCTCCACCTCGAATGAATGAATCCTATTAAATTTCAAACAGAAAATATTTATAAAAAAAATATACGGGAAAAGCTTATAAATAAAGAATTATTCTAAGAATTTTATTTAGCAATGAAAACGTGTCAAGCTTGTATTTAATAAATTCAATTTTCTTTAAATATAAAAACTATAATTTCATAAAATCAATATTTTCATAAAAATGTATCTACATTTTATAACATTTTTTTTATTTTTTCTGTAATTAAAAACGTACAAATTTCTACAATTTAATTATGGCCCAAATGCACTTACAATTTGCAGTCAAAACTTGATTATAGGTTACCAATCACTACAGCTTATTGAGAATAATTAAATAAGCTACAATCCAATTACAGAAAACCTTAAAAAGTATCTTTACGCCTTCAGGAAAATCTGAAAATTCACGTTCAATCAATAATTATTTATGATTAACTTAATGGATGCCAAATTCCAATGGCATTTCCGGTTCCGCCTGCATATGAACATCGTCAGTCGTTATTTAAGATACACAAAAGGATAGCACACCTTTGAGAGTTAAAATTAATGTAATTATCATATGAAAGCGATAGCTCTTATGTGCAAAAGCACTCTGCGTGTGGCCATTAAACAATTGCGATGAAAGAAAAAACAGAAAAAACATATAAATTGCATGCCAAAGTAAATGGAATAAATTTCCCTTTTAGAATTCTTGACGTATAACTGGACTAATCCAAACGCTGCCAAATGGATCGGATGTGGAATTTTCTTTTAATATTTATTTCAATTAAGCTACTAAACGACTCACTTAAAATGCAAATTGCATTGCACATTTACATACAGATTTGTCTACAAAAGCAATTGCAATTTCTGAGCTCCAAACAATTTCACAAACATGGCATACTCGTGCGAGTAGCTGGGGCAGGAGAGCAAACAGAACTCTTTTCATAAATTCAAAATATGTGCGCACATTTTTAATAATTTACGGCGACTAATAAAAAATTTTCAGCTCACACACAAGAATGAAAAGAGCAAAAGCTTCCAGAAAGGGAAAAAGACAAATAAAAAAATGGCGGGAAAATGCAGAAGCGGGGAATATATTTGGGTAAATAAATACACAAGCGTGCATAAAAGGCATGCAGAGTGCAGAGTGCAAAGGCGCTGCACGAAGCCAAAAGACAATAAAGAGATGCAAAAGGGGGAATTCTTTTCCTTGCACGCGCCGAATTTCCCATATTACCCACGCACAACAAACATCACTTGGCTCTGTTGTGCCTGTGTGTTTGCCATATGGGACTGTAACAGGACGTGTGCGCGTGTTAAGGGCAATGCCTGACATTTCTGATTTTGTAATTAAATGCGAAAGCGTGGGAAAGAGTGGACCAGTGATTAAAATTGGTCGATTTATTTATTTTTTATATTTTCTAATTACTTAAAGCTGTATATTTTGTATGTACTTATTATATACTTTAAAGCCTATAAAGTAACAAAGTTTATTGATGGTACACAAAGTTATAGACTCTCAACTAAGTCTCTAAATTGTCATCATTTGCTTAAATTAAACGTTTTAGTTATTAAAACTAGTATTTGGGAGATTCCTATGACACTTGCCAAGTACTAGCCATTGAAGTGACAAAAGTACAACAGGTCGTATGAGTTATATTCATTGTATAGCTCTCATAACGTATACGTAATTTTAGGAAATTGCATGCTTAGCTAAGACCTTCATTATTTATGAAATAATTTATACAAAGTAAAATAACAAATATTCAATACTCTGATTATAAAATTATAATGTGAGAAAATATGTTTCTTTAATAAAACGAATTAATTAATTTACTTTAATCATATACTTCCATATATGACCATTTTTGGTCCACTCTGAACTTGTGCGTGTCCTGTAGCCTTTGAGCGTGTGGTCCTGCGTGATTGTGACGGTGCCTAAGCAATTGTCAATTTGTGTTAAATGCGCGCAATTAAACGCTAAGTGGCACACGGATAGACACAGTCATAGATACAGATATGAGAAGCTGAAGACCAAACTTGTGACACTTTAGGCATAATGGCGGCACATTAACCGAAGTCAGTTAAGGCTTTAGCATATATGCTAATCGAGCATGCGATAAACACGGAAAATAAAAGACAGATTAAATGTCAAGTTGCCCGTAAAGCGATTGATGAGGCAATCCAATCCAATCCAATCCAAACTCAGCACTTTCCAACTCGCAGCCATCAAATTCTCGCTTATTAATTTCCAGAAACTTTCCCTTTGCCTTTTCAGTCTCTTTGGGGTCCTTTTGCGGTCCACCACCAGCACCACAAGGACAAACACCCATTCCAAGCCATTTTAGGCTTTATATATATATAGATAGACATGTGTAAGAGCGCCGCCCTTCGGCTGGATTTCATTATTTACAAGTTTTTGTTTATTGTCAAGTCTCGGCTTTCATTAAAAAGGGTTTTAAGGCTTGTCAACAGACGCCTTCATCGCCATTTCCTTCTCTACAGCTCTTTCCTCTATATCCTTCCGCCCTCCTCCGTCTCAGTGTGTGCTTAACGAGCCAAAGTTTTCAACTTAAATTTTAGTTATGAATTTTATTAGGCCCACCCGGGGGAACGACCACCGACTCCGCTCGTGTTTAATTATAGTCTGCGGCTAACCCGAGGATTCCAACTTAATTAATTAATATGCATTTGATTCCTGCAGCGTCCAGCCTGTCCAACTGGTGTGAGGAGAAGCAGTTCCAGTGCTCCTCTGGCCAATGTATCCCCATACGGTTCGTGTGCGATGGTGACTCGGATTGCCCGGACCACAGTGACGAGCGACTGGAGCAGTGCAAGTTCGTAGGTGAGTTACACTTCACAAAAAAATGGTAGAAATAATATTATTATTCATAATAATTAAATAAGGGAATGGAATATATATTTATAGGAGGTATTAGTTGTAAAATGAAGCTTTTTAATTTAAAAACTTAGTAAGAACAATTTCATTTTTAAATTAAAAACTCTTCTACTTCAATTTTCATCAATCTATCTTCAGTCTTTTGCTTAGATAAATAATAATTAAAGGAAAACAATTAAATAACAGAATTTGTATTGAATTTTCCAAAATGCCTGCTGACTCAGAGATCATCATCGAGCTTCCTGAACTTCCTGCCAATAAATAAACTGAAATTCCCAAGCTCAGCTCTCGATTCTCAAGGCTTTTCCCTCCCAATTCCCATTTCTTTTCAATTTTTATCTTTCCGGCTTTGATTAGGCCTTCACTTCAACTGTTGTCTTATTCAAATACACTCGAAAGGTTGCACAAAAACCTCACACTTGAAAGAAATCAACAGCAGCAGCCACAGAATGTATTTTCAGGACTCCATTTTTTTTGTTGCTGTATATTTGCAGAAGCCTTTTAAGGGAAACTTTTGCTAGCGCCAATTTTTTTGCTACTCCTTGCTGCTGGTGTTGTTTTTTATTTATTTTGTATGTGCCAGTGTGTGTGGTGGCCATGGCCAAGAGCAGGAGATCTACAAAGTCAAGCGTTGGCTACAGAATTGAGTTTGGTATTGGGATTTACGGCGGAGGCAGGACGAGGCCAGGACCCAGCTGTTGCCTGCGAGAACTACGTGCGCTCCCGCTCTAATCTGTTGTCAGTCATTTGTAGTTTTTCAATTTGGAAATGTCACAGAACTAACCATTTACTTGGTCGCCCGGCCAAAGCCCTCTGCGTGTGCTATTTGCTTTCGTATTGGTTGTGGTGTTTCTGCCATTTGTTTGGCTTCGCTGTTGGGTAAGTAACAACTGGCTGTTTATTTAGTGTCATGTAGGCAGGACTCGAAATTCACAAAATACCCTCGTTCTGCAGCTGAATTTATTTTCGTTAAATTTTGTAAATTCCCTCCATTTCTTTTATTAGGCTCTGCATTTAATTTAAGTTCGGTTAGCAGATCAGTCCCTCAGTCTGTTTCCAAACATGGTTCGTTGAGCTCGTTGGCCAGGCTTTTCCGAATATTCAACGTTGCCTACTTTCAGGCAGAAGTGCTTAAAACACTGCCAGCCGTAAATATTGGACATGTTGTGGCGGCTGTTAAGTCTTTAAGCACAGAGCACCAAGCTGAGCCGCAATTATATACAGTATATAAGACAACATCTACTAGAATATATATAGTTTGAGATAGAGGGACTTAAGTTGAGCACCGCCTGGTACTGGTGAATTACCAAGACTCGCCCGTGGCAAGTCGAGTGAAGTTTTTTTCGGGGGCACTGCAAGCAAGTCAAGTGCAATCCAACTAAGCCATTGCATCATGCTAACCTAGACTGGGCTTGGACCATAGATAAACTGGTTCGGAAGTGCTCAAAACTGATTGGCTTTAATCGTTCAAAGAGCAAAAGCTCAATGAAACTCTATTGGATTACAAACAAAACATTTTGAGTGCCACTAGCTGCTGTACTATCAATTGGGATCAATTTGCTCTACAAAAAGGTTTAAAATTAGTATCTAATAGATACAACATTTATATTTTATAAATTCTGTAATAATGCAACTAAATTTTGATATATAACATATAAAATTTAATTGGCATCTTTAAAGCAAATCCCTTTTTTCAGCCTTAGTCGCATCTTAATTAATGTGAATTGAGTGTCAACAGTTTCCTTATCTAGTGATTATATTTATATTTCCTATTCAGCTTATTTTAATATTTTAAATAGAAGTTACTAATAAGGTTCCTAGGAATCACGTTTAATAAAAACTGATTGCATTTCTGCTAAATAAGCATCTATATAATAAATTAAAATTAGCAAACGATGGCGGATATAGTCGGGGTTTTTTGTGTTTTTCTTTCATAAACTTTGCTCTAATCTAAAGCATAAATTGCGCCTCAAAAAGAGGATTGAGTTCAGCTAGACCATGAGCATGGTTCTACATAATTAAAGTTCTTCTGTTCACAATAAGGAAATGCAGTCTAAACTTGACCCACAATTCAGATGGAAAAGAGAACTAAGACCGAAGCAGATTAAGCCGGATCTCTAAAACGAAAAAATAGACTTAGTTAGAGTCTTATCAGCGTCCGTCCAGCCGAGTAACTTGTCGCCTCCGATTAATTAGCCGCTTATATAGCCACTTATAGCACTCGAGATTATTTATAATGGGGTGTTCGATTGGCATGAGGGTCAGGGGGTTTCGTGTTGTATTTTTCCCCATTTTTAGTTGTTTTGACAAATCGCCGACTAATTGCGCACAAATTGTAGCCCTCAATAGGACGGATTTCGGAAGGATTTTAAATGAGTCAAACTGAGTGAGCAGCTCTCATCTGACACTCAAACTCGAATTCAAACTCAAAGCGAGTGAACTCTGAGTACGCACGCCGAGTGAAACCACTTATCAGTCCGCCTGCAAGCTTGTGTTCGGTGGAGTCTGCCAAGTGGGGATGGCACCCCACATCTTGCCCGATGAGACGAGGACCAAACTCTGAACTCAGTCTGCGTCGAGCTCTGCAAAGCAACGGACGTGCATGCCAGGATAACGGAGACTTTCAGGACTCCGAGGCGGCAAAAAAACAAATAATTTCGTACTGAAATCAAATCGTGAGAAGTGTTTAAATTTAAAGTGGATTTTACAAAGTGTTTCTACAAAGAGTTGTAAACATAAAATTTGTTGAAATATTTCGCAAATATTTTAGAGATTGTTTAACAAACTTGTATAAAATATTTAGGCTAAAACGAGAAATTCAAACAGCTGTTATCGGCCAGCAAAAATCAATGGCAAGGCCAAATTGGGCAGTCAAACGTTGGCAGACAAACTAAAAACACTTTGCTGGCGTCGCTTTGGCGGTAACATCAAAAGGCATCCGCAGCATCAGCAGCTTTTCCCTTAAAAACGGAAGCTTTCCACTGCCTGAGAGTGTTTTTGTGTGTGTGCGTGTTTTCCTTTTTCCGCTTTTTATGTTTTTTTTTCACGCTTCTGCGCGCCACTTTTTATTACATTTTCATTTAGCTCTTTTGATGCTCTTACAAACGCTCTTACAGCCGCTAAGATAATTTGCTTGTGATTTGGCCAACATTGAGCCTTTGTTTTGAATCGGATTACTGAAGTTGACACCAAAAGCAGACCAAAAATCCTATTCTTTATCTTAAATTTCATTAAAAATTCTTGTTAATACTCACACCTATTTTTCTTTCTCACTGCGCTGCGGTTTAATCCGCCATAATTGTTATTTATATTTATTTTTATTATATTTCATTTAAAATTCCCTCGCGTGTGAAAATTTGTGAGCGTCATAATTCCCGTTGACATGTCAAAGTGCAAAATTGCAATTAAATGTAAACACTCAACGGCGGCTTTACTCTCAGCTCCCTTGAAAAATAATTTTCCATGTCCCGAGGATTATGTGAAGTTGTGATAATAGGACAGAGCACATTAATAATTATTCAAAATAAAAAATCACACAGGCAGGCGTTGAAAAAATGGCTTAATTAAAGCATTAAATGTGGGAAATTGTGAAAACGTGAGAAACAAAACAATACCTCAATATGCAGTGAAGGCAATAAATAAAATATAATTAAGTATTTAACAATATATAAATGCCAGCTTATTAAAAACAAAAAAACCACAATGCTCGACGGCTTGGAAGGCCAAATAAAGAAATTATTAACAAAAAAAAAACTGTTTAAATTTGAAAACCAAATAGTTCTATGAAAAACTAGATTACAAATGAAAACCAAATTTATATTCAATTGCTCAAATTAACTCAAATACATTTCTAGATTGAATTATAGTGAAATTAACCATTAATAAATAATATAAACTACTCATGAATTCAATTAAAACGCTTAAAATAAAAATCACACCGATGAAACACCACTTAAACTGACATTTTCCCGGACATAAATTTTCATATTGTTTATGAGCGGAAAACTGTTGCCTACTTTTCTGAGTTACTGCCAGGCCGTGCTGATGCTGCTGTCGCAATGATGATGCTTCCGGCTGCCATTTTTGCTGCTGGCCGACCGACAGACCACTTGGCTGTCATTTAAAATAATTATGATTACATACTCGCAGTGCAAACATTCGCGCGACAGCAACAAAACCCGAATAAACAGCAGTTTAATTTAATAATTTAGCCGAGCACTTTGGGCCAGAACATTATCACCTACGCCCTACGTCGAGTGTCAGAGAGTTTCGAAGAACCGACATGGGACCAATACGCAGCAGCATCCTGGGCTGCTCCTTCCTGCTACTCGTCACAGGATTAGGGCCGATACAGGCGGCCGGTGGCGCCTTTTACGGACGGGGAATGGGTGAGTGGGCGAGGGCCTGGGCCTGGGCTGATAATTCCAAGCAAATCAGATTAGTAACAAGATAATGATAAGAAAGCTGCTTATTCCCTTTTATTTAGCTAGATGCGATTTATTCGTTATTTATATAAAATTTTATATATATTAAACACTTCAGCTTAATTTGTAATAAATATTTAATTTATTGTTATTTAAAAACGAAATACAACTACCAGTTAGTTCCAGTTTAAAAGATATCTCTGTTTTTGTATTCTTTGTATAAAATACAAATTTATATCAAATTTCTTTGCATTCCATTCAAGTTCAAGGATGACTTGAAAACTTTGCCCCTCCCAGCGATAAGCATGTTTTTCTTAATGGGCAATTCCCTGATATTACTAAGAATATTTTTATTCACTGACAAATAAATACCATACATAAGTTATGGCTTTATTTTTTGCTTTTTATCAATTAGTATACTTGAAATTTTCAGTATTCTATTATCTGAAAATTGTTTACACAAACATCTAAAGGAAATGATTCTCTAGCCAAGTATTTCGATGACAAATAAAATAAAAACCCTGGCACCCATTAAACGCTACGAAGCGAAGTTCAATTTACTGTTATTGCCTGTACTAAGTATTCCGAGAGTGGGTGTTATCTTTTATGCATGGGCGTGGCTCAGGGTGGGATGTGGGATAAACCCAATTCGAGCTCCACTCAGATGACAAAAAATAATGCCTATCGACAGGCCAGAGCTGAGAAGTCAGTAAATAAATAAATAACTTATAGCCAACTAAACTGAGGATGGCCATTAACAACAGAGACAGAGACAGAGTAAGAGAGAGATAGAGCGGGTCGAAGACATTTAGGGATATGGCAACGTTAAGTGCCCTGCCGCGATGCCGCGTTACCCATACGCCACGTTGCTCATACGCCACGTTACCCATACGCCGCGTAAACAACAAGACACAAAGGACAATACACACCAGAGAGAGGAACCAAAAAAAGAAACGCTTACAGACTTTTAAGCAGCTTGTACAGCATTTGGTGTAGATGGCTATATACACACACTGTTGCCATTTATATGCTATATATGTATGCATATATATATCGGTCATGGGTATGTTAGTGTTCGATATCGAGGGCATAAATATTCATGCAGCAGACAGCTGATAAGCCCGCCGCCACTCGCCTCCACTTTCACGAAGAATGTGAAAAATCTAAAAAAGGGGAAAAAAGAACGCTCTTATGGCACATCTATATATGTATATGTGTATTTGCCTTCTTGCTGGATTTTGCGAGCTGACTGCAGACCTAAGATAACTCCAGTCACACACATCCTTTCCATCCTTAGACCTTAGCCCCGACTTGTCCTGCCTTTCCCCCGAAAGCCATAAATTATGTATGCCGCACATTTTTAAGCGCAGCAATCCATCGAAGTTGCTCGATCCTTAGTTCGCCAGGAATTCACAGAAATGGGAATTACTTTTCAAATATTTCATGGCACCAGCACCACCGCCTGGCATTCTGCGATTCAATTTGTTGGCCTTGCTTTCCCTCCCAAAAAAAAAAAACAAGTTTATTTAGCATATAAATTGCTAAACATTTAAAGTGCAATTTAAAGCTGACTTTCATGGCCATTTGTTGCACTGCCTGTCCTCCGCCATTCAGCAACAGTTTCCCATATAGCAACTATATATGGAGAGAGAGAGCAAACAATAAAGGAAAAAAGGAGGCCGGAACATAAAACTTTGCCTCATTAGAGCGCGACTCTCAATCTCTGCTCTGCGAATGATTTATGATGCATGGCATTGTCTCGTGTACCCCAGGCCAAAAACAAACCCTTAGCTGGCCCATTTCCTTGCTCCTTTTTTTATTATTGAAATACTTGAGGCAGAGTACAACTTCAATAAAGTGGAAAAAGGTGCCATAAACAACAAGCGGCGAGCCTTTTTTTACGATACAGCCCGCTGTGTGTGCGGAAGACGATACTTCTCTAAACAAAGGCAAAAAAATAAATAAATAAAATGCGGGGACGGGGCAAAAAAAAAGGAAAACAATTGTAAACAGTTGAAAAAAGAAGGAAAATCCCCTTAACTGTGGCACAAATTTTTCATTTATTTATTGAGACGAGACAGGGAGAGACAGCAGACGTAGGGAGGGGGATTCCCCGATGAGGAGGGTCAAATGGAAAGGGCGGCAAAGTGAAATTCACTTTCACATTTTCCTTATTCCTGTTACTTTTTTTATTCTCCGTTGCCTTCCGCCGTTTAAATGAATCGGACAATTCAATTTATGCTCTGCCAGACAGACAAACTTCATTAGGACATATTCCCGACCTCCCAGGACCACTCAGAAATCAATGAAAACCAATAATTCATGTTGTATCTTTATATTTTCGATTGTGTTTTTTATTACCTGCCCCAAGCTATGAACAAGAATTAGGAGAATATTTAATAATCGAAATATTAACCCTCGTGGCTCCTAAATTAATTGGATTGTAGTTTTCGACAACATATTTAATTTATAACCATTGATGTCTTGGGCTTAAATTCGGAATTAATCTTTACATTAATTCTACAAAAGTAGAATTTTCCCCACAAAGGAAGTGAGTGAAGCGGAGATTGGAAGAATGGCAAATATCAGAAAAGTTTTAATGCTCCAAATCGATGAATGACCGCAGAACTTTTTCCCCCCTATTTCCTTTGGACACTTCCCAAGTACAAGACAACTTTTCCTAGCACTAAGCTAAGGTCGAAGCCAATGGCGTAGCCTGTAAATGAGCTCGGGGAGTGGGGATTTATTTCCAGCAAGGAGTTAGCTGCATTGTTACCAAAACTTTGTTGAGGTTAGTTTTCCGTGTGTCTGTCTATATAAGTTTTCCATGTATTTGCTTTGGCTCAAAGTCGGCTGACTTTGTCACTTGTGTGGCCCTCAGCTTAGGTTTCGTTGCATTACCGCTTAATATATATATTTGTGGAGATTCAGATAGCAGCAGCACCACCAGCACCACCAGGTGTGCCATTAATTATCGCCCTTAAAAAGGTGTCCCAAGGTGTCGTCAGATTTTACCCCCGCAGCGATAGCGAAAGCACTTTAAATGAATTGCATAATCTGCAGGGTGTTGTGCCTTCCACCCTCGACCCTCCTGGTCTGTTCCCACCTGTGCTAACGGGAATTAAGAGCCTGTCTGGCGCGGAGCACACCCCGCCTGCCCCTTAACTTATACACTGAGCTCCATGTTGTCGCGACGCGGCAGACTGTAAATAATGAAGTTTGCATCTGCGTGGCAAGTGGCAGAGCAGATGCTAAAAGTGCTCTTAGGCACAGGAACAAAAAATTCATGCATATACTTAGATATAATAAATATAGTATACATACTTACTTACACAAATGGTTGTCCAAATATCAACAAGGAAATTTGTGAGGTTTACTCCGAAAGTAAAGTTATACACAGACAAAATAGGAAGTTTAAACAATGCAGATAAAGTTCCTAAAGTTTATTTTCTTTAATAAAATGTTATATTTTTTTTTTGTAAAAAAAATAATTGTTTTAAATGGCCAACAGCTTGGAAAAACATTTCCTGTATTCATTACTTATATTCTCTCTCTGTAATTTATAAAAACAAATTGCTTGTGAAGAATACATTTCTGTGCTTTGCATAATTTTCTGCATCATTTTCTGGCAATGACAGATTATTTCTGACTTAATAACTACGGCTTTTATATATTTTCTTTAAAATAAACTGTAATGTAAGGTGGACGTATTAATTTCCGCTTAACTTTGCTGATGATTTAACTCATTAAGCTGAGACTAACCCAAACCAGACTATAAAACAAACCAGACTATTTCCTCCCCCCACACTCCACGGGGAACACATCAGCCTAATTCCCAGTCTCAGCCCGTTTTTAATGCTCTTTTTTGGGCGCTAAATGCTGCTGTCTAGGTAAATACGCCACGGAACGTTTTTGCCATTCCAGCTCGCAGTCTCCATTCCCATTTCCCGGGACTCCCAGACTACCGAACTCCCGGTCTCCCCTTCGAGCTCAAAACGCAGAACGTGATGCGCATTTTTCGCACTGCGGCTGCTGTGTGGGTCTGTGTGGCATCCCCGTGGGTCCCTAGGTTTGGCTTTGGCTTTCGGGATTCCAGGGGGTTCCCGCCGCTTCGTGGGGCTTCCTGGGGGCTACAGTTTCTGCCGTAGTTTTCGCCGCCCGGGGAGTGAGATGTACTGCCACAAAAGTTGCGCTTAAGTTTATGGCAAACGACTCCCGAAGAGGAAACTTTACCCTGGGGGAGCAGAGAGCCGAGGAGCTCCTCTTAAAGCCGAGTCGAACGAAATGCAGATGTCATTCGGGGGAATTCATTTGAATTAAGCTTCCAGGTGTTGGCACTCTTGTAGGTGCGCTTACAAAAGGTGCAACGTTTAAGGCAGCCCCTCCACAAGAAGTAGGGAGTGCATCGAGTTGTGAATGAATACGGGAAAATTTGTGCCATGGGAATTATTTAAAAGCTTAGATATTCGCGTGTATTTTTTAAAGAGATAATGTTGTAGAAATATTAAAATATTCATAAACATGACAAGTATCTAAATAGTTCCCAATTGCACGGGAATATTTAACCTACCATTTAAAATTCTGTCAGAGTCTCTCCTATACTTTATTTATTTATTTAAATAACTACACACAATATATTCTGGAAATTCTACCAATTATATGGACAAGCATGAATCTATTGCTTTCCATTTTCAAGTTTATTTTTTATTCAATTTATGTAGAAAAACCAACTAAAAATGCAAAGTGTTATTTACCCATTTTATTGCCATTCAATATTGCTACTTTGTGGCTGCCGGTCAATAAATATTTTTGGCCAACAGTGGCTTACAACACTCGACTGTCAATTGCCTAACAAGCCAAGCCTAACATCATCAAGTATTCCTTTTATCTTTTAATTGCATTTCCATCACTCAACAAATTGTTTTCCCTCAAAGACAAAACATAACACAAAATGGCCGGAAATACATAAATATTTTGTTAGCCCTTTAAAGACACTTATTTCTGGTGAATGAAAAAAGTAATATTAAACGAGGCAAGTCGTAAAATAAAATCAGCATAAAATGTGGCAGAAAACTATTTCCACTAAGGCATAAAACAAAGAGCGAACACTGCAGCGCAGGAAGCAGCCGCAGGAACATAAAAATCACATTTATTTTTGACACAGTTAACCATTCAAGCATTAAAAAAGTTTTGAAAGCCATGCTCCTAAATATATATATATATATTCATGGGAATATTCCATCGAAGCCATTATCTGCGGCAGTTATGTAAAATTGATTTCCAACATTTGCTTTTGCAGATTCAACTTGCAGCACGGAGCAATACCGCTGTGGCAACGGAAAGTGCATTCCGCAAAGATGGGTCTGCGATCGGGAATCGGATTGTGCCGATGGAAGCGACGAGCTGCCATCCCGC
Organism: Drosophila mayri; assembly: GCA_008042485.1. Taxonomy (NCBI): domain Eukaryota; kingdom Metazoa; phylum Arthropoda; class Insecta; order Diptera; family Drosophilidae; genus Drosophila; species Drosophila mayri. Next base: position 177,328 of record VNJN01006874.1, on the reverse strand, counting down.
TGCCGTAAGTATTGGCCATTACTTTTGATATAAGCAGTAGATATCGGTTTAAAATGTTATTGAGGATGGCTATTAAAACAGTTGGCCATGCACTTATGAGGGAATTAAAAGTAAACCAACCACAGAATTGTCACAGCAATTGCTTTAAAGGAGTTTATCAGTAAAAAAGGGTGTAAATAAAGTTGAATAGACTTAGGAGATTTTAATTTGAGCAATAAAATTAATGTTTAAATTTGATATTTTAATAAAAACTGATTAATTTTGTTTTTTTTTATATATATTTTACTGTATTTCCCAATGCAATTTATTCAAACATACAAGATAATTTTCATAAAACCGATATCTACTTTAAAGGGTTATATATATTTGATAAATCAATTTTTTTCTGCTTAATATTTAAGACCAATTTAATAAGAAAAATATTACTAAATTTGTAGTCTGATAAGTTTCGATAAAATTGATATTTTAACATTAAATGATACATTACGTATTATTTAAAATTTCAATCCTACAAAGATCCAAATTTTCTATTCAATATATTTTCCTATTTTAATTTTTATAATATACATAAACAGGGGGTCGTTGCTCTCCCAGTATGTTTATGTGCAAAAATAATGAACAGTGTGTGCACCGGGAGTTTGTCTGCGATGGCGACGAGGACTGTCGCGACAAATCCGACGAATTGGAATGCGGCAGTAAGCACAAGAATGAATTATTCCACTTCACATTTGCATACTAACTCTAAGGATTCGCCGCCATCACTAAAAACGACAAAAAGCGGAGTCACTTAATCGAAATTTAAATGCATGCCCCCCGCCATGGAAGAAATCTGACCCTCAGCTCTGCTCTGCCATTAAACTTGGGAGATGTGCCCGGATTTTATGACTTGGGGACTGACCAGGCCATAAATTAACGTCACTCCTTGCGGACAACATCGCGACGTGACCATCGGCGGAACTAATTTGTATTTATGGATTAGGCTGGCTCCTGAGTCCTGGCTCCCTTCCCTTTGGGCGTAGTTTCCGCTTTTCACTTTATTCTGAGAGCATTTTTTTCGCACAGTAACTTGTTTAGCGGTTTATTGTCTGTGACACATTTCCCCAAACTATATATACTTATGTATATATATGTAGAAGTGAGTGGCGAACGACGAAAGTAAAAAAATGTTTTTATGCTGGAAGGACTTTCAGGGAGATGTAATTGAAAAAATGATGCGATTTTTATGATGTTATCCTTGATGAAAATAAAAACCCGGTAATCAAACAGCGAACGCAGCGCCAAATTGAGCCTGTGGTTTATATGGTGGAACTCATGGCCCAGTGGTTGGCTAAGGGGATTGCAGGAGGTACAGTTGCGTTCAGGATAATAAATCCAAAAAAGGATTAATACAGGAAATTCCCTTCTGACTCTAATTTATAGCAAAAGGAATAAAGCTTAAATTCAAATAATAATTTCATATATAAACGTATAAATTTCCAACAAACTGATGGTTTCATTTCTTAAAAATTCCACCTTACATTATTTTCATTTAAATTAAATTTCCTTCCTCCATCACTATTATTTTGCGCCCAGCTGTACGCCCATAAAGTAGCTTTCCCGTACATGTGTGAGTGTATGTGCGTCCTTTTATGACTTTTATATGCTTTAAAATTGTCATCAAACCTTGTTGACATTTCAGCTTTCGCCCAGTTACCCCTGTGAATCTTAATTTTAACAGAATTTCGGAGAATTTTTCTTTAAAAATGTTGATTTTCAGTTATCAGTTTCAGCTACAAACTCCGCCCCGCTGCTTAATTCCATTTAACACTCCACATCGGACTCTTCATAACTTTGTTTACCATTCTGGGGGAAAACTTGGTCGAACAATAAACTCGGAAAGAGAGGACACAAACTGCAGAGTAAACAAAACGCAAACGCAAACTGCCCCACAAAGGCATTAAGCTTCATTGGCTTTCAAGTGGCGGGGATGGTCGTGGAGGCGGGGAGGCGGGGAGGCGGGGAGGCGGGTTGCAGTTATCTAGGACCTTGTCTTGTACATGGTCTAAAAAGCATTTTAAATAAAATTAAAATCAAATTGCAAGTATATACGCTCTGGCGTCAGATAACAAGAAAATGCCATTGAATACAATGTGCATGTGAGGGGGCCAAGGGAAGGAGTGCAAGGACCATCGGTGGTCCATTGACTGTGACCCCACAACAGCAAATTGATTCTGTCAAGGCTTACAAAAGCCGAAGCTGGAGCTGTGCGTCCCCATGGCCACACGGGAATGAGACGTCGTCGTCGTCGTCCATTCAGCCAAGTAGTTACCTCAAAATGGATAAAAACGGAGAGTACTATATGTGTATGTGTGGTAAAAAAGGACCCCGGTGAATGCGTCGCAGCATTGGGAAATTTAATGAAGCCATAAATTATGGCTGGAAAATGATATTGGATAATTGAAAAAATATCTGCCGAGCGCAATACTAATATATTTTTTTAATAGAATATAAAATCGAAAAGTTAGTTGAAAGAGATACCTATTTAAAGTTTTAAAAGAAATGGAATGGAGTATTTAGAAATGAATTTATTAAACAAGAAAAACATTTATATTTAAAAGAAACAAAATTAATAAAAACAAAATCTTAAAACATAAAACAGTTAAAGCGGAAATATGAAAGGAAAAGGAAATAATGAATGATAATATTTTATCTTTATACTGAGAAATATTTAAAGAAATTCTTATGTTCCAAGAATATACTGATAATCACGGAATTGCAAGAAATTACGTACCGAATTTGTTTATAGAAATAACGAGCTTATCAGTCACTTATTTTAATGGAAATACCCAAAAGAATAAGAATTCTTCAATTAATTTAAAAGGAAACTCCACTTTGTTTTCTATTAAAAATCTATTTAAAATCAAAATTTAACAAAAGTGGAAAGAGAAATCATTGAGAAATTGAGGAATCCTTGGAATGCCTTTGCTGGCATCCGCGAGCCGCCATTTTAGGAAATATTCCGGCTAGCAAAGGACAACAGGGAATAAATTCGGGAAGCTGGTCACAGTAAATTCCAATTAAAGGCATATCACGCATACGACGCGTTGTACATGCTAAGCAACCGCGCAAAAATTGCGAATACCAACCAGAGCAAAATAATAATAAATTAATTTATTTGCAACGATGTCAGAAATTTCCGCCGTACGGCATCAGGCGCGCGTGTAAACGGTAAACAAATAGACAAAATGCGAGGATACCGCTGCTTCTGCTGCTCCTGCGGAAAATGCGGAGCCAAAAGGTAGACAAAACGCCAAAAAGCATATTCAAATACTCATATGGTACATGTGCGTGTGTGTGTCTCTTGGCCATAGGATTTTATTGCTCGCACGCACACAAGGAGCACAAACAGCGGGATGTATGTACATAATCATATCAGGGAAAATCACACAAAGGACCTCCATTTCACACACACACGCACGGAAAAGAATGCGAAAGAAAGCACGAAAGGGAGGCTCGAAGAACTGGCATACTAATACGCATTAAGGGTTAAACACAAGCGTTTTAATGTGAGTGTGTGTGAGTGGGGGTGGGAGTGTTGTCAGCTTTGTTTAATGTCCGCTCCTTTCTGAAGTGAAAGTTCCATGTGTGTGTGTGGGTGGGGGTGTGTGCGATAATTGCTTTAATGCATACGCATGTGTGCGTTTTAACTTTATGGAGTGTTGGCTGATAATGTCTTAATTACTGCCTAGATAAAATGCCAACTGTTTAGCCCCCGAATGTCTGTATGTGTGTGCTGGCATGACAACTATGTTTATTACTTGCAGAGTAGTTCCCCCCTACCCCGCCCCCCTTTGGCAGCTGCTTATAAACTTAATTACAGGACAACACTCGGCTGCTACTACTTTAAGGCATGGCTTCATTGCCTTGGGAGATGCGAAATCGCATTAGCTGGGTAGTTAGAGGGTTATTTTTGGTGGCCTTATCTGGCTGGGCTCTGGAAATATTACTGTGAAAGGTATAATCTCTAAAGAATACAAGGATTTTACTATTAAAAAGTTGTAGGAATCCTACCTTAAATAATTACCAAGAATTTAAACCCATAAAAATTAAATTTTCAGAAGTTCTCTTTGATTTATTAACTTTCGGCTTGCCGATATACCTTCTTGTCACGATTCTCTTTAATTTCAGAACTCTTGTGAACCGAATATCCTCCTGTTTTATATTTTTTAGGCAGCCAGACATGTTCGCCTGAACAATTCGCCTGCAAGTCGGGCGAGGGCGAGTGCATTCCCCTGGCCTGGATGTGCGATCAGAACAAAGATTGCCGCGACGGTAGCGACGAGGCCCAGTGCAGTAAGCCAAAACCAAATCAATGCTAGCTAGTGCTTTTTTTCTGTTCTGTGCTTATCCTCTACTTGGTGTTGGCTGCTATATCCTGCTCTCTCTCTATATATACTATCCTAGTTTACTTTCTCTTCCTTTTACCCAGCACTTGAGTATAAACACACATATTTCTGTGCGAAATTGTGTAATGCCATGCTTAAAACTCGCATGCAATAAAGCACAAATATTTACACAAACACACTTACAGACACGCGGACATGGACACACACGGGATAAGCTTTAGTTTGCTGTTGCTTTATTTTTTGTTGTTGTCACTTTCACATGTTTCCCTGCCTAGCCCCGCATATATCCTTTGTTTGCTGGCTGACAGTTTGTTGTAATGGTGTTGGTTTTCTCCCAAGTACACTTTACTGGCCTTGTTTGTTGCTGTTGTAGTTCCCATACAAAAACCATACCAAATGTCATACCATAAAGTTCACTCACTAATCAGCTAACGAAACCCTTTGGAGAAACCCAGCTAATCGTTTGACTGACCTCCTCCTCCTCCTCCGGCGTGCAGATAGAACGTGTCGCTCGGATGAGTTCACCTGCGGGAATGGACGGTGCATCCAGAATCGCTTCAGGTGCGACGAGGACAATGACTGTGGCGATGGATCGGATGAGAAGGGCTGCGACGGTGGGCATACGTGTGCCGAGGATGCCTTCACCTGTGCCAGTGGCGCCTGTATTCCCAAACAGTGGCAATGCGATGGGGATAGGGACTGCATGGATGGCAGTGATGAGATGGTGAGTACCAAGAACTAGTTTCATTGTTTATTTACAAGTTCTTGACATTATTTGGTATTAATTTGGAATATATCAAAGGTTTAAGGATATTCCTTTACTATTTTTATTTAAATTTTAAATACATTTACCATATTTGGGCTCCCTTACCCTATTCCTGGCAATGAAAATTGATAGGAGCACATTATCAAACCCTAGAAACACACACAGACATTCGCTCGCATATATATATGTATTTATATGAAGCTATGTAGCTAGGAAGCATAAATTATGCAGGACGCGAGCATTATTCAAAACTGGCAACGACGACGACGAGGACCATGTCGGCAACTGTTTCCCCATAAACATTTATATGTATGACGCATGGCTTTTGTTGTCAGTGGGGGGAGTAGGATGGAGCACGAAATTGCATGGCACCGGAATAACAATAAAAGTAGAGAAACTATAGAAAACTGTACGAATATGTCGCTTATTGTTTGCTCTTTCATTTTATTTTCTAGATAAATAAACAAATATAAATAAATATGTTTACACTAAAAAGATTTTATAATATTGTTTTTACCAAAGCCTGAAAACCATTTTTTTCTTCAGAGAAATCGTTTATAATTTCTTCACCAAAAATCCATTTAATTATTTTATTTAAAAATGTTTTTAAATTTATAAATCTATAATAATTTTAGTCTCAAATATCCTCAAAAACACAAAGAGTATAAAATGTGCAAAATGCCCTGAAAAGTATGCAGCCCAAAAAATGCAGGAAATGGCCAGAGGGAACTATACACTCGTGTGTGTGTGTGCGTGCGTGGCAGTGCATATGTATGTGTGCCCGTGTATATGGCTGTGTTTGTGAACCAAGCTTAACTGCCTGAATATTTGGTTGGCACTTAACAAGAAAAGCAAACTGTTGTAGCAGCAGTAAACTTAACTTTCTTTATCCTCGCCACGCGCAGAGATTCATCTTAGCTGAGGGGATTTATAAATATAAGATATATCTGGGAAAGTTTGCCAGATTTTATAGAAATAAATCAGATTTAACCCATTTAAGATCCCAATAAATAATACTACCCATAACTTCCATTACCCTTCCTAGCAAAACTGCACTCGTCCCTCAATAAACTTCTGCCAGGCCAGCGAGTTCCAGTGCCGGGATCACATCACCTGCCTACACAGGACCTGGGTGTGCGATGGCGAAGCCGATTGTCCCGATGGCGAGGACGAGTCTCAGGAGCATTGCGCGAGCGTGACCTGCCGGCCAGATCAGTTCCAGTGCGACGATCGCAGCTGCATTGCCGGGCACTTGACCTGCAACGGGGATCATGACTGCCCCGACGGCAGCGATGAGAAGAAGTGCAACCTGAGTGCCCCGCCAAGGACGTGCAATGCCAGCAGCGAATTCGATTGCGGCGGCGGTCAGTGCATTGCCAATTCCAAGGTCTGTGACCGCCGTAAGGATTGTCCCAACGGCGAGGATGAGCCCGCCGGCAAGTGTGGCATCAATGAGTGTGCCACGAAAAACGGCGGATGCATGCATCAGTGCATAGACCTGGCGGTGGGCTATCGCTGTGAGTGCCAAGAAGGCTACAAGCTGGCAGCGGACAAGCGCAGCTGTGTGGACATCGACGAGTGCGAGACTCACGGCATCTGCTCGCAGGTGTGTGTCAATGAGATTGGAGCCTTCAAGTGCGAGTGCGAGGCGGGTTATATGCGAGTCCTGAAAAACCACACCCGCTGCAAGGCCAGCGAAGGACATGCCTCTCTCCTATTAGCCCGGCGGCATGACATCCGAAAGCTAGCCCTCGAACGCCCTGAGATGACATCCATTGTGAATAGCACCAAGGCAGCCACAGCCTTAGACTTTGTCTTCCGCACGGGGATGATCTTCTGGAGCGACATAGCCACGCAGAGCATCTACAAGGCGCCCATTGACGAGGGCAGCGAAAAGACTGTGGTGCTGAAGCAGTCTTCGGTTACCTCGGATGGCCTGGCCGTGGATTGGATCTATAACCATGTCTACTATACGGACACCCACAAGTGCACCATCGAACTGACCAACTTTGAAGGCAACATGGGCAAGGTTCTTATTAAGGATGCGCTGGACATTCCGCGTTCTATTGCCCTGGACCCCATCGAGGGCTGGATGTACTGGTCCGACTGGGGTGCCTCGCCGCGCATTGAGAGGGCGGGCATGGATGGCTCCCACCGTACTGCCATTATTAGCTACGATGTCAAATGGCCCAATGGCATCACCCTGGATCTGGTAAAGAAGCGCCTGTATTGGGTGGACGGCAAGCTGAATACCATTTCGTCGTCCAACTACGATGGCTCTGAGCGCCGCCAGGTGCTCTACTCCGGCGAATACCTGCGGCATCCCTTCTCCATCACCACCTTCGAGGATTACGTCTACTGGACCGACTGGGACAAGCAGGCGGTATTCAAGGCGAACAAGTTCACGGGAGAGGACGTGGAAGCCGTCACAGCGGGGCATATGGTAAGGATATTTGAATGTTTAAGGAAATTTTTACTTAGTTATACATGTCGTATGAGTAATATATGCCTAGCAGACAAGCAACTCACTAATTGGTCTACCATTTTCCCGCAGCTCGAACATCCCATGGTGGTCCATGTTTACCACCCATACCGCCAGCCCGATGGCGTTAACCACTGCCAATCGGTCAATGGCCACTGCTCTCACCTCTGCCTGCCAGCGCCCAGGATTAACGAGCGGAGTCCGCGCATATCCTGCGCCTGTCCCACGGGCCTGAAGCTGATGCCCGACGGCCTCATGTGTGTCGAGGATCGTAAGTAGTTTTGCCTTTTTTACGTTCTTGTTGGGAATTTAACGCGGGGGGCATTCCGTAATTGCATTTGATGCGCGCCGCACCGAGCGATTGTCCTCTTTCGCCTCGGTGGCTGCTGTCTGTCCTGCGGTCAGGTTGAACAGGACAGGTTGGACAAGGACAAGGCAGAACGTTTTCCTGATGCGGTTGCGGCCTATTAAGTGGCCCGCACTGCAGTGCACATTTCATTGAATCGAACGTTTTTCGCCATTTCCGATTTCATTATATCTATGAAATTAACTTTTGTTATAGAGCGAATTCCGAGTACGAAGTATAACAGCACAGCGGTGCCCAGGATGACAAACAGGTCATTCACCTCAACCACCACAAGTCTACCTCAAGATGCGCACAGTGAAGCGCCGGGTATGCGACATTTTTTTATTTGAAAATCAATGGTGGCGGTCCTTGTATGATTAAGGGTTTCGAGAGCTAGAAAAATGTGATATTGAGAATTTCAAAGATTTTAAAAAGGGAATTTCTTAAATAATTTTAAACATATATTAAATATTAAAATACAGTAAGAGAGATTTTTTTAAAGAATTTTTTTCAACCAAGAGATGCTTTTGCTTTCATTTTGTTTGCTATTAAATTTTAATTTTTAACAAATTTTTTATTCCAAATTTTTTAAAGAAGTTACAAGCTTGTTTTACTATTTTAAAATAAGATTTTAATATTCCAAAATTACAACATTTTTCCCTCATAATTTTAATCTTCTCGAAATTCCTCAAACTTTCCTTTTTCCAGCTCCCAATCTTGGTGTTGGCTTTATTTAAATTTGTTATCTGTTTCCCATGATATTATGTCCACCTTCCTGTTGTGAACATCCTTTTCACCTGCTCATCTTGTTATTTTTAATTTTTTGTGGCCACAATTTCTCGGGCACAAGATGCACACATACAGCCATAGTCATCATCATAAATCAACATCAATGATATCGACGTAATCACTCAAAATGCACACACACACAAAGTTTGCAAAATGCAAACGAGCTGAGCGTAAAACATAAATATCGGGTCTCGCACACACTCACGCAGACATTGTAAAAACCGCAAGAGCGAGGAGCCATTGGTGACATGTTTAATGGCAGCACCGCCATCCCAAAGAGATTGCCCTGGATCCCTCCTCCACCTCCTCCTCCTGTTCAGCTTAAACGGGGCTCCATAGCCAGCACCCGGCGAATTTCTCCTTGCAATTTGCGAACTGCTCTGACAGAATGACATGGATGCGAGGATGCGAATGAGGATGAGCATGACGTTGGGTATGGGTATAGGGATGAGGATGGGAATTTGGCTGGAAGCGGGAATGATGAACGACTGACAACCGCAGAGGCAGAAGCAGGCGAGGGCCAGCCAGCAGTTCAACCGTCTGACATATCAGCGACAGACTGTAGGAGAGTCGTCAACAAATCGCCATGAAATTAAATTGTACATCAGCAACAAAAACATCAAGTGTAAGACCAACACTACAGCAATGCTACACCAATACCAGGGTTACATGGAGCATGGCAAATAGTTTAACCAGAAATTCGTCATCGCCATCATCGCTATCATCATCCTCCCAGCAAATTGGCACTGTCAACACCTCGAACTGTCGACATTTGGTGTGTCGGCTCTGGAGCAAAATACAAATTACCCCATCTAGCCGGCGTGGTTTATCCCAAAAAATATGCATCACCACAGAACCATTTCCCCTCCACCATTTTCTCCCATTTTCCAATGTGTGTGTGTGTGTCCGTTTTGATCCCGTATCGTTGTTGCTATTGATTTAAATTAGAACCCTCTGCGTGTACGCCTCTTCTAAATGCCGTATCATTATTTTTAATAAACACAAATTTAGCCGCCTCCCAGCAGGCAGACAGACAGACGCACTTTGATCAATCGGAATGCTAAATTGAACAGTCCTCCATTATTGAAAACGAGAACGAAAAGCAGCAAAAAAATATTTTGCGTTGGCAACCAAATTTCAGCTGGCTTCTTTTCGGGGAATAAATAAAGATAATAAAGGGTATTTGGTCTGGTTCCTTGGGCATCAGGCAAGACACTGATATATTTTTAACAAGAAATAAATTGTGTCTCTGATGGGAAAGCCTTTGTTTTGTGCTGCATTTATGCCTTGTGAATATTTTTTCCCTTTAAAAATGGACAAACACAATTTTGGAGATTTTTAAAAACCGTTTTAAAGGCTTTGAAATTTAAGGAACAATTTGTAATTTAAAATCTTTTGGTATTTGTATAAATAAACCCTTCAATATTTTTATTATAATTTAAAAACTAATGAAATATAATTTTAAACAACAAGAAAATATGAGTAAAGTGAATCTCAAGCCAAATTAGAAAAACAATTAAACCAGATCTCGCAAGGCTTCACAATTGCGGTATAAAAACCCACAACTTTATGAGATTTTATTTTAAAATCTCTGCCATTTTTTTGTTGTTGTCCTTATCCTCTACCATTTGCTAGGTCGGCTTAGAAGTGAGCGCTTTAATACGTTGTCATGCCTACCAAGGAATGAAATCAAGTTTCCTGCGAAAGCTTACACAGAAGCCCGCACAATTGTGCCTAATTACGTCAGTTTAAAGAAGTCATAGTGGCGGAATCGAGGGTTTGAAGGTCGTTGGGGTGTGGGGTGTGTGTACTTTGCGTGGAGAAAGCTAATCAGCTCAGGATTCACGGACGGACTTGAACTGCAACACATTTGTGGCAGAATAATGACGACAACGAGGCGGAGGGCTTAAGCCCTGGCAAAGGAGAACGAGCAAGGAAAAGTTTGCAGAAGCTGGGCCAAGTAAATAACTATAAACTAGTTAAGGACTATTTCAATTAGATGGCCAAGCCCTGCCAATGATGATGACGACGGCGTCCAGCATAACTGCAATTTCAATTAGCGGTTTGCGCTACTTTTTCCCTGACCATCTTTGGCCACTTCAAATTGCTTAATTAAGCGCAGGCAAAGTTTCGCAAATACCCCTGGGAGAGGGACAGAGGCAGACACAAACCGAAACACTGCCAGGGAAATGGCAGTTGGACAGACCCAGACCTCGGTAACCATAAACTTTGAGCCGTCGAAGTAACGACTGCGTTTTTAATAGCCAACCACATAAAATGAAGCTCAGAGAGGCGGCGGAAAATGCGGGAAAATGGCGGCAAATACAGGGGAAAGCTGGGCGAACAGCTGCTGTTCTGACTCCTTGCAGAATTTTATGACTTTCATTTGCCTGCAGTTCGGGTCAGTCCGGGGCAATTGTTATTGTTCGCCTCTAACTTTACTGCATATTGCCTTCGATGTGAAGACAGCGGGTCCAGAGGGCCGAGTGGGTCAGACAAGGCAGCAAAGCCGCCATTTTGTTTATTTGCATGCCACACCATTTTTGAGTTGCTTTCTCTCTGCTTTTTGCATAAAACTTTTAAACTTTTTTTTGCGGTTTATCTAATCTGTTTACATCCCCTCCTCGTGCTCTCTATCCCTCCAAAATAAACCCAAAACAGGTGACGGAACATATTTTATGCGTTTTTATTTCATCTCGGGAAGGAAAATTGTGGCACGGCAGCCATTTTGTCGTACTTTTTATGGCACTTCCGTTGGCCGGGGATCGAGGAGAGGCCACAGAGCCAGGCGCTGAGAGCACCTGCTATGCGTTATACCGAGTTGGAGTTTCCAAATAAATATGAAAACACATGTGCTGGATTATCCAAATGGGCAATGAGGCATAACTCTCCTGTATGTGTGCGTGAGTGAAGCACGGAAATTGCATTTTGTATAGATTAGGAGGGCGCAATAATATATATGATATATAATATATATGACATTTATAGGCAAGCATAAAACTTGCCACAAGAGCAGCAGAGCGTTAGATACCGAAGAGCAAAATATAAAATTCCATTTCCCCAAAACGAAACCATTACCCAGTATTTTTATATATATTCCAAAAAGCGCTTGCCATATTTTTTTAAAATCCTAATATCAGTTTTTCTATTTGTAAAATTTTTAAACAAAAATGCTTCACTTTTACTGAGATGAAAAGTTACTTTTAATGCTCTTCTTGCCTACCCAAAGGCAATAAAATAATTATTAAGCTACCAGAAAAAAGTTTAAAAATATAAAAAACAGCATCTGGCTTATCCTGGCCCATCTTCTTCCTTTTAAAAAAAAAGACATAAACAAGCACACACCCACTCCTGGGATAAATCGGGCAATTAATATGCCACAGCAACACGTGCAACTTTTTAGCGACTTGCCCTGCCATTTGACTGTCTGTTAATGCCGCTTAAATAAATTTGCAGCATCTTAACGCGCCTACGCCAAGGCATTTCGTGGAATCGATGCCGACCAGCTGTTGTCTGCTATCAACTTTTAATGATAATTCCCTGCCACATGGTCTTGTCTAAGACCAAAGCCACACCTCCCCCCTAGCCTTCTGGACAGTCGTAGAGCAAAAATTAATAACAACAATAATAGAGAGGAGGGGGAAGAAAATTCGGTGGAAGTGGGGGAAAAACTTGAGGGCGCGCGTTAAATGCGGGGCTTCATATCCTTTTGCCAGGCGAACGCGCGCTCACTCCTTCTGCTCTTCTGCTCTTAACTTTGTGCGTTTTTTCTGCTGTTGAACAAATTCTAAACGGAAAAATATGAAAACGAATTATGATGACAGCGGAAAAATCCTACAACTTCCTGCCACCACAACAGCAAAGGGCACCGCCAAATAAAAGCGCACCGAGTCAGTCAGTGACAGCAAAGCCAAGGGAAACCCAAAAGCGGAAACATTCGCCACGGGATGTAGTCATCGTTTGGGTACGACTCTCCTCTTCCTTTTTTTATTCGCTTTTCGCCAGTCGAAAGACAACATTTTAATTATATTTTGTCATAGGAATTATGAAATTATGGGCTTGGGGGAAAGGAGATGAAATTCGGAATTTTTTTAAGGGAAGTTTACTTTTTTCAGTGATTTTTTTATTGGGGATTTCAAAAAGATTAATAAATAATAATAGATAAAGCTATATTTTTTGATATATTTAAGGAAATTAAGGTCAGTCCTGCTGCTTTCATTTAAATAAACTAAAAGGGGTTCGGTACTCACTAATTTAATTGCTTATCAAAAAACCATCCTTCTTAATATTTGTCTAATTGTTTCGTATTTTTACGAATTTTTACTAACTACCAACATATTTCTGTTCTATTTTTTCATAATAGTTGAAGAAAAAACCGGCAGCAATGGCACCCACGCAACCAAGAAGACCGATGACTCGGCCCAGAATCCAAAGGAGGACCTTCGCCCAATAGCCATGATTGTGATAGCATCTGTAGGACTTGCGGGTCTACTGATTTGCGTAAGAATTTATTATATTTAAATTATATATTAAAAGTAACTTAAAATAAATATATTTGGTATGCAGGTTCTCGTGTTCACGTACAGACGATGCACGCGGGCGGCTAACTCGATGAACTTTGAGAATCCAGTCTACCACAAGACCACAGAGGATCATTTCAGTTTGCAGAAGAACGGAACGCCGCCGATGTATGCCACTGCCATGGAGGAGGAGGTAAGCGGGTCCGCCCCTCCGATGGCTACGAATCCGAATGATTTTAGCTACGTGAGGTTCTAGGCGCTAGCTGCTAAGTTACTGTTGTATATAGATGGCCAAGTGTATGCGTATCATAGCTGTATCCTAGGCTAAGTTAAGTTGATCCAAATAGCTGATAGATCAGATTTAAGCGAGTCCTAAAAATTGTTGTGAAAGAGTCTCGTCCCTTGAGAGACTTTTATACGTATATATTTAATCGAAATTCGTTTATCCAACTATTTTATTTAAATTTTAATTGCCGCGAGCGAAACGAAACCACGGTCCCAATTTAGTCATTAAAACCGGTAAGTTGTGGTCGCAGGACAAATATTAGAGCATTATTATTAGCATATTATATTACATTCGTGTATGTGTATGCCAGCTACTCCTGTGTACAATTTAATTATTGTTTTATTGCTTTATGATTTAATTTAGCATTGAGTTGAGCAGGCGGTGTGCTCTTCGAGTTCACAATCGACAGCGGCCGGTGGGTATCGCTAATTGCAGAGCTGCGAATGCAATCAAAACATGCATATCAATTGGCCAATTAACTAAAAGGCCAATTAAATGGCGTTAGTGGAGCGTCAAAATGTCGCACAGTCCACTAAACCATAAAGCGTCTCAGAGAATGGCATTTTGGTAAAACATTTCAATTAAATTGCGTTTATTTTTTACCTTGCCCCTGCGGCAGCTGCTTCGTTGTCAGTTTTCATTAAAGCGTTTGGTTGATTAATAAACAAACAAAAAAATAAGGCAGTCAATGGATAATTATAATTATGCGAAATTAAACAAAGTGGTATTAAGAGAGATTTTCTGTTTCGGTTGCCACAGAGCAACCAATAAATAACAACATCATTTGCATATAAGCAAGCGAACTCGTTGCCCCCCAAAATCCGTGCCGCAGGCTTAGCGGTTGGCAGTTTTCATTAGGGTTTATAATTAAATATCCTCGTTTAGAAAATTGCTAACCGAATCTGTTTTTTATTGGTATTTTGCGGTTTATTTCGTTTTCATTATTTAACATATCAAAAATTACCTTTTTGTGTGAGCTACTTTTGGTTTTTTGGGTAGTTGGATTAAGCTTAAATCAATTGCAAGTACTTCTTAAACATTTAAATTTAAATTGGGATTTATTTAGTTTATTTATCAATTTTATATGTATTATTTTGTTATATTTTAGGCAGAATTTATGCATTAAATTTATTATTTTATTTTTTTTTTGTGATTTTTAGTTTTTGATTAATGGTTATTAATATTTGATACTGTTTTTTTTTTAATTAATACTAATTTTAGCAAAGCTTTTTATTGGTATTAATAAAAATATAAATATTTCGTTTTAGTTATTTTATAATATTTAAATTCTAAGGTTTATTAGTTTTCTTATTTTTTGAGGTGTTTTAAATTATCTTATTTTACAAGTTTATTAATTTATTTCTATATTAATTTAGCAGTAATTATTTTGTTTATTTATTTATTTTTATTGTTTCCTGTACCTTAACTTACCCAACTTTTATATTTTTCCTAATCCTTCCTGTAGCATAATAAACCCCTCGTTGAGGCAGGCACCGAGTGTGTATAAGGCCCTGCCAAAGATCCTCCCAAAATGCATATCCGGGTAGACACCGAAGAAGAACTACTGAGCATCTCCTACTAGTAATTCCTTTAGACCAAGGCACCAAAAAATAAAAAAACAACAAGAAAAACTCAACTAAAAATGAAAGTCGAAGCAATAAATACTTTCATTTAGCAGTAAGAAAATGAAGAATGCCAAAAACAAAATAGAAAAGACAAGAACGAAAACAGCATAGGGGAAAAGTGAAGAAAATACTCAACAAATTCAATTTGTTGCCTAGTTTAAAATTTAATTTAAATGTAACAATACTAAAAACACACACATACACTAACACGAATACGCATACACACACACAGTCACCCATAAACTAATAGCAACGAAAACTTTTCTAGGCGCAACGTTTTAACATCAACTAGCGTCGAAAGACACACGCACCCGAGTCACATACCTCACCCATACCCATGCGCACACCCACACTCACTCACACACACACTCACAGAAGCCCAGAAGAACTCAGAGAAGGAACGAAGGAGCCAGGACTTAGAGCAAAGAGTGCAACTTTCCTTTCACGTCCATGAAATCAATTGTAAAAAGTTAAGACATTTCGTTGAAGTTTTGGTACAGAAAGAAACATTTTGTGAAATCAAAAAAAAAAATGGAAAAAGAGATATTAACTAAACGGAAACTGTTTATAGGCCTAACTATTATTGTGACTAGTAATAGAACCCGTTTTGTTATGGAACCAATAATAAAATCAGTTAGTTACTTGAACGGAATGACTAAAGTAAATTTTTTAGCACCAAGTTGGTTTAATTTTTAGCCAAATATTTGAAGGAAAACATCTCTGTAAATACGTAGAAAATAAAAACTGAAAACAAAACCAAACTCAAACGTTTAGAACAAATTTACAAAAAGCAAAAAACAAAACATAATACAATTTTTAGAGTATTTAAAAATGTATCTAATTAACAAATATTTTGCTCCGTTTTTTCGTTCTTGGGTATTCAAAAAAAAAAACTATTTGCTGTGATCAGTTTAAAAGCATTAAATCATTTAAGTTGTAGTAACTTTAATATTCTTCTCATTTATTTAGTGTATAAACAAGCTTTCAAATATGTTTATTTATTTACAAAACAAACAAAAAAAGAAACATTATGTAATGTGTATTGGCAAAACAATTTGGTTCCTGTGAAATGTATTTTCATTTAGGCACGCCTAAATGCTTAAAACAAAAACAAATATTAGCTAAAATTTGGTATGTGTGAAAAGTTTATTAAAAAAAACAATTTATAATATTAAAACAATTAATAATGAATATTGTAAATTAAAAGTTCATTCAGAGAAAAATAAAATGGAATTGTAAAACATGGAAAATGTGTCTTAGGAGTTTGTATTTTGTGACGGTTTTTTTTAGGCGGCATCTCAATTAATTTTCATCAATCAATTTCAGCTCAACCATCAGGCTATCAATCAATTGCTTATGTTGAGTTCATCTCCAATATCACTGCAATGATAATCTATTTACACACCCGACTCCAGCCAAGGCAACACCGAGAAGCTAATCGGGTTTACACATTGTGTCTGATTGCCTGAACTTAATAGCCTCAACGCCAGCACAATTTTGACTTTTGTTGGCTGGCACACACACCCAGCACACACACAGAGAGAGAGATGGATAGACACCCCATGAATTATTAAATGCTAATGGACAACTACGCCAATTATTTCACATGAGAGGGCATCAATACGTAATGAGCTTCGTCCGGTGGTCCATCGATGAACATTTTGGGCAAAGTTTGAGGCACCTACTGAACAGATTGAACAGTCACTAATGGCCACACACACACGCATGTACACACAGTCATGTGGGGGGGGGATAACAGTTAAATCGCCTGTCTAAGCATCCAGGACCAGGTTTTAATTTCGTCCCAATTCCGGAATCCCAGATCCGGATATTGAGCCCACGCATTTATCGGGGCTCCAACTTTTGTTCGGGGCTAATTTATGGCTGCGAATTATCAGCCAACGCAGCGATTTTCGGCGAATAAATAAGATTTTTATGCCTTTCGGTGGTGTCTTTAATGTTATAATTTATGTAGCGCGCGCCTGGAAGCAGGCAACATTATTTTTGTTTATTGCTGGCCGGACAGCCGGCTGTCAACGACATATCCTGGCGTATTGTAAGCGGATTTCGACAGCCGTAGTAGGCATCGCTGCCTGGCATCGATTTGAATCGATTATCCAAGGCGACACACGTTTGCCATGAAAATAAAATTGTAAATAAAAGGCGACGGTAACGGTGACGGCGACACATTTGACACACGGCTCCGATAACTTTTTCAATTTAGATATGATCCCGAAAGAATGCTGCGGAACTGCTGGGATAATCCCCAAGCCAGTGCCAGGTGCGAGGTGCGGAACGAGGCGGGCCGAATGTGCTCCATTCCATTAGCAATATGCGGCCAAATGGCAAAACATTGTCCCGCCCCCCAGTATCCCGCAGTTCCCTACACGAAACTAAGTAAGAGCTACGAGAAAGGGTTGAAAGTGGAGGCTCCCCCCTTGCTTTTTGCACATAAAGGCGCAGGGAATAAGCGGCTGCTGTGCATGTATGGAGGATGAAAATCTGCAATTCAGCCGGAACATAGCATACATTTTGTCGTTTTACCAGCCGCAGGCGGCCACCAAACAAAAACCCCCCCACAAAAAGTCGTACACATTGGAAAAAAATAAGTAAAACTGTCAATCGGATTTAGTTTGTGGATTTAGCTTCTATATCATTATAATCAAAAATCTTAAGTGATATAAAATTTGTACTAGCTTTTTTAATGCTAAATCCTAATGACACCAGTGCGTATACGTAATTTTGTGTTTGGGAAAAATTACGTATACGCAACGTAATTTTTTTGCAAAAAGTTCAATATAGCAAGATGGGCGTCACTGGTGATGGAAAAACGGCAAATATCTTGGCCGATTTTTGGGAAATTTAAGCAGCTTGTTGTTTTTGTAGGAAAATTTAAGAGTCTAATGTTGAAATTTACAGAAAAAGTTAATCAACTTATTAAATAAATGCAATAAAAAATTTAGAAAAGTAAATTGTAAATTGTAATTGTAAATCCTGATGATTTGTTAATAATTTTTAATTCTTGTAACCCTCCCTTGTTTTTCTTTCTGTGCATTAGCCAAAAGCCAATGAGACGCAGCAGCTGGGCAAAAGAAATAAAACGAGGAAATGTGGCCAGAATTGTGTATGGCTCGCAGGGTCGAAAAAAAGGGTCCTGGCTGGGTTGGGTGGAATGCATCCGAGCATCAACTCGCTGCGACTCCTGATGCAGGAAACATGGCTGTCACTGGTTTCGCCGACGCCTCTGCACTGTGTTAGCGATGCGCAGCCAACGAAAACTTTGGCGAACAATATCTCTCGTTTTCGGGGCTTTTTTTCGCCAGTCTTTTGGGACTTGTGTCTATTGTCAAAGGCTAACTTCAAATGGGATTGCATTTCATGACAGTTTAGTGACGTTCGTTGGGGACGTAAAATTTAGCAGCAGCCGCAGCCAAGCTTTCATAATATTGAAAGCCATTGTATACATTTGATTGACGGCTGTCTTTTTAATTTGCTTAAAATAAGGTTTTGGTTTCGGTATAAAATTGGCTTTTTATGTTTTGAGTAAGAGAGATTTCAATAGATATATATTACCAATAAAATATTTATTGAATTTTTTATATAATCTCATTGGTCTTTTTCAAAATTCTGCTAAATTTTGTGAAGTAATTAATGCTTTATTCACTTGTTTTAAATTGAAATTCTTTAGTATTCCCAATAAAAATTATTCTTTTCCAAAAAGCTGTAATTTTTTTTTTTAAAAATACCTTCGCATCACTAATATTTTCAAAAACCGCTTTAAAAATCCTTTGAAATTGCTTTTCCTTGGACTCTCAGCAACTTCCATGAATTTGTAATTTGGCTAAAGCGAAACCCAAAATTTTCATTTTCATGATCAGCTTAGGTGGCCTAATGCAACACTCCTTGCTCAATGTTTTTGGCATGAACTGTACCTGTACTATAGTACTCCAGACTGGGAACTGGGGAACTTTAATTACGAGGCAAGTCCACTGGCCACACCACATCAGCAGACCGAACGGACCCATTGCTACCGAAAGGACCTCGCCATGTTTGCACATCCTTGCAGTCGGAGTTGCCGCTGTCGTTGTTGTTATTGTTGGGTTATCCTGGGGCCAATTGCATGGCACATGCACACAAGGTTAGTAGGCAAGTTCACATGCCAAATATGGTGTGCGTATGCCATGGAATGTGGAGAGACGGAGGTCCTCATCCCCGCCCACAGGCCACAGTCGTCCACTGTAGGCACTGCGTCTTACACGCAGGCGGATGTTGTTGGCTTGTCGGTCGAGTTGTTTGCACCACGTCCTGAATAATGGATACGTTTCGTGCCACATTGAATGCCCAGCAGTGAGTGACATTGCCCGACCAACGGCGTCGGCAAGGACCTGGGCTTTTTCGAGGCGGCGCGGGTAGGTTTTTGGAATTGTTGATGTAATTACGCCTGAGAGCACCACGTTGCCACCTTTTCGGTGCGGAGATTCGGGGGGCTAATCAGAGCCAAAGTCGATAAGCATGTGGAGGTTTCAAAATGCATCCCGGCAATTTGCCTAATTGCGGTGCGATGCTAATCAAGTGACAAAGTCTCCAACTTCCCCCCAAAAACTCCCAGGAAAATTACAAAATGACACGAAATAAAATAACTTTGCAGACAGAGAGAGTCGTTTTTGGGGGGAATGAGTAAAATTCATCAACTTCAAGTCGAAACAAACCGGAATAAAAAAACAAGAACAAAAAAAACAAAAGAGACAACAGAAGTCCTTCTGTGCTGGGGAGGGGGGGACTGTAAGCCGCTTTTGTTTGCCATGATAAAATGGTTACAAAATGGCGGCAGCTTGTGTGTGTGTGTGCGGGGGCGTGAGTGTAGGGCATACATTCAATCCCCGAGTCCTTTGGCCTTGGCGCAAAACTGTCGTCTGTCTTCTGCCCTGCGTGTGTGGCTTAAATTTCACTTTTTTATGTGTGTTTGCGTGTGTGCTGCTGCGAAAACTTTTGCGATTTCCTTCCCTGACCTTGTCCCGGGTAAAATTACTTTCGCGCAAAGGTTGCCGCTCGCTGCAGGGAACACACACAGTCGAGTCGAGTAAATGATGCAGCAACACAATATTGAAAACTGCCCCCGGGGGTGAAAAATCAAGGCCCATTTTAATTAAGGTTTTTTAAAGAAGCTTAAATATGTTATTTATTGTTAAATAAAAGAGTTTACAATTTACTTAGAGTTTTATAGAAAATAAGTCTTTATGGGCGAAAATTACAAAAACATTACAAGGTATTTATGGCAAGACCCTTTTTAAAATTGCCTCCATTTTAAAGGATAAATATTTTGTGGTATTGAAATATACATATATTGTGGTAATATAATACAAACAAACAATGTCTAGACATTCAGACAGCATTTTAGGTATTCATATATAAAAAATTGCACTTATTTTTGGCAAAAATAATTATATATAAAATATTCCATTATATTGTATACAAAATTCGTTGTTAATAAATTTTCATAATTTTTATAATGCGTTCTTAAGGACCTCAACTTAATATCCAAGCCGGCACATTTAATTTCTGTGCGTCTTTCGGCTTGTTTGCAAATTTTCAACTTGAAACGCCACAGCCAGATGTCGAGGGTCGAGCTGCGAGCTGTGAGCGCAGCGGGCAGGATTTCTTTTCGCTTTTTCATTACTTGAAACGAAAGCGAAGGGAAAACGCGGAAAGTTCACATTGCGGTTGGCAGCAGATTGCACTTGGCGGTGTGTGTAAGTGAGTGTGGCCGCCATTTTGGTAGCATGTTAACTAGTGTGCGTGACACGATATGCAATGGCGGCGACAGGATAAGCGACAGCTGCAATAAGATGCCTGAATGTAAGCTCTTGGTAAAAATGTAGCTTGGATTTCCCGTAGTTTGTACATGGGCCTTCAAGAAAATCAAAAATATTGTCAAAATGATGGGTAAATATTTGCAGCCAGGATATTTGTGTTAAATTTCAATCCCCTTATTAAATTGTTTATTAAATTCTTATTTATCAGCTGCTTCGACAAACAATATCCATTAAACAATTAAATTTCCTAATATAATTTCACACACACTTCTCATTTACGGCGACAAATAATATTAAATATTTTCCGTGCTGGCCAACCAATTAATGGCGAGCAAACAAATCCGAAAACTATTAGAGTGCAAATGCGAATAGAGATGTCGCTGTGCTGCGAAATTAATTAGATTTAATCGAATGCCAGTGGTCTGTCAACATTCGTTTGCCAAAGTTATTGAAGGACCTCCACGCTCCCGGCATCAAATCCTCTATATCTGATGTGGTCCTCCTGCGATACCAAACGAAGACTGAGGTGTGTTAGCCACAGGCAGATTTATGAGAATTAATGTGTATTTCTGATAAATAAAGTTTATTGTATAGCAATTATTCATGGGTCCATTTCATTGTTTATCCTTTGACTAATAATTAAATTAAATTCATTTATAAAAGTTGTATTACAAAATGTGTTGCTTTTTGTTGACTAAAATTAAAATTAAATTAATGTTTTACAAATTTTTAAATATTTACTTAATGATAAATCTGCTTAAATAAATATTATAAATATTGTTATATACATATTCCAGGGTAGCCCCTTATACAGGATATCTCCTGCTTCGTTATCTTGACCCCATCGCTTCTGCTTGTTGTTTTGCTGGATTGGAGTGCGTGTGGCAGCCTTTTGCAAACACTGAAAGCCGGCCAAGTCCAGCATGCGAATGGCAGTCAGACAGAGGGCCAGCGAGGCGGAGGGATGGGGAATTGGCAGAGTGGGAGAGGGCAGGCGGAAACAGCAGGTGAATTGGCAGTCAGCACGTTTAATACCAAAATTGACATTAAATTGCTTGTGACCTGCATCCCCTCACCCTCACTCACAACCACCTTACCCTCGCAGCCTCCTGACTCTGTTATCGACTTTTACGACAATTCCAATAAAGAAACATTGCAGACGTTGTCCTGCTCCTGCTGATCCTACTCCCGCTCCTGCTCCTATTCCTGCTGCTGTTCCTGCTGTTGCTGATTTTGACATGGCGCAGAGCGTTGTCAGCTGTAGTGAGATGGCGCTTACCCTGTACAGGACACAAAGTGAATTTGCTGCGAATTTATGAAGGATTTGCGGGCATACAATGACCTGCAGGTAATGAACAACAACAAGGACCAAGGAAAAATCGAGTAATTGAAAGAACGTGATTAAAGCAGAAGGATGAATTGTAAGGCAGATTTGTAGCACAATAAAATCCTTTGAATAAGGAAATTGAATAGGAAATTATGTGCATAGATAGTGAGTTATTAATTTTAGAGCTCTGTAATTTTATATTTAATTAAATTTCAGATTAAAGAAGGTTTTTAAGAAAGTAAAATATTATTTTGTATATTTAACTAGTTTAGTTAATAAGGAATTCTTTTCAACTAAACTACATTACTAATTTTTTATAATTTAAATGATTTAAGCCCAAAATAAAACATATACAAATATATTTTATGATATTCTATAACCTTTTATATATTTTGTACTCAAAACCCTTAACAATTTAACCAAGTTACTTGACTTTTCCTGCCTGACAGCCGAAACAGGTGCAAAAAAATCCACGCACCCAATGTGCCAATGTTATTTTATTATTACTTTTTGTTCCCCGGCTACGTGCGGGAGAACAGGCACAAGTTGTCAACAATTGGAGCATCCATCCAGCTCTCCGTTCCCTTTGCCTCATCCCCCAAAAAAACGCTGGAGTCCCCGGGATATTGGCAGCCGTTTTCCCCGAATGAAGCTGTTGATTATGTCGAATGCTGTTACACGTGGCTCCGGCAAAGCCCCATACCCACACCCACAACCAGTGACATGGCAATCGATGCTGCTGCTGCTGCTGTTGGGATGAGGATGAGCCAGCGATTCTCTGTTTTGGACAGTCGGCATGAGTCTGGGATTTCTTCGATGGCGCTGCTCACTTACGTGACGCAAATGTCTAACGTAATTGTCATAACGGCAGCGCCGGGACCACGGGGCGTATGTGTCTATTTTGAACCCACAGAGCGGCGAACTTTGAGAGGCAAATCCCTTGGCAAACATCGTTTGCAGATCGAAGAAAACACCGA
Source organism: Drosophila mayri (assembly GCA_008042485.1). NCBI lineage: Eukaryota > Metazoa > Arthropoda > Insecta > Diptera > Drosophilidae > Drosophila > Drosophila mayri. The sequence goes on along the minus strand of VNJN01006874.1, from coordinate 154,012 downwards.
AGGATGCTTGAGGAAACAAAAAAATAAGCTCGAAGAAGCAGAAGTAAAACTAATTTAAAATGACCTTCGACATGTGGGCCAGTCGGCACAATAGTCCGGTCATGTTACAATGTAACATACAATATATGTCTCCCTGGCCCGGGACGTGTGTGTGAGAGCGGGCGTTCTTTTGGTCACAACAATATTTAACTTTATTCAGGACATCGGGGGTGGCTTACAAAATTTTGCTAAGTAAAAAGGATTAGTTTTTAGAAGCGAATTTTAGGTACGTTAATGCCTAAGTTGAATTATTGTTGAGATATATGTTTGATAAACGAATATTAAAATGATTTTTTTAATATTTAAATTATCTTTAAACGTAATATGATATATTTTTTATTTGTTTTATTATATTGATTGATATTTCTGACTTTTTATCTTTATTTTGATATTTTTATTTAATTAAAAATAAGATTTTCATAGCCTTCAAAGGTATAAAATAAATTTAAACAAAATTCTTCTTTCTTTTATTAATATTTACCATCAAAAATGTATTATATATAAAAAAGTACACAGACCGCCCTCGCTGACAAACAAGGACCAAGCCCACGCTCATTTTCATTGCCTACTTTTGGGGGTTCTCCGGAATGGGACTGCAGTGCAGCAATTCCCATTCATAGTCCAGGTTCTAGTGCCTCCCGGAGAAGTCCGGCAGCGGTCGAGACAAAAACAGAATCGCCTCAATCCTGGCTTTAAGACTCATCCAGCTGCCTTTTAACATTTTTCCATTTCGGCGTCCTTTATTTTGTTTTCTTTTTCCTTTTTTATTTTTAGTTTGGAACATGGCGAGTGACCAACAGAGAGACCGCCCACATTTACTGCCTCCCCCCTCAGCCGGGCAACGTTTTTGCTTGTTCTATAATTTTTCCTGTTTTCGCCTTGCTTTGCAATGCTTTCCTCGCTTCGCTTTGCTTTATTTTACTTAGCTCTGCTTTGCCATGCTGGCTTTAGTTATATTTTCCTCTCCTTGCTGGCCGTTGGCTTGCTGTTGCTATTTTAGTTTTCTAACCAACAAAACAAATTGAATCACGTTCGCCTGGGAGAAACGTGAGTATTTTATTTTTTGCGTTAAACATTTTCATTTTTCTTTTCCCCCAAAAAAATATATGATGAGTGTGGAAAGTTTGTGGTAATGTCTGAAATGGCTTATACTCTGATTTCATATTTTTAATTCGATTTATTGGGGGTTGTTTAGAGAAATTTAATATAATATTATAAGGAAATTAATCTCAGATTTATTTTATTTTTACATATTTTATATTTTAGCTGTTATTTTATATTTAATTTCGTGTTGTTTATATTTAATCTTCGTATTTATAATTATTTTCATTCAAGAGCTTTAAGACTATGTATATTTATTATATTTCTTAATAAATAAAAAAAGATATAGCTAAATATTTAACCAAAAGCTTTGTAGTTTTTAATTATTCATTTTCCACACTTAGGCATTATAAAAATCTGAAATATGACACAAATGTTAGTTTATTAACACTATTTACATATTTACTATACAATTGTTATTGCTCCATAAAACTCTGCTCAAAATGTGATTAAAATATAGATTCCGCTGTCTGATATAACCTCTGATGGATAGTTTCATAGATATTTCTTAATTTATTATAGTGCTTCGTTCGAGGGTATAAAAAGGAAACCATTTTCAGGGATTCAAAGTCTGCACGGAACTGGGAGCAAAGCGATGCAAGACATTTTGCCCCGATAATGACGCCGTTGAGCCAGCGTTATAGCTTTCATTGTTGTTGCTGCTCCGATTTGTTGTAAATGTATTTTTGGTTTATTTCTTTGTTTTGTTTTTCCTGCTTGAGTGTTGGCTACTGAAGCATGCACAGCACAATCACAATGTTGTTGTGTGTCTGCGTTTTGTTTTGTTTATTAAAAAGAGATTGGAGTGCAGAAAGATTTCGTTACCGAATTTTTGTCATGATTCCGCTCCTCCTGGTGGCCACTTGGGCCTACCGACGACGACCATTCATCATCATTCCGGTCTGATGATTTTATTTTGATTCCGGAACGTTTGGGGATTACCAGGCCTAATGATTTTATTATAGTTTTTCATACGCCCTCGTCGAAATTTTGATTGATGGTCCGACAACGTTGGTCCGAGGACGTTCCTGCAAGGACTGGAGATTCCACATTTCGGTCTCATTGTCTTGACATTTAAGCGGCTTCATTATATTAAAAGCGAATTAATGTGGTCGTCCTGACGACAGGAAGACGAGGACTTTCAAATTGAAACAAAATGGCGCTTTCTTTCATCCGGCCGGCGCAGCTATGGAGGGCGAAAGAAAGAATTTTATCAAGTGCCGAGGGGCAAAGTTTTGCTCTTATTTTGAGGTTTGTTAAAATTACAATTTTGTTTCTTTTGTATTTCAAGGACTAGAGGAACTTTGAACGAGGCTTGGTAGATTTTATGAGGAATTTAGAAAAATTAGAAGAATGTTTTATGGAAGTAAATAATTCTTTAATCTCAAATATATTATATTAAAACACAAAAGTCGTGTAGTGATTTCAGTAATTAATTAGAATTTATTTTTTTTTATTTACTTGAAATTTTAATTAATTTGCTTCCCAGTTTATAATTACAAGTTAATTATAATTTAAATTTTAAACATTCCTCCGAAAGACTTAAACCCACAACCAAACTGTAATTGGCAAGTAAATCCCCCAGCAACGAAAAATACAAAATACAGAAATCCTTTGAACTTTATCCTTTATCTTTTTTGTTAATTGGTGTGCGGTTTTCCCCCTTCGGCCAACACCTATCACACCGAGCAAGGTCGCCCGCATATTCGCAGTCGATTCCCAACTTGTGATTTTGGGCATAAACTAAAATGCGACCAGGGTAGCCAGCCGGAACTGGCTCATCCTCAGAGATGGTTTCCGACCGCCCCGAATGCCCGCACATTGTTATAATTACGCGTAACTTTCGACAAGTGTCGCCTGAAAATCGCCAAGCGTTCTCATTTCAAGTGCCGCTGTCCAGGCAAAGTTATCCCTTTCCCTTTTCCTTTGGAAAATTGGGGGAGGGGTTGGGGGGAATCCCCTGGCAGCTGCGGTTTAATCTTCTTTTAAGTTGTACCCCCCGCGCATACCGCCCCCGCCGTGTTTTCCTGTAGAAAAAAAGATGGCGACACCGTAAAGCAAAAGTTTGCCGCCACTTGTGGGTTGATAACTTAGAACAAAGCAAAGTTGGGGGAGTGGAGAGAGGGATATATAGCCACTGGGGGCGTGGCAGGGGGGGCAGTCCTTTGCACAGCTTGAAAATAGTTGGAGTTTTGCGAAAAGTCATTGTTACACTGCTCTCTGAAGAGGCCAGCCCGGCCTTTCTACTGCCGTTCTGCCCCTCTATTCCTCTGGCTTTCTAATTAGTCGTCATTGGCTTGTGATTTGTGGGCAGACTTTCGGCATTTTCGAAATTGAAGAACCAGCAGAACCATGAATGGGGGAGCCTGCACCCAACTTTTGCCGCCACAAATCCAACTTGTAATTTTGTGCACATTTTTGATTTACCTCAGTGAGGAAATTCGATTGGTTTGCACTGGGGAAATTATGTTTAAATAAAATAATAGAAATTAGAAATAGAAAGAAAGAGTTTTGAAATCTTTTATAAATAAATGTGTAAACTTCTGCTTAAAAATATTTTATAATAAAATGAAGACAAATTTACCCAAAATAAGATATGCCAAAATTTGTATTGCAAACCTTTTAGGCAACATTTTGTAATGATTATCAATTTCCATTAGTTTCTCCATAAAATATATATTTATTTTAAGAACAAAACCTTCATTATATTCGAATTTCATGTATCTGCAACTATATAAATCCATTTAAATAAATATATGCTTTAAAAATATGCATCTTGATGTTGAAAAAGTCTTTAGCTTCAAACAAACTTTTAACTTTCCAAAATAAAACGAATTTATAATACAGTTTCAACACTATATTCCCTATTTTTATTCTCTAAAACATTTAAATTAATTCCCTAAATTATCCTTAGTGTATAAACACCTTTTGTTCGATAAATCTTGAACCGCACACCTGCTAGAGGAAACTACTTGGACCTGGTGGGCTTCTTCTCTCATTAGTGGAACCAATTGCCATTTGCCAGTTCATGTTTATATGGTTTATCCCGGGGGCCACAGGCGTTATAGCCGGCCACAAATGATTTAAAGCAAAATGAGCTCGCCGCAATTTATGCTGACCACATTAACCATTCTCATGGCAGAGAGCAAAAGTCCGAGCAAGTATTTAATTAAATTAAGCACAAAGGAAAACACCAAAGTACGAGCTGTGCGAAGAACCCTGAACGGCAGCCAGATGAAGTTGGCTTCTGTTTTTATGGTTTGGCCTTTAAAGCAGTCGTAAATCATTTAAGAAAACGGCCATGAGCTCCGGCAGGAGGTGGCAGGAGCCGGCAGGAGCCGGCAGGAGGTAATGAAAGATATGTATAGAGAGATGGCCGCTAATGGCCGGCGGTTCTTCATTGTCCGAGCCGATCACGCCCGTCCGCCAGCCACTCGAAGCGCATTAAAATAGACTAAAATGTTCGCCGTTTGCTGCCTTTATGGCCACTTAATGTAAAACAGTTAATTAGCCCCACACACACACACACACACTTAAATACACGCCCACATGAAGGGGCGAAAGAATACGGGAAATGTCCTGGCTTAATGCAAAATGGCCGCCATCACTTTGTTTTTTTTCGCAATTTTCCCTTCCGATTTCTTCCGCTGACGTTCGCCATCTTCACTACAGACCAGGTACAAATGAGGGGGGAGCGGGGGAGGGGAGCGTGGATGCTGTGAAAGGCGGAAAATTACTTTTGATTAATGAAGCGCAATGAGGCGCGTGAAAAAAAATCAAATAAAAATTATAAAAAGCTATGGAAGGAGCAGAGAGCGGAAATCAAACAGCAAATATAAATTCCCTTTGCCAAGTTATGGGTTTTATTTCGTAGAAAGGATTTTTTAATTAAGGAATTGCCTTTTTAATTAGACAAACGAAAAGGTAAATGTTTTATAATGCTTTTTAAATCTCAGTATTTCTTTTATTAAAACTTATTTTAACCTAAATAAACAAATATATAAAATCTATCTAATAGAGCATACAAATAAAATAATACAGAAAAGATAAATATTCAAATTAATTCAACTTTTAATTGCTCTTTGTGCAATTATAGTTAATTGTAAGTCTTATTTGGAATACCAAAAAAAACAAAGGGAATCTTTAATGTAAGAACTAAACGTTGAAAAATAATGTTTCAATTAAAAGCAAGTTAAATATGCAAATTGCTAGCAAACTTTTCAAGAGATTTGCCATACCTCTCGGCCCAGTCAGGGTATTTACAAAAAGTTGTCAATCTCTTCCGTGGCCGCGCATTTCCCGCCCTACTGGACCTGGACCTGGAGCTGAAGCTTCCTGTTTATGGCAGACAGCTACTGAGTAGCCCTGAAAGCCATTCAGAACATCGGAAAAAGGAAAATGGACAAGAGGACGCTCGAAATTAACATATAACTGACGGCTGACATGCCATGGACATTATCGTGCCAAACACCTTCGGCTGCAGTTCATTATTATATATTAATGCTGATGCAGTGGGTTGCGAACTGCTGCCCAGCCCCCTGTTCCTTGCCCCCTGGGGGAAAACTCCACAGCTTTCTTCACCTGCCCGTAATTACGATGATGGTGGTCACGAGACGTGACTTAAGGACCAAACCCAAAACTGAGCTAGAGCGTGTATAATTCTAGCTAACTTGGCAAAAATGCAACCTGCCTGTCATAATTATTTGGCTCTGTTCGCTTTTACGACCTAGGATGTGGCCATTAAACGTGGACCAGATTCTGGCGGACAGCTTTTGGCGAAATTCATTAGCAGGGATGATAAGGTCAGGTCATGGTCAGGCCGCTGCCAAAGTTTATATTAAGTAATAAACGTTTACCGCGACTTAATTTGCATATCCAAGGCGGGCGGACGAGAGCCGCCGAGCAGTGCCCGCCTTGGTTAAGTGCCAGCGTAATTAAATTTAATCCAATTAAACGGCTGACAAGTCCAGAGCAGCAGCTTTGCGGTCTGGCTTATTTATCGTACGCTCATTAATATGTCATGGCCTGGCAGGTCGGCCACTGAAGCTTATTCAATTTTTGGGTAGGAAAGTTGAAATTGTTTTAAATAAAATCTGTGAGTCCTTGTGTAAATTCAAAGTAGGCGCTCTCTGTTAAGGATAATGTTAAAAATTGTTTAAGTTTCAATTTCAAATAATTGAGTATTTTAACTTATTATGACATTTTTTAATACATCGCGTCGAAAAAGCGCCCGGTCACACTATTCGAAGCCGACTTGTGTAATAAAAACAAGACAAAATTTTATTAAATTCTCGTAGATGTTGTGCTTAAACAGCGATTGAAAGCACAGACAGAGTTCGTAATTCCCCAGGAGACGTGAGGAGAAGCAGAGGAGAGCCAACTAATGGTGCGGTCTTAGCTGGGGCGACGTGTCCAAGGGTCGCTGGCCGATCATTGCAGATCAAGGCCACAGGTCATTAAAATTGAGTCTGATTGTTGGGTCTTCTTGATTACAGAACCCCAGGAATACGGTCGCCCTGACCAGAGTCCGTACCACCAGCTGCTGCTCGAGGATTTGAGACTGCCTCCGCTGAAGCCACCATGCTGCCTGCCATCGTTTTCCGCCAGGTGCAGCGCCCGCTGCACCACGGAGCTGCCACTCTGGAGCACGTCCTGGGAGTGGGCGGCAGCAGCTTCGTGAACTGCCTGAACCGCTACGCCGCTGCCACCGGATTTATTCGCATATCGTTCCTGGATATCAAGCAACGACGGAACTGGGAGCTGGCCCGCCTTCGACTCTATGCCGACGCCAAGAAGCAGTCGCTGCACCTACGTACAGTGCAGGGACGGCACCTGCTGCAGGGCGTCATCGATCGGCAGCGAGCCGAGCTCATCGAACGCAAAAACTTCCTGGTTGACGACATTCGTGAGGCGCGGCACAAGGTGCAGGAGCGGGTGCGGGAGAAGATCGATGAGATTCGCGAGGAGCGCGAGAATATCATGACCATACCCAACATGCTGACCATCAGCAGGGCCATCCTGTCGCCCTACATCGGCTATGTAATAGTCCAGGGGGACTTTACGCTTGGAATGAGCCTGCTGGCCATCGCCGGAGTATCGGATCTGGTAAGCTCTATGAAGTACAATCAAATACACTTGGTAAACAAAACAAAACAAGTGAACCAAGTTATTTTTATAAACCAAAGGAATGTCTAGTATCAAGAACTAGTGCCGAGTCCCAAAATAAATGAAAGAGAAAACAAATATATTCAAAGAAGCAACGAAAATGAAAGGCATGAGCATTATTTTGTATGCTGATACTATTTATTTTACTTTTTGTTGTTGTAATATTTAAATTTTCTAAATTGTTCGCTTTCTAGTTGGATGGGCAGATCGCCCGCCGATGGCCCTCCCAGGCAAGCAAAGCCGGCTCCTTCCTGGATCCCATGGCCGACAAACTGCTAATGGGCTCGCTGGTGATCGCCCTCTGTTACACGGATCTAATACCCATGTGGCTCACTGGCATTGTGGTCTTCCGGGATGTGTTCCTCTTAGGAGCGGGTTTTGTCATACGCTACATAAGTCTGCCACCGCCGGTAAGTCCATGACTGTCTTATCATCATTGTTCATTATCTATGCTTTTTCCTGATAGAAAACCTTTTCGCGCTACTTTGATGCCACCCATGTGACTGCTCAACTGGAGCCCACACTGCTCAGCAAGATCAACACGGGTGTGCAGCTGGCCACCATTGGCCTGAGTTTGGGAGCTCCAATTTGGAACTATTTGGGTAAGAATGTTAAGCAGTCCAGCCAAGCGACCCAGGAATCCTAAACCTTTGCCCTCTAACCCCACAGATCATCCCGCCTTGCATGGCCTCTGGTATCTGACTGGCCTGACCACGGCTGCCACTGCCCTCAGCTACGTCCTGAATCGGCATAATACCTTTAAGATTATCCAGAAAAAGACGTAGAACCGGGCATTTCCGTTGTATCTGAATACTATATGGGAGGGGAGTAGTCTCTCCATTTGCAATGATTAGTATGTATTGTGTTTTCTACATGAGTACCATCTAAAAACCAAATAAAACCTATTTTGTTAACAAAGTATCGGCAGCGTAACACAATTATTGTATTGTTTTATAATTTATAGGGACTAAATAGAGATAAGAGATTACTTGAATAATTTTTGGCTGTTTTTCAATATTAAATAACAAAATCAGACAAGGAAAAACCTATGTACGTGTTTTATAAATATTACATAGAAATATAATTTAAGAAAATCATATTTAAATAAATAAGTATTAATATAAAATAAAAATTTTGCTTACAGCTGAAAAAATACCTTTAATACCATAACATTGCGCTGAGCTTTTAAGTGAGACCGTAATACTACGAAGTAGTATTCCCAATCGGGAACATGATTTCCGAAACGGTTATTGAGAGCGCATTTGCAACTTCGATGCATACATCGATATCGCCGAAAACATCGGTAAAAACATCGATGTCCGACGTATCGATGATATCAGGGCGCGAAGTCCCAATCGGGAAAAGAAAGTGGGCATGAATTCCGAAGCGGTTATTGAGGGTATTCTTGCATGGGGAGAAAGGTGGGCATGAATTCCGAAGCGGTTATTGAGAGAGCACTTGCTCTCCCAACCTGTTATTGAGAGAGCATTCGCTGGTGCTCCTAGTGATGCGAAAACGCCGATGCATACATCGATACCACCGAAAACATCGGTAAGAACATCGATGTCCGGTGAATCGATGTTTTCGGCATCCCTACAGACAGACCGTATACCGGCCATTTTTAGTGCCTTTCCTGAAAATATTCGGTCTCACCCACTTCCTCCCGATTTTTCCCTCCTTTCCGGTAAAACTGACAGAACTGTAAGTTCAAAAAAAATTAATCTGAAAAATCCGAGGCCCAGAATTGCCAATGGGCTATGTTGATGGTGAAGAGTGAACGATATGCGGTGGAAGTAAACGACAACGGCCCTATTGATGGGCAAATGTGCAGATTTGCGTGGGAAAACGTCGCCCAAAAATGACAAACAAAACAATCGTCAATATTGTGGGGAGACTTAATAACAAACGAAGAATGGATGTTATTTGAGTTTATATGGTTAAGACACACTACGTTTAGTGTCTTTGCAATAATTTTACTAACTCTGTGTTCGGTTTTCTCCATTTTCATGCAACCAACAAAACAACAACCACTTAATCGACTGGAACATCGTTGGAAAAGCAGCCGCCACAATGAGGAAAATTATGAAGCAGGGCAAGATCGTAATCGTCCTTAGCGGACGTTACGCCGGTCGCAAGGCCATCATCGTCAAGACCTCCGACGATGGCACCCCGGAGAAGCCTTTCGGCCACGCTCTGGTTGCCGGTATCGACCGCTACCCCCGCAAGGTGACCAAGAAGATGGGCAAGAACAAGCTGAAGAAGAAGTCCAAGGTTAAGCCCTTCCTGAAGAGCCTTAACTACAACCATCTAATGCCCACCCGCTACACCGCGCACGACATCAGCTTCGAGAAACTGTCGCCCAAGGACCTTAAGGACCCCGTCAAGCGCAAGACGCACCGTTTCCAGACCCGCGTCAAGTTCGAGTCCGTCTACAAGGAGGGCAAGAACAAGTGGTTCTTCCAGAAGCTGCGTTTCTAAACTGGATTGTCTGGTGTCTGGATTGCCGTCGCTTTTTTAAGGTTTAAATAAACAAAGAAGTAATTCTGATAAAACTGACCGATACAGAGAGTGTGTGTGTGTTCTTTCTGAAAGTACAAGTGGGGCATATTGCCCATGGAATGCAATTTAGTGGAAGCAGTGGATCAAGACGAGTTTCAGGAACAGTTGGAGGATTCCAGGCACTGTTAATGAACAATTTGATTCAATATCAAAGACATAGTAACTGCGGCTTTCTAAGGATCTTTAAAGCTTGCTGGGCCAACGAATTTTAATATTAAAGCTCCAGATTTTCATCATGCACCCAAACTGCTAATGAAATTAGCCCTGGGATCTGTGTCAGTCACCAAGCGGCCAACCGTGCGTTTAATTTTAAAGAATTTCAGAATGTTTCTGGAGAGCTGATAGGTTTTTGTCATTTTTTATATGATTCCAAGTAAAAGAAGTCAAAGTCGTCTCATTCTTATCACAGGTCACGCCTAAATACCATCCATTAAAACGCATTTAATTACAGATTTGTCTTTGATTTATTTTTTATTAATAAATATTCGAACAGAATAATACATTTTGTTTGAATCAACTTTTCAATATTACAATTTGTGTTTGGAAAATTTAAATTTACATTTTAAGTATCGCTTTGATTGACTATTTTTGAGAACTTTATGTGCTTAGCGTTCTGTCAGGGGCGTAATCTGTTATTATTTCAACTGCTACCTTGGGATAGGAAAATCAAAAGAGAGCCCACCGCGGGGGAGTGTAAAAATAGTCAGAGTGCAGAAAGACGTGGGATAGGGCCAGCAAGAAAATCTGTGAAAAACAATAGAAAAATCGATTAATGTCTCATTAATATAATTAATAAGAAATAATATATAAACTTCAGGGTATTTTGATTTTTCATTACCTGAGTAATCACACTTTGACATCATGAATGAACACACAATGGACATTTAGCCGGGATAACATATTTTGTTTGGGATTAAGCAGCGGAATTTTTCGACCTCAAACTTTGATTAAACCGATTCTTGCGGGGCATCACATTATAACGCTTGGCTTTGGGCTAGGAGAATGTCTCAAATTGGCTTAGTTGTGGGTTAATATAATTTTGATTTTGGTTTGGTATTATGCTTAGTTCGATTTGGTTTATCTTGCTGAGTTCTTGTTAGCTTTGTTGGTTGAGTTTCGGTAGTGCGAGAGTGGGGCTTAAACTTGGCTGAAATAGTTTCCATGTGGCCTGCGGAGCGGTTAAGCGTTTGGTTTTTTGGATTTTGGGGAGAGGAGAGAAAACAGAATAATTTCGTTGATTAGATCTGCACAAGGACAATTTGGTTACACGTTCAAAACGAAAAAAACTACATACTTGTGTACTGGGTGGTTTTTGTGTGTGTGTGTTGGTGGTGTGATCTACTGGAGCACTACTTAGGACAGATAAATAACAGAATAGTTCAAGGAAGCAGTGCTAAACATAAAGATGGGTCCAGTTTTTATATATATGAAGGAGGAAGCAAGCAATTGGCTTGGTTCCTCCTTAATTTAACCCATCTTAGTAAACAAACTTATGGAAGAACTAAGAAATTAGTAGTTAGGTGTAGTCTATGGGTGTGCTAGTTGGATTAGGACACAGTTAGGCCGTGGGAGGCAACAACACTTACAGTTCTGCTGCAGTTTTTACGGTTAAAATAATAATACAATAACAGAGCATGAAAAATATAATACAACAAATAGGCCTGTAACAGTGAAGTCAAGAGGGGGACAAGCGATAGATGTTTGTTTTGTTTAAATAACTAAATAGAAAATACAGCACTCGATTGTGACAGCGGAGCGATAAAAGAACATTGAAACTACTCTAAATGCAGACGATTATTTTACCAATTCACGCGCTTGGCACTCAAGATCTTGAGTATATTCTGAACAACGTCGGTACTGGAGTGGTTGCCGCCCAGATCTACGAGGAAAAGAAAGGATATATTGTATGTTTAAATGAACCAAAAGATAGGTATTCACCAGGGGTGCGAATGGCATCGTCGACAATGGTCTGGTAGACGGCCTCCTGGATGACATTGGCGTGCTCCTTGTGTCCCAGATGGTTCAGCATGTCGATACTGGCATTGATCATGGCCACAGGGTTGGCGATGTTCTTGCCAGCAATGGCGGTGCCTGTGTTGCGGGTGCCCGGCTCGAAAATGGCGTACTGAACGGAGGAATCATTATTAAAAACTTGGAAACTACAGGGAGTCTTATAGTCTTACATGATCGCCGTAGTTCCTGCCAGAGATGAGGCCAGCTCCTCCAATCAGGCCGCAAATAACGTTCGACACAATGGTGCCGTACAGGTTAGTCATGTTCATCACGTCGAACTGGTGGGGATTGGACACGGCCTGCATGCAGGTGTTGTCAATGATCATGTTGTTATGCTCCAGCTCGGGATAGTCCTTGTGCACGCGGTTGGCCACCTCCAAGAAGAGGCCGTCGGACAGCTTCATGATGTTGGCCTTGTGGATGGTGGTCACCTTCTTGCGGTTGTTCTGGCGGGCGTACTCAAAGGCATAGCGGGCCACGCGCTCGGCGTTCTCAACGGTGACCACCTTCATGCTCTCCACCACGCCGCGCACGGATTCGTGCTCCAACATGGCGTACTCACCATCGGTGTTCTGGCGGATGAGGACCACGTCGACGTTCTGGTGACGGGCTGGAATGCCGGGGTACGACTTGCAGTGCACCACGTTCACGTACAGATCCAACTCATTGCGAATGGCCACGTTGCGCGACACTTCCGACAGGCTCTGGGATTTGGTCTCAATGTTGCCCTTGAGCGCCACACCGTTCCTCTTGATCGAGGTGATGGCATACTCCAGATCATCATTGCCCTCGGTGGAGGGATCAATGTCAATCACCTCGAAGTCGATGGGGGCCCCGCAGTAGCGGAAGATCTCACGCACGTAGCCCATTAGCTCTGGGCCAATGCCACCGCCGGGCAGCATGGTGACTCCATGGCGACCGCCATACTGAGCCGAGGGAATGTCCGTGCCCTGTGTGCAGCGATGATATATAGATTTACAGATTGCTATAACCTCAATTGGGCGAGAGTTTCAGATGTTCTACCCACCGTCAGCTTCTTCTGCAGCGCCGATTTGGTGTGGGCCACATCCTCCGTCTTCTCCTTGGTCACCAGCAGGGGGTATCCCTGCAATTGGAACGGACAAAGGCGATCAATGTCGGGATCTGTCACCCGCGCATTATGTAATTTCCATTTCTTGGCCAATTTTCCGGCCGCGAAAAACGTACGCGGGTGAGGAACGGCGTCTGCGTCTGCAGCAATCTCTGGGTCAAGCGAAGGGCCATGATTGTGTTTCCTTGATTGGTGTGTTCCTACGCCGCTGCTGACAAGTGCTTTTTATCGCTTAAATCAGGGCCAATTTGTATTCCACTTGGCCAAATCGGTTGCGTTTTTTCTTCTTCCCCGAGAACAGCTGGTCGCTAGGGTAGTCAAGGGCTGGCAAAAGTAAAAATTGTAACCTTACTTTGCGACTTATTGCTAATATTGAGCACATTTTATTAAAGTAAGCAATAAAAACTTTATTTTTCAGCATCTTAGGAGAATATTGTTAAAATAAAGTATAAAAACAGTCTCTTATTTTGGAATACGCAGGCAGCCCTGGTCGAGTCAGCTGCTAGGCGCCGCGACTGTTACGTTAACAACCACATTATTTGTTTATTTAAATAACTGAATACAATATTTCCCCAGTATGACTTAGAGTTGACGCGAAGACATCGTTTCTAGGATATGGCAGCAGAATTAGCTCAGGACATGGCCTCTGGGTCCTTGGAAGTGGGCCTGCAGGAGCCGGTCTCCAAATTCACTTTTCTCCATGCGCTGGTTGTGAGTACTTAAAAAATGTAATTAAAAAAGTTATTAGATAATCGTTTACAGGCTGGAGGTGTGGCTGGTGTGGTGGTGGACATTGCCCTGTTTCCAATTGACACCGTTAAGACCCGACTACAGAGCGAGCTGGGCTTTTGGCGGGCAGGCGGTTTCCGTGGCGTCTACAAAGGATTGGCCCCGGCAGCTGCCGGCAGTGCTCCGACGGCGGCTCTCTTCTTCTGCGCCTATGAGTGCGGCAAGCACTTCCTCAGCTCGGTCACCCATACCAAAGACTCTCCCTATATACACATGGCAGCGGCCTCGGCAGCCGAAGTGGTACGTTTTACGAGGAAAACCAAAGTCCGCTCAGATTTAACGATGCTGTGTCTTCTCTAGTTGGCCTGCTTGATTCGCGTGCCCGTGGAAATAGCCAAGCAGCGTTCCCAAACCTTATCGGGTCACAAACAGCAGCTGTCCGGCCTCCAGATCCTGCTCCGTGCTTACCGCACGGAGGGTTTAAGACGCGGTTTGTACCGGGGCTTCGGCTCAACTATTATGAGAGAGATACCCTTCAGTCTGATACAGTTTCCGCTGTGGGAATACTTTAAGCTTCAGTGGACGCCCATGACAGGCTATGAATCTACGCCGTTTTCGGTGGCTCTGTGTGGCGCCGTTGCCGGTGGCATTTCAGCGGGTTTAACCACACCCCTGGACGTGGTCAAGACTCGAATCATGCTGGCTGAGAGGGAGAGTCTGAATCGACGGCGCAATGCTTATAGCATCCTCCGTGGCATTTATGTTGAGCGAGGATTTAGCGGGTAAATATTTTATTTGTCCCCAAAGCTGCCTTGTCTTTTTTACATTTTATATGTAATGATTATATATATATGTATTTTTATGCTATTTTTCAGTCTGTTTGCTGGTTTTGTTCCCCGAGTAATGTGGATCACGCTGGGAGGTGCCTTCTTCTTTGGCTTTTACGACCTGACGACGCGACTCCTGGGCGCCGCCAATACTGATCACTGACCACTTAAATAGGGCTATTTTTGTTATACTTGTAGTCGAGGCACTTGTGCAGTTTGTTAGTAATAACCAAACCGATGACAACCACCAACGTGGACAATAAATATGGTGAATGGAAGTCTTATGAGTAATGTGTCCTTTTTTTTTTGCTAGGCTATATTCGGCTGTGGATTATGAGGTATTATCAACTGGTCTAGCATATTCAACAACTCACTCACGTCCTCGATGTGCAGGCGACCCACAAGCAGGCTGGCTGCCATGTGGTCATCTCCCCACTCATCCCCACAGGCCATGGGCACATCCGAATCCTCTTCGTCCACGTTGATGTAGCCGTTTCGCGGAGCCTTCCTGCAGCCCAGGCAGTTGCAGGAGAACCGGCAGCGGGTACGAGACATGACATAGACCTGCGGGCACCCAAATACATAAATTAAGCGCATGCAAATGCACTTGAATAAACAAACAAGGCGATAAGAAAAGTAACGTACCAGAGCTGCTAGAAAGAAAATGCCAACGAGCACGGCAATGGGCAGCCAGATGTACTGGGCGTCATCCGGATGCAGGATGTCAGCGTTTGGAACAATCGTGGTGGTCTCCGACTCAAAAAACATTGAGTTTTCACAAAATTAAAGCTTATTTCCAAAAAACTTTCAAGTTCCAAAGAAAGGTTTTGTTTTGCGCTCATATACTAGTGGTGGCCTACGTACTGCAACGTCGTTTGGAGTGGCTTATCGACATCAATACGAATGTAAAGTCTGGCAACAACGAGAAGCCATGTCCTTGCATTTTTTTAAATTTTACTCGCAATGCCTTAAGTCATATTTAAGTATAGTTTTCTACTTGTTTGAAGTAATTATACCACATAATTTATTTAATTTATTAATGAGCTAGATATATCGATAATATAGGTATAGATAAATCGCTGTTTTTGCATCTCTAGTTTCTTTTTATTCGGGGATTTTTGACAATAAAATGGTAAACAGATAAGGGGAAATTTAAAGTTAAATATATTGGGAATAACCACTCCAGCTACTGCTTGAGAGACAAACCTGAAATGTCCAGCGTATCGGTAGAGAGTCCTGTGAAACAGGTGTCCCCGGAAGTCTTGTTTCCAGGCTCTGTGTTTGGGCTCCAAAACATCTGCCGACTGTGCCTGGAGGAGCCCCATCCCAGGCAAATGATGGACATGACTGCCATCTACGACCCTGAGGCGGACTTAAGCTACTACGACTGCTACGAAATCTGCGCCAAGGAAGATCTGCGCCAGAGTTCCAGCCAGGAGCCCAAAAGCTTGTGCAGCCGTTGCGCCGTAGAGCTGCGGTGGGCTTATGAATTCCACAAGAAGGTGGCCAACGCTAATCAACAGTTGCGGTTCATTTTTGAGTGTGTAAAGCCCGACGACGGCATGGCAGAACAAGGAGTAGAACCAGAACCAAAGCTTGCTGAGGTGGAAGAAGACGACATGTGTGAAATGAATGAAGTGTACTTCCTGGAGGATACGGAGGAGGAGCAGGAACAGGTTACCTTTCAAGAGGAGTCACAACCTGAGCAGGCTAACAAGGACTTTGTCAGCATGAAGGAAATAGCTCCGCGCCAGCGCCACAAGGGTAAATTCAATTGCCATTTTTGTCAAAAGGAGTTCCTGAATCATTCCCGTATGGCCAAACACCAGGCGATTCACCTGACCGACCGGCCCAAGTTCCAGTGTCACTGCTGCGACAGGTCCTACCTCACCAGGCGGGCTCTCAAGGTGCACGCTGACGCCAAGCACATGCAGTCTGGAGTTTCTTGTGACATCTGCGGCAAGGTCTTCTCGATAGCCAAAGCTTTGGAGATCCATAAAAGATATCACACCAAGAACTTTCCCTTTGCCTGTGATCTCTGCGACCGGAAATTCGCTCAGCGCTCGCACCTGAAGCTCCATCGGCAGGTGAAGCACACAGGATTTCGGTTTGTTTGCGAGTTTCGCGACTGCCGGAAGTCGTTTACCTCTTCTACGTCATTGAGGAATCACGAGTGCACGCATACGGCGATGCCATTCGAGTGCTCCGACTGCCAGCAAAGTTTCCCAGCTCGCAACAAGTAGGTTTTGGCTTGGATTTAATAAACGAGAGCCTCGACTAATGCCCGATTCTATTTCAGGCTGCGAGTGCATCTGAAACGGAAGCACAAGAAGCAAGTGGATCTGGAGGAGCTGGAGGGAATGCGCAAGTTTCACACTACTCGCTCCAAACTTGTTCTGGCGAAGATTAGTGAAGAGGAATGCTAATAAGGAGACTTCGAGTTAGTTTAATTAAAATTAATTCGTTTCTTTAAGTTTAAGTGGGTAAAGTAAAAGCTTAAAAAACTTAAAGAAGGTTGGGAGCTGATTAAATAGGTTGAGATATTAGTAGAAATAATACCAAAGTACAAAGTTAACTGAAGAATTAAAATCTATGTTATGAATGAATATATATTCACAAAGTTTCTATAAAAGTAGATGTAAGCAATAAGCTTGCCATTTGTGTTCTTTAAAGAAGTAAGGAATTCAGTTTATTGGCGAAAAAGAATAAAGTTTTAAAGAGTCATTCAAATCATTTAAATATAAATCCATCTCTCCCTTTATAAAACCCATAACTTGCCTTACAAATATCACATTCAATTTATTTCACGTTTTCCATTGGTTATCTTACACAGGTTAAGGTTAGACAGATATATAGATATTCGATATCATAGACAAAATAAATGCTGCTAAATCTGATCTGGTATACAAGTTGCATCCAATTCCAAGCTCCAAGCACCTTCAGTTCCCCAGGGTAAGGGCCAAGGGCATTGACTTGGCCGTAGAATCATCCGGATGCTGAGAGGAGGCTGTGGCCGTGCCCGTAGTGGTTGTGGCCACATTGGTATTGCCTGCTTCGGTTCGCTTCCTGGAGGTAATCTTCTTCCAGCCTCGCAAAAATATCTGATTTCGATACTTTGGTGTGGTGAATGTGTACAGGAGCGGATTAACGGCCGAGTTGAGGGGCAGAACGAAGACCACCAGCCAGGCGTAGATGTCGTCCGAGATATTGTAGTTAAAGAACACCCAGATCTTCATCACAATGATGGGCACCCAGCACAGGAAATCAGTCAGCACAATAAAGAAGAATCGAACCGCAAACTCGCAATCCAAAAGAGTGAGCGGTGTGGCACTGCGCGTCCGCCAGATGGAGATCAAGAGAGCCGTGTACAGCAGAGCGATCATCAGCAGCAACAAAAGATTAACGCCCAGGAAGACGAACGCGGAATACAGCCAACCCATGGGATAGGCCTCGTGGATATGCAGGGGGAAGCAAGTGCCTGAGTAGGAACCGTAATAGGGCAGAGTGCTGGAACGCCAGAGGAATACCGGCACCACAGCCAAACCCACTCCCGTCATCCAGATACACAGCATGGCACACCACATCACGCGGCTGCCAATGCTGCGGTGGCCCCGAAAAGGATCCGCAATGAGCAGGAAACGCTCCAGCGACATAAATGCCAGGATCAGCATTGATACCTCCGAGGAACTCACTGCCAGGGTGCCGATGAGGGTGCACTGCCAAGAGGTGATCCAGTCCAGCAGAACTCTGGAAGATGAACATGAAGATGAAGGTAAGAAATCAATAAAAAGAAAAACTTTAAACTCTTTAATTCCTTACTTGTAATATTCATTCCGGTAGCGATAGTCCTGGACCCCAATAGTGACCAGGTAGAAACCCATCAACATATCAGCCAAGGCCAAATTCCTTATGACCATCGTCACGGCCATGTTCTCGTCCCGGTATATAAAGCGACCCCAAAGCACTAAAACATTGCCAGCAATGGTCAACGTGGCCATCACCCAGGCGGAGTATCTCAGAACAGGTTTGCTTAGCAGATCCTGAAAGGAGCTGACCCCATCGGTGGATGGCTTGCACATTCTTATCCGCGGTGACATGGAACAGTAGAAGAACCGATCGTAGATGATGTAGGTCAGGTTTCTCATGGAATTAATGACCGCAAAGTCTATGTGATCATAGCGAATGCCCGTGAGATTTAGAAATGAGATGTTCAGTGGCTCCATTAGGTTTCGGTGGATGTGCAGGGGCATCTGGGCCAGGGAACTGAATAAAAGAAAGATAATGTATGTGAAATTAAATAGAATTTTAATGGAAGTTAAGAAAGGAAATTAAATAAGTTTTTGAGAAAGTAATATAAACCTTTTATCAAGAGAGTCAAATAAAAATATATAAATATTTTTATAAAAATTATATGCTTTATAAATCACCCTTTAAAATTATATTTTAAAATAAATGTCTCTTTTGGGTCAAATATAATTCACGTATTTTGTAAATAAACTAAATTTTCTTATGATACTCACAGTGCCTCCAGTCGAGTGTTGTGCAGAAATGTTTCGCCAGATAACTCCTTAATGGGATTACCGACAAGGCGGCTGTAAAACGAAATGCACGTCTAGGAATTAGATATATAAGGTTACTCATACGCCGCTTAAGCCGCGCATAATGGCCAGCAGATAAGACACGTTGGTGCTTTAAAGAACAAAAATAATGTTTCTACTTGGCCAAGTTGGCCAAGTTGGCCAAAAGCGGAGCTTTGAAAGTCACATAATAAAATCCCGCTGCGGAGCATAATAACGAAAATTCTTATTTAATAGCTGGCTGAAGTATAAATCAGTGCACAAACATTGTCTATCAAATGTGTGTGGGGATGTGGGTGGTAGAAATGCAACTGGGGCTAAATGTGTTGTTGGCAGGAAAGGGCGCATCATTCATGGCAGACATAGCAGACAGGATGTGGAACAGTGGGGCAAGGATCTTTTGAAAATATTGTTATTATTAGGCAATAAAATATATAATCTTTTATATATATATAATGTCGGCATATTAATCGATTTATAAATTCTTTAAGAATATTTAACAATCTCAAAAATAAATAGGACATTTTTTCCTGTGTCTATCAACAGTTTAGTATGAAGTTATTCTCGTTTATTATTATGTTTATATCTTTTTGGGATAATAACACGTATATTTTCTGTAGAGGGGGTTTCCCTAGCTTCGATTCCACCGTGTCACGTCCCTGGGAAGTGCAGCAGCTGATGTATAAACTGCTGGCTGCTGCTGCTGTGGATACATGGAACTGAATCCGATGGCGATGGTGATGGCTATGTCGGAGCTGACGTTGAGCTCTTGCTTAGGGCTCCATTGCTTGCACTTGTCTGGTCAATCAATGCCGCCAATGCCCAAGCGCCAACTGTTAACAGTTTGTTTTTATGGTTTGTCGCACAAAGACAATGGGCACGCCCCCTTACTCTTAGACCACATCCTCTTCCCCACCCACCTTCCACTGTAACTTTGAGCTTCCACAGATTGCTGGTAATTGCAGCGCCCTTTTTTCGTGGTAAGAGTATTTCGTAAACTAAATATTTAACTTGGCCACAAATTGAGCCGTCGAAAAATGGGTCCATCGTTTGTATAATTTTTATTATGCAAATTTCTAATTAATTATTGAGGGACAGGCCTCTCGGATCTGACTCTGGTCATTATTTTTGCCGAAGCCCGCACTTAATAACTTCATAAATATCCCTGGGAAGCCAGACATATTAACATATTTCCCGGGACAGGCAACAAGTTGCTGTCTCTTCCATGGTGGTGGTCGTCAGCATCCAAATAAGCCCCTGCTAATGCCCCTTTGCCATGGCCTAGCACATCCAGCACCCACCGCACACACACGTGGCTCCTCGTCTCGCTGTGGGCACGCAGCCTGGGATTGGACATAACTGCGTCAGAATCGAAAAAGGGAAGCGGGGGCGGTCAGTGCGCATTTAAGGATACGGTAAATAAATGCCTTTACTTGTTGTAGTTCGCGCTACGTGCAAGGTGCAAAAAATAATGGCAGGGAAATATTACAAATTATGGCAGGAGGAGTCTAACTTTTAGCTAAATACTCTTTTTCTTACTATATTTCATAGGGTTAGCTAAAACAATATTTAATTAATAGTATTGTATTAATTATATTTATGTTTTTCCCCTTAGTAATTATATTTATTAAATTAAAACAATATTATTCAAGTAACCCACTTCAAACTCTCCTCATTCTCATAAAAACATCTTCCTTAATATCTAAATAAAATTTCCTATAATTCCTTTACCCATTACGATAATTAATTCCCATATTAGCCACCTGTTGTTGGCCGATTCAAAGTACCCCGTTCAAACGACGAGTGCATAATATTAACCAAATGAAACCATTTACGGGCTTCCTTGCAAATGGCACGTTTCAATTGTGAATTCTTTCGGGGCAATGTGCTTGTCAGGATTTAGCTCCGCTGTCCCTTCTGTGTGGCTGCGTGGGTGGAGGACTGATGTTGACCATAATTAACGTCACAGCAACGTGGACACACACACACACCTCCCCGTATCTCTGCAATCCGTAATGACCGGTCAGTGGCTCAGTGGCTCACTGGATGACAGGAGGAATCAAATTAGTGCAGCGATTTCTCAAATATTTCGCTTTGGGTTGTTTTATATCCGAAAAACCAAAAACCTCGGGGGGATAACGAAAAAACAAAACAAATCAGCAGAAATTGCTGAAGGAAGGCAGATACATGAGCAGCATTTAGATGCGTATCTGATAGATACAACAACAATGTGACACCGAAGGAATTTCTCTGCAGTTCCTTTGGGATGATGCACATAAAGAAAAATTGGTTTGAAGGCTTTTTAATTTATTAAACTTTACAAAACATGTTATTTTATAAAAAGAAACCTTAAAAATATTAAATTAATTGCCTTTTACTTTTAACAATGAAGTTTTTTAACAAAAAAGTTTATCTTTGAGAATCTAACTCAATTTTCTAAGAAAATAATTAAGAGTTACTACTCAATAGTTAGTAAATTGAATCCTTTTTAAGGATTTGTAAGACTCCTGATTTCTCTTTGTGTGGCCATAAAAGACTTACACTCAATGGCTGGTATGCTGAGAAATTCCTTGCACGCCAGCAAAGGGCAAATTATTTGCATGGTCCTGGGGAATGGGAAGGTTAGTGGGTGGCCTGGGAGGCGGCTATATGTATGGTAGAGGTGTCATCAACAGGCAAAAGATGAGCATATATGGAGGGGGGATCGACCATCTAATGAAGCAATGACGATTGGGGAATACCGCCCCGAGTCGATTTCAATAAACTCCTTCATTATTTGGCCAAAACAACTTGGCCCCCAGAGTTGGTTACATTCACTGGTTACTGGCCAAGGCTTTGGCGAAATTGTTTTCACATAAAATACAAATTTATTTGCATTTTTATTTGGCCATAATAATGTTTGTTTATTTGTTGCTCCGTGGCCACAAGTCGAACCCATTCAATGCCGCTGTCCCAAAAGATACAGAGTCCAGAATTCCTTTCCCTCCGCCCCCCAATCCGGTCAAGCGGCAGTGTGGTGCGCCTGTTATCATCCTTGATATGCTGATGTATCTACCAGCTGAGGCTGAGGCTAAGGCTGGGGTAAAAATTTATTAAGGCCACAGCTTGATGCGCTAGTAGACGATGGATGTGAAGATGGCAGAGACATTTATTGAATATGCCATTGATATATGCTTATGAAAGTCAGAAGGCAACATCAAATTCCTATTTCCAGCCAAACGGCGCTTAAAGAAAACTTAAAGGCACTCCGTCTTATCGAGCATACGCCATGTTGTCTGAGGCACATCAAAAGTTCTTCCTCAAAGCGTTAAACAATTTGTTGGGCTTTTACGACCGCCGTTTATAGATTGTTTTTAGAGTTATAATATTAATAATAATAAACTACAGCCATAAAGGTTAGATTGGTTAAACTTTTTATGTCGCAGGGCGTGGTGGTGGTAAGAGTTCATAAAAATATTTGCATTCTATAGAAATTAAATACAGATCAGAAGAGCATATTCCCCACTGCCATTTGGAATTATTATTTATCTGTCTGCGGGCATAAAAGTTTTCAACTAGAATTTTCCACTCCGTATTCGTAATTGCGCATTAATGAACTGAAATTAATATCATTGAATATGATTTTGAGTCACAAAGGGCTTTTGGCTAGTTGGAATCCTTTGCCAAATTACGATTTACTGTCGAAGGAGGGGGTTTGGGACATTCCTGCGGCTTTGTGTTGATTCTTTGACCAGGACTCGAGTTCATTTACTTTGTGTCCTGGCATTATTCGTATTATTATGCTAATTAGCTGTGTGTCCCCGCCATAATTCATGCTTAGTGTCGGTGTTAAGTTTGCACTCTCTCTCCCAGTGCTATCAAAACTCTGGCATAGAATCCTTATTCTAATTCTAAGGCTACCCCCTTTTCTATACTCACATATCTCGCATGTTGGTTAAATTTGCAAAGGCTCGACCATGGATATGGGTGATGAGGTTATGCTGCAGATCCCTGAAATATACATTTTTGTAATTTTTTTGTTATGAAAATACGGATAAAATAATGCTTAAGAATCAGTGTTTTTGGATTTCTACTACTTCTTGAAGGGTTAAAAATATTAAATAAATTCTAGATTATAATATTTTATTGTTTAATAAATTCGAATAAATATTCCAAGCATAATCAAGTGATATTCTCTTCATTATTATTATTTTTATAGGTGTCCTGTAATTCCTCTTATGTTTTTTTCCCATATGTTTTGCCTTTCAAATTACCAAATAAATTGCCTACACAAATATTGCTACACAATTTATCCCATCAAAGTCTCATCGCTTTATTCTTTTTTTTCCTCTGCCAAGTCTCTAAAGGTTAACACATTTATTTACGTTGGGGCAATTTGGGTAACTGATTTATTTTCAGTTAGCAGCGAGGCGACACGGACACCCCAGACGACCCATTGACTTATATTGTCAGCTATTGATGCATAAATTAATGATTATGTATGCCACCAACCGTGCCAGTTTTAGCATTTAGAAGGGAGAAGAGACTGGAGACATGTGATAAATGCTTTCAAATTGTTTTACGTGCCAGTTTTTTGTGTCCTCCATAAGGTATTGACTTTAAAAATCAAGTTTAGTTGTAAAGTAATCTTTAAAAGGAATGCTAAGCTTAAATTTTATTATAAATTCAAATTAACATCATTTTGGAAATATTTTTAAAATGTAAAAAAGAGTATTTCATTATTCGAAGTTCGTCTTTCGTTTCTTTAGCATATGTTTCTTTATGTAAACAATAAAATGTGCCAATTTATGTTTATTCTAGCATAAATTCAGTTGTTTTTTAGGTGTTGCTGGAATAAAGGTGTCGAATGTATCGAATATCCCACTTGCTGTCATGTCAACAGTGCGTATACGCATTGCCCACATCTCGTTCTCATACTCATCAGCTCTGCCTTTTTCCACTGTCTCAGCATCAATGTTACCCACATAAATCTCTCAAAATAAACAAGTAAAAAAAAACAACAACAAGAAATCCAGTGAAAACCAAAGCAAAATGCAACGAAGAGTAAAAATTACGCATACGCCCCATAAAATCTAAGTACAACATATTTCAATAGATTTTTCGACACTTTTTCTGGCTTTTCTTGTACTTTTTTTCGGCAACTTTGAGTAGGGAAAAGTTAGTTGATTGTTTTACTTACAGCAAATGTAAATTATCCAATTGGGAAAAAGTTTCCTCGCCAATGTATTCGATTCGATTGAAATCCAAATAACTGTAAAAGTAAAGAGATATTTATGCAGGCAAGCCCAAGGAATAAACTGTTTAAGCCTACAGTTTGGCTTATATATTTCTGGGGTTTTTGTGCTAAGACAGGTCTTAGGTTTCGCTTGGTTGTTGCTTGAGAAAATTTAAAATATAGTTAGCTTAAAGAGCTAGGAAAATATATACTTTAACGCTTCAATTCGTCACTAGAGAACTTCAATAGTTTAATGATAAACATTGTTGCGGAGCAAGTTCGTAGGTAATATCTTAAAAGAAGCCATTAAAAGCACACTTTAAACCCTAACTAAGGGCAAGACATCATTGTGCCAGTTCTCAGTGCTCTCAGCTTAGGGCACATCGTTGGGTGGACACCCCGAGTACCCGAGTAACCCAATGAGCGGGTGCCAGAGACCCAGAGAAAGCGCGCATTTCACGCTTGAATACATCAGCAAAACGTCCACAGACTCTCGAATCCCTTTCGCTTTTTTTAATATAACAAATAGAACATAAGCTCGAACCCCAATTCCATTTACTCACACTTCGTACAGCGACGAGATTTTCGGCAGCTGCACATTCCGCAGGGTGAGACGATTCCCGCTGAGGACCAGCCACTCCAGCCGATGGACGGAACGCAGCTGATCCATGGGCAAATATTGCAGGTGATTGTTCCTCAGGAACAGCCATTGGAGGCTGGGCAGGCCCAAGAAGATGCCATTCGGCAAATGGCTGATGTTGTTGTGGCTTATTTCCAGTCGCTCCAGCTGGCCAAGCCCATTGAAGCTGCCCAGCGGCACACGTGATATGTTATTGTACTTCAGCGTCCTGCAGGCGAGGTTAAAAACAAAGTAAATAATGCAAAAAGAAATCTAAAAAAATCATAAATAATTGTATAAAGCTACTAACAGTTTTTGTAGTCGCGTAAAATTGGCAAAAACATTATCGCGAAGTGTCAAATTGTTACGGATAATGATCAGATAGGTCACCTCCGAGGTAATGCGTGGCCAGCGACGCAGCTTGGCATAGCGACCGCAATAGAGAATGGTTCTTTGGCGGCACTGGCAAACGCGAGGATATGTGACGATATCTAGGGAATATATATAATATAATATATAATTCCGTCCTTATATTTTCTGGTTTTAGTGCTCACCACAAGTTTGATTTGGATTCCTTGAAGGTGATGATAAATCCAGGCTACTCACATTCCCACCCGCCGATATAGCTCGCTGGTTTAACTGCTGCTGCTGCTGTTGCTTCTTCTCAATCGCATTACGGACTATCTTGTCGGCAATCTCCTTGCTGCCATACAGCAGACCGCACTCCACCGGATGCTCGTCGCTGCTGTCGGCGCAATCCGGCCGACTGTCGCACATCTGGCGCTGTGGAACGCACAGCGTGCCATTGTCGCAGGCAAAGCTGCCCGTGGGGCAGGGACCTAAAAATAATCAGCAGCAAAACAATACAAATCTGAGAAAAAAATACAAAAAATAATCAATCTTAAAAGAGGATTAAATTGGCTTCAGTTTTAGTTCAGTTATTTTATAACCATACTTCATAGCTTATTATGAAATTTCCCTTTTAAAAATATCTTCAAGTGCAGCTTTTTTCATTTATTTAAGTCCTTGATCACTCTAAACAAACTTTTGACTTCATAGGGGCCACACGACGTATGAGTTATTATTCTAATCTCTGTCAGACAAAC
Organism: Drosophila mayri; assembly: GCA_008042485.1. Classification (NCBI taxonomy): domain Eukaryota; kingdom Metazoa; phylum Arthropoda; class Insecta; order Diptera; family Drosophilidae; genus Drosophila; species Drosophila mayri. Next base: position 127,972 of record VNJN01006874.1, on the reverse strand, counting down.
TTTAAACTCAAGATGACAACTTAATTTGTTCACTTTGCTCTTTTGCTCTCCTCTCACTCCACAAAAGATTTCGGTTTATTGTTTGCTTCTGATTTTTTTCTTTTTTCTGTGATGACAATTAAACTTAATGTCCAAAAACTTGGTCCTTTATTTTTGAGATTTTCAGCTTTGTTAACAATATGTTTTTCAGGCATTACAAGTGCCATGAATCGAAATAATAGCTTGAAACCAATTAGTATTATTTGTCTTTGGAATTTCTTAGATATTTCTTATTTGTAGGTTTTAATTTTGGGCGGAATATATTTTCAGCCTGATTGCCTACCACTTTTTTTGAGGGTAATTGTCGTAAAAAAAATTATGAGAGTTTTGTTTTGCATTTTATCATTTTTATGATTTGTTTGGGTGTTGCGATTTCTTTTAGCGAAATGAGATGATGGAATAATATAATTCATTAGACAAATGTGGCCGAAATGGAGCACCTTGAAAAGCTTTTAATCAGGATTGCCAGGATTGCGTCCGAAAAATTGCTTTTTATTGTTGTTTATTGCTTTTGTTTAAGAGGATTTACCTATTATATTTTATATACAAATTATTTTTAACTCTTCACAAAGAAAATGATTTCTTTTAACCGTATTGAATTTCTTTTTAAAAGTATTTAGGGCTTAAATCTTCAAGTTTTTTAATTTAAGAATGGAAAAAATATGTATTTGACTTTTCTAACTACTCAAGAGCACTTAAAGGTAGCTTAAATTTGTAAGGAAAAATAAAACAAAGCCGCTTTAAAAGGGCAAACGAAAATGTCAAGTGTCAACGCAACCAAGAGTCATATGATAAAACTGCATACATATATATACAAATACATATATATTTCTTCATCTCTTTTCCCATTTGTATAAATATCAAACTTCGTTAGAAAGGACATACACACATTAAGGCACATTGTGCATTAAGCAGGACTTTCAATTTCATTGTGTCTATGACAGGGACACACATAAACACAAATCTTGGCAATTCTATGCCAAAGAAAAGGAGTCCCTTTTCTCTGCCCGATTTAAAGCTAAGCCTTACAAATGCTCTCCCTGGCGGATAAATAATTTCCCAGTTGGACTGATGCATATACTCGGAAAATGGCATAAATCAAACATGTTTTGCCTATTTCTGCTCGTATGGCAAATCAATACGCAAATTGGCATAAAAAATATCCAATATTAAGGCAGCGCAAATTTCTTGATATTGATACTCGTAAAACAAGATAAAAGCTTCGAACAAGGAACCAAAAAACAGCCCAGGACCAGGACCAGCACCAACGTACTTATATATGGATGTGCGAAAATTGTTTTGTGTCCTCTCCTCTGCAGGACAAAGTTTGCGCCGTACTCGTATTTATATTTTTTATGGTCAGCCGTTTGTTGTTTTTGCGCCGTTCCCGTACTTTTTATCGTATTAAACAACAAATTACTTTCAAATACTTTTGAGTATAAAATTTATGGGCATTTTGCAGTTTGAAATTTGATTTTGGTTTTGGTTTTGGCGTGCGGAAAGCCTTTCTGTTGATAGATGGAAAAATCTTATGGCGAAGAGATGAGATTTAAAATGAAATGAAATGTTTTGATATCTTTAAATTGATGTTTAATATGAATAGTATTTACATATATGTGGTAAAATATATAATTTCTGTTTATTTACTATAAAGAATTTTAATAAAAAATCTGCAAGTTACTGAGGCTCAAACTCAGGGAATGCTGCAGTTTTCGGATGGCAGATAATATAAAGAAAATATAAACTTTAATCATGTTTAATATCTTATCATTGCGGACATGAGCAAATGAATGTTCTGTTTTATTTAGGCGGTAAAAAAATATAACAAAATTGAATATGTATTTAAAATTTAAATAAAAAGAGATTACAGATATTTATAAATTCAATACATTTAGCGCCATATTTTTGTCCTTAAATCATATAAGACTTTTCCCTCTCTTTATCATCTATAAGCATATTTTAAATAGCTTTTTTTCAGTTTTAATTTCATAATTTTAACTTTAACCACCGATCACTCACCCAAACTCAAGTAGAATATGATTCCAGCCAGTAGGAGGACGACTGTCATGAGGCAGACGCCCACGGCGATGCTTCTCCCATAGACCATTGCGATTTATCGGTTTGGACTCGGCTCGCTCTGGGTTTCGCTTTGTTTTCGAAGCTCGCTTATCTAATTACTTGGCCAGCGTGGCTGCACTGGCTCCTTGACCGAGTTCATCATTAGCACCGCTCAATTCCCACTCCGGCCACGCCCCTCACTCACTGCAACACCAACGCCTTGCTGACTCATTGAGTTTTTATATTATTATTATTATTTCTTATATCGTTTTGTGTTGTTGGTGCAGCTTTTTCGTTAATTTCATGTCACTTCATTTGGCTAATGTTCGCAGCTCGTTGAGAAGAGTTTTAAGTGCCAGGATTACACAGCAGATGGAGCGGAAGAAGACACCAAAGGGAGGGGAATTGTTCAAAATTAATATTTTCTATGGCAAAGTGCTTTCCACTTGGCGGGGTTTCGATTTCAGCGTGCAAAAAAAGTGTATTTGATGTGCATAAAAAAAGGGAGAATGAAAGGCCATTTTGATGGACAAGCTAAAGTTTCGCGCGAGCGAGATTAAAGTGACATTTTATTGACAATTATTTGGAGAGTTCCTAGAAGATATATATTGATTTTATTTCGAGAAAACAATGAGAATGATTAAAGTCTGTCGTTGAATATTAAAGCTAACTAGGATTCGATGTCACTGTCATTGTTGTGGCTGCTTAAAAATGTATTTGTTAAGAAATTAAAATCCTGACTTTCAAAGAATTCTTAAAGGCTAATACTCTCTAAATTCAATACAAAATTATACATTTTTCCATAGTTATAATATTAACAAACTCCAAATAAATCAAATCCCTTTTAAATAATTCAAATTCATCAGAAAACAAATCCTGCGAAATAAAGTGAGAGAAAGCCATAAACTTGTGCCAAATATTCATTTCCCCCGTCGTGTAGAATCGCATTAAGTGAATAATTTGCGATGTGAGTCAATGCCGAAAATCTTTGGATTCCATGTCATATGGTTCTACTTTTAAGTAGCCACTTTTATTTCCTAATTTATGCAAGACATTAAGGCCCAAACTCTGGGTTATTAAGTTTGCCAAATGTACTACGAAATGGTAGTGCAATATGTGACCGGCACATTTGTTGGCCCCTTTTTTTCCTTCTGCGACATTTTATCCTTGGCTGATTAAATTTCGCTTAATTGAATCGGAGATGGTGGGAGATGGGGGATGCTGGGCCCGGCGGACTCAAGGTCAGCCGGAGACAAATCATAATTTCCGCAAAAGGTCACAAGTGTGATCCTGGGACACTCTCATTATCGCAATCATCGCAATTGAACATCATTTGGTGTGGAAAAGCGCCATAAAAGGGAAGCAAATTTGTTCCTTTTTCTGCTGCAGGGCCACTTAATGCTCCCTCGACCACTTTGTAGATTGTGTCAATGCGATAGGTCGCCCGAAAAACAGACCTTTCTTCGCCCGGTTTAGTTTGGGACACTTTCACTGCCCTTTTAAGTAGGCAGCACACTTTTGAAAATCGAAAGTAGCGCGCGTTTTGTTTGGATTTAGATGGCTTTTCACAATTTGTTTTGGGAAAATACGAAGAACCTAGCACGTCCGAGCACAGCGGCCAACTGAAGCTGGTGACAGCATTTGTTGCTGATTTTGTTTTGCTCCGCAAAGGAAAAGCCAGCAGCGGAAAAGCGGCAGAGCAGCAGCAGTAGCAGAGCAGCTTCGGCTTTTCGTCCCTTCGGCTGACCGCCGTGGAGCAGTCCGTTGAGCCGCTGTGGTTATTCCTTCCGGACGCGGTCGCAAGGGTCCCGGGTTCAAGTCCCCAGCGCTGGAAAGAAAGTGTTTTAGTTTTCTTTTATTTATTTATTTCTTTATGAATTTTCAACTGACAACCAAAGAGTTTTCCTATGTAAAATAGTTTTGAAAGTTATATTATTTATATATTTTATTATTTATATATACATTTTATTTATTTTCAGTGGGAACAATTGTGTTTTCCTTTGGAAAATATTTTTAGAAGTTCTTTTATTTATAAAATATATAAAAAAATACATAAAGCAACCACAAAATTATATTAAATGGTTGGCACAGATGCAAATTTCTAAAAGAAATATACAACACTACTTTATATTTTTTATTTGTTTAGTTTTCTGTATTATATTTTATTGCCCAATTGCAGTTAGGCTTCGTTTATTGCTTACACAATGCATACATAATTAATTAATTTATTTTTTCCTTTGTTAAGGTACGAAGATACATTGAAACATAATTTATTTGTTATTTAGTTTTATTTTCTAATTTAATGAATTACTATTGTACTCAAGATGATTATTTTAATAAATATGAATTACAAAAATACATTTATAATTTTAGTTCTAAGAAGAATTTTAAGAAATATAAATAGTAGTAATAGTAGTAATAGGTAGTAATATAAAGAATTCATTAAATAAATTTCAAATTTGGTAAAATTCCCGTCAAATTCGGCAAGGTTGCCACTCTGCCTATTTTAACTCGAATTAAAATACCGACAAATCTAGCTCAGACTGTGCCAATATTTTGACCGCTTCTGTAAGCAGTATCTTTAGCCAGAAATAGTCTAAAATAAACTAAACTGGCAGCGCTGCTTGCAAATTCTGATTACATTTCCCACGCCGGCACTTTTCCATTTTCCGGATCATGGCGCCCCCGGCGGCGCGCGCTCGCTACATAGCCAACAAGGCGGACAACCAGATTCTGTCGAAGAAACCGCCCAAGCGGCCGGGCCTCAATGGCGGCAACAAGGACCCGGCGCCTGCCGGCAAGAAGGAAAAGAAGCAAAAGGACTCCAAGAAGCGGTAGGAAAGGTTTCCCTTTTCCTGAATTCCTGAAACTAATGCAGACTCTTGCACGCTTGCAGCAAGCAATCGGCGAGTGGGAGCCAGGAGAAGAGCAGCACCCCAAGTCCCATAATGCCCAGCGTGCAGACCGCCTTCAAGACCTTCGTGAGCGCCCGGCTGTGCAGCGCCATTTGGGCGTACATTGCCGACTGTGACGAGACCTTCAACTACTGGGAACCGCTGCACTACATCATCAATGGCCACGGCCTGCAGACGTGGGAGTATAGCCCGCAGTTCGGGCTGCGCTCCTACACGTACCTACTGCTGCAGGGCGTGCCTGGTTACTTTTACCAGAAGATCTTCAATCCCAGTCCCATACTCATATTCTACATGGTGCGCTGCATGCTGGGCTTTGGCTGTGCGGTGATGGAGCGGTTTATGTACAAGTAAGGCTTGCAAGCAAACAAAGTCCTTGAAGAATCACACTAATACTAAAGGTATTATTTCAGGTCCATTTGCCAGGAGTTTGGCATCCATATCGGACGTCTCTGGCTGATATTCCAACTGTTCAGCGTGGGCATGTTCGTGTCCAGCACTGCTCTGTTGCCCTCCTCGTTCTCGATGTACTTTGGATGCGCTGCTCTGGCCGCCTGGTGGCAGCATAACTACTGTTTGGCCATATTCCTGACCGCCATCTCGGCTCTGTTGGGTTGGCCATTCGCTGCTCTGATTGGCATACCCCTGGTGCTGGAGATGCTGCTTAGGCAGCGGGACTGGAAGACTTTTATTCAATGGACCCTGATCTCGGGCGCCTCAGTGGCCATACCCATGATTGCCATCGATACGAGCTACTTTGGCAAGCTGACATTTGCTCCACTAAACATTGTGTGGTACAATGTGTTCACCAGCCACGGACCCAACATCTTTGGCACGGAACCGTTGAGCTATTACATAGTCAACGGTTTCCTCAACTTTAATATTATTTGGGTAAGAGTTGAATCAGTTTTTGGTCTTGCCAAAACTCTAATCTTTACTATAATTCATAGCTCCTGGCCCTGCAACTACCCATAATGCTGGTAATGGATTACCTAATTGTGCCTGCCAAGTCAAAGTCAACGCTGAACTTCCCCCACTACATCTCACTGGCTCCGCTTTACCTCTGGCTCCTGGTCTTCTTCGCCCAACCGCATAAGGAGGAGCGGTTCCTGTTCCCCGTTTACCCGCTGATCTCGCTTTGCGGTGCCATCACGGTGGATGTGTACCAGCGCATCTTCTTCCGCTTCAAGTCGCTGGTTTTCAAGATCAAGGCGGGCGTCCATTATCTGGACCACAGCATGTTCATTGCCATCCTGGTGATGGTGACAAGTACACTGCTCGGACTTTCGCGAGTGTTTGCTTTGTACAGGAACTACCACGCCCCCATGGATCTGATGCTGGAGCTCAATCAGTTCAAGGCGGATCCGCAATATAACCCAAACTTCATCTACAATGTCTGCATTGGCAAGGACTGGCATCGTTATCCGGGAAGCTTCTTCTTCCCCGCCCGGAACTTCCGCCTGCGCTTCCTGAAGTCCGAGTTCCGTGGTATGCTGCCAGCGTACTATGACAGCGGTGACAATGCCACGCAGGTGGTGCATCCCTACTTCAACGATCTCAATCAGGAGAACGAGCATATGTACTTTGACTACAACCGATGCGATTTCCTCGTGGATTTCGACGAGGGCAAATACACTCCACTGGAGCCCAACTACTCGAAGCGTTCCAAGGAGTGGACGGTGATGAAGAGCCTGCCCTTCCTGATACCGGAGAAGTCGCACAAGGTTTTGCGTGCCTTCTATGTGCCATTCCTCACCGACAATCACATTCAGTATGGCGACTTCAATCTGCTGAAACGGAAACCAAAACGCAATGGGAGGTAAAGTTAAATCTTGGTCGTGCCATTTAAACAGCATTTTCCTTAGCCAAAAGTTTTGGGAGGATTTTTATAGTTAAAGAAATGAGATGACGAACAGCAATTCCATGTCATTATGATTTCGGAAGTGTAGGATTTCATTTGAGAATTAATCTTTCCATTCCCTTGATTAGTTTTGCCAAAGGAATTCCACTTTTAACCCAGTGAATTGTACTTTTATTTGTTTCAAGTCAAAGTGTCCCACGTCCTTTTGATTTTTATGTTGTGTCCATGCCAAAGTTGTGCAGTTTTAATGCTGAATATCGAAGTAGAAAATAAGCCTCAAGAAAAACAATATATAAACAACGAGATTCGTACAACGTTTCTGTTTTTAATATTCGAAAACTTTATTGGACGCACTCGGATCGTTCCACTTAAAATCGGGGGAAGCAAAACTTTACAATGGAAATCGCTCGGACTTAGCCTAGGTCATCGTGGTGTGTGCTGGGTTCTGTTTACAATGCTATATTTGGTCTACTCAATGTACAATACACGGGTGCGCGGGGCGGGGCGGGGCCTAAACCTAATCCTAAACTGACTTAGCAGCGATATTTACAAGCACTCCGCGAGCAGCTAGCTGGACTGCCACAGCTCTAGAAGTAGACCGTCAAGTTGTTCTCCGAGGAGCCCATGGCATCGGTGGCAGACAGAAGATTAGAGCCATTAGCATTGGCCGACGTGGTCGTGATGGTGGTGACCCCATTGCCACCGGTGGCTGCCACCTTTCGATTGTTATTCTCCGTCTGCAGGGAGTCGTGCTCGATCTCGTCCTCCTCCTCGAAGAGCTGACCATTGGCGGAGGCGCGCGAAACGATGCCTGGCAAAAAGACTACTTATAGTGAGTGTTTCAGGTGAGATTGGGGCAGAATATTTTTTGTTTTTCTAGGAAAGGGTCCAACTTACTGCGCACTGTGGCCGCATAGCTCTCTCGCTGTCGTTCTCGATCCCTTTCCCGTTCACGTTCCCTTTCCAGCAAAGCAGCAGAGCTGCCAAGAGCCATGCTACTGCTGGCTCCACTGGCCACATGATGCAGGCCATTATTCATAGGATTCGCCATGGTGATATTGCCGCCGTGCTTCATGTGCAGCACGGAAACTCCGCCGCTCGTGACGCTGGCTCCATTGCCATTCCCGGCCAGCTTCTCGTGGGTAACCAAATTGGCGGAGGACACACTGCTGTGTGCCTGGCTGTGCACACGATTCCGCCCAAGACCCAGACCACTGGAGGCACTCTTGCCCTGCTTCTTGGAACGCACAATGTAGCAGCTGAGCGCCAGGATGATCATCAGGAAGAGACCCACGATCATGCCGAACATGCCCAGCATGCTGCTATTCCAGCCAGACTGGGCCAGGGTCAGACCCTCCATAGTCACGCTGACTGGAACGGAGGTGCTCCTGGGCGGCACGCCCGTGTCCGTGGCAATGGCTATCAGGTGGACTGTGGACTCGTTGAGGCTCTGCAGCTGCTCCGGACGCATAAAGATATTGCCAGTGGCATCAATCTCGAATAGTCCAGCATGCTGGCCACGCAGCGAGAGCTCCAGCTTGTCATTGCGGTCGCCATCCGCCGCCTCCACCTTGCCGATGAGCACGCCCTCAAAAGAATCGGCTCGGGATTGCAGAGACTGCTGGAGAGGGATGGAGAGGTGCAAGCTTAGGAACCTATTCTTCCTCCAAATCATATAAAATACTCACGCTCTTGGGCACCATGAATTCATAGTGCGTCTCCCTGAATCGCGGCTCCCAATCGTTGACATCGATCACATCCAGCGTGAGCTCGGCAGTGCTATTGGTCATTCCATCGGTGGCCATAACCTGGAACTCATGCTTGGTCATCTTCTCGTAGTCGAGCGGCTTGGCCAGGACCAGTTCCCCCAGAGAGCCCACGCTAAAGAATTGCGAATTCACCGGATCCGGAATGGTGTATTTAAGATGTTTCCCTGGCTTGTTGGTTGGCAAAGCCAGAATCCGATTGCCCACCGCCGTGTCCTCGCGGATGCGCATCACAAATCTCTTCTGGACAAAGGCCAAGGTACTTAAATCACTGTGACTACCGGGACGCGTCAACTGGACGGTGGTTAGGGCATAGCGATCGGGATTATCAATCTGGGTAGCCTTCACCACCAGAGTGGCGCCATTGGCCACGTCCGCATAACCGATGGGAGTCAGCAGACTAATGGCTCCGTTGTGCGGATGAATCCGAAAGTATTTGGCATCCTGGGACTGGACTATTGTATACTGGATCGGCGCACAGATGCCTTCATCCTGATCCACCGCTTTCAGTGGCTCTGGGCGCATTCGCAGCTCTCCAGGCCTTCCATCCACCGGCAACTCAGCTGTGTAGGATTCCCGCTGGAATCTTGGGTTCTGATCATCTGCATCTGTGATCACAATACGCAGCAATGTGTCCGAGTGCCGTGGCGGCGTGCCCTGATCTTGGGCTCGCAACTTCACGGTGAAATTCTGCAGCTGCTCGTAGTCGAGGGCCTTCTTCAGCACCAGAGTGCCTTCGAGGGGATTCAGGAACTGCACAAACTCCGAGTACGGGCCGGGCAGCACCTGGTACTCCACGGTGGAGAAGGGTCCCGGCTGATCGGCATCTTCGGCCCGAGCTCCTTGCAGTATTCGCGTCCCAGGCACAGTCACCTCCGACAGGGTCAGCGTGTACGGAGTGCCGATCCACTGGGGAGCATTGTCATTCACATCGGTCACACGCACATTCACGGGAACGACGAAGCTCTAAAGGATAAGGAGGAAAAGTAGAAATGGGCAAGTAATATTTATGAATCAAAAAATTTTCTTAACTTTATTATTTATTACTTTCAGACAGCAAATTAATTTCACATCCAAAAGAAGAACTTGTTAAACCCTAAAGGAATCCTCTTACGTTGACTGATGACTAAACAATTCTTCAAGTGTGTACACCCTGCAGACGAACACCTTACTTTTAATCCTGGTCACTGACCCCTCGAGAGTTCAAAGCCCACCGCGAATGTCCTGCATACATTTGCATGTTTAGCGGACCTCACACTCGCCACAAAACCAGGACAAGCAGCAACCCCTAGGCCTCCTTTTCAGCCCCGCAAACGGAAGCCTTAATGGCTAATTTATGGCCACCAAGCTGGGGCTAACCACGGACGCCACACACCCATGGCTCATGCTCCTCCTTCTCCTCCTTCGATTGCTCTTCGACTTGCAGCTGCAGTAGAGAACTAGCAGAGTCGGCGTTGTGTTGATTCTAAAATTGAAATGGGCGTTGATTGTCTAGGAAAAAGTTTTCAATTGTTTATAGAGTTCCACGAATAGCCGCAACTTCAAGGGAATAAAATCGTGTTTACCGAAAATTTAACCAGCTTAGTTAAGCTTCCCCCCAGGGAACACGCATTGTCCCGGCAGAGAAAAATGGGGTTCAAGGAGGTGGCAGAACCTTAGAGCCAATATAGGTTAATTGGTTTGCCGCTGCCCATTGCACGAAGGTTTCCTTCACAGCTGCGGAATGCGGAATGCTCGACAGGAAGTACGGTCGATGTGGGCCACTGACCAGGAGGAGCGAACGACTGATTAATTGCGGCTTTAACCTGATCGACAAGTGCTTAGCCACACACCATCAGATGATAACTGTAATACTTAGGCTTTTAAGTTAATATTCTAAGCCAACTTCTTTCCGCTTTGATTACCTTTGTTCTATATTTTATTGAATAATTATTACCCATTTTCATTTAATTGAATATTATAATAAGCAATTATTTAATATTGTTGTTGCTAAACTAATCAACTTGCAAACTTTCGCTTTGTTTCTTAGAAAAACAGCTTTTATAATAGATTTATTGCTTTTGTTTATATCTTGTGTGGATTTTCTGGTTTTTGAGTAAAAGAAAATTAATCTCTGGCAAAATACTAAGGCGAATATTGCCATTTAGGGATTGGATTTTAAATAATATGGTATAGGGTTTATAAATAATTTTAAATTAATAAATTATCAAGGAATTTTTTAACGTTAATCTTGATTGCTTTCAGAAGATTGTATCTTCTCTATTTTTTTATAATCTTACCGGATCCGTAGAGTGTCGCCTTACGCAGATGACATTCGCGTAAATGGACGAGGGACCCCTTAGACCCTCCTTATCCAGTTCCACCGACAGAGCCAGCTCCTTGGTGCCGGCCACAATCTCAACTGGAGCATTCTTCTCCCTCAGCGATAGATTAATATCTCCTGTATCGGCAGTGGGATCTCCATTTATCCTTAGCTTGCCGATTATGGAGCCCACCGCCAGGTCCTCGGTGGCTAGGAAACTTTCCGCTGAGCCACCGCCCTCGAGATAACAACGTGAATCCAGTATGGCTCCAAGTGTGGCTGAAATAAAAAAGGAAAGGAAATATTTATAAAATAAACAATATCCATAATTTATTTTTAAATGATTTTTTAACCATATTAAGTTTTTCTCTGCCTAAAACTGAACTCTAAGGAATACTTTTCTCTAACGGACTCTCTCCCTTTCAGATTTACTTTCGGACTTTGTTGCTAATTTTGAATGAAAAGCAAATTGCAGCGACAGGCAGAGGAAGCCACCGCACCACAGAGAGCGGGAAGAGTGGTGCAGAGTGTGTGCTTTGGTCCAGTGTTTGTGTTCCAGTGAGCCACCTGTCCGAATCGCCAGACATGTTTGCTCGTACCTCGGATACGCTCTACTAAGCTTCCGTTTTCTTTCATTCCGAGTGCTGCAATTTTCGGCCAGAGCTACGAAGGCGAAGACCAACCACCACCTGGCCAGTGGCCACATGGAACAACGTCTTTGGCCTGCTCCTCCACATTGGGGTGCCTTGCAGCTGATTTGAGTTTCCGGACAAGCTCTGATATCTAATTGTGTTAGTGTGCAAATGGTTAAACCTGAGATGGTCATGCAAATTGCTCTCTGCCTTTCCCTTCCTCGTATGCAAAGTGGAAAAAGTTCATCCATGAAATGGCCAAGGAAAAGTTAAATCGATTTTGTAGATTTTAGGCTTTGTTTTTAATTAGTTTTAATATTATTTTCTCTTTTTAAAATTGTTATAATTAAGTTTAATCTCATTTAGTTAGGAAATTCATTTAATATTTTAAGAGAGCTGAGAAAAGTAACAATGAAATTAACCAATTCTCTTTTAAATTTTCCACTTTAAAATCTTAACTCATTGAAGATTTACTTTACAATAATCTAAAGTGAATTTTATTACTTGAAAAAAAATTGTTTTGCTGATAGATGCTTCTAAGTAATTAATAAAATAACTTAAGACTCTAAATTGGATATAAACTCTCAGAATTTCTGCAAGTTGTTAACCCTTATCACCTTGACTTATTTATGGCATTATTAATAGCCTAAACTCCCCTCACTTTTATACATTTGTATGTTTGTTAAGTGCGTTAGCCCAATTACTTAAGTCCCATGGGAGCATGACATAACACCTTTCTTGGGCAATGCCATTATAAAGTCTTACAAGTATGTTTAAACAGATTTCCCAAGCCAGGTTCCGGTAACTACTATTCCCTTGACCGCCTGAAGAACAAGTTCTTGATATGTGTTAACAGTATAATTTCAGTTTGTTTGTTTTTGTTTTGTCTTTAGTTCGTTCTGGTAAACGGTTTGCAATTGACCCTGACTGGGGGTCACCTCTGGTCATCTCTGGCGGGATTTTCACCAGATGATATATGACGGAGGAGTGAAATCTTCTGCTTGTTTTCAAGATCTCAATTGTAGGTTAATTGTTGTGACATTGGGCAATGCACATATGTACATATGGCAATGGAGGAGACTTTCTTTGGCAGTTAAAAGTGGCTTTTTGAAATTAGTCTAATTGCAGAGGATTTATTACCCAATCTCTGTGCTGATAACTCACGTACATGAATCGCGCGCTACTTTCTGCACAAAAATGGAAAGTTTCTAAAGCAAGCATCATAAATCATATATAGTATTTCGATTACCCAACTTTAAATCCCCGCAAACTAATTAGTAGCGAATGCAGGGATTGCACACACTATTAAAAATAAAAATAAAACCCAAGACTAATTAGAGTCATCGAATAAAACCAAGCGGTTCCAAGTTCCAAAAGACATCGCCATAGAGTCATCCATAAGGTGCAAATACCTCAAGCGTAAATCCTCGAAACTTCGTACAAATAAAGTCGAGATTAAAGACCAAACTCCCGATTATGTAAGTTCTACTTTTATTTGTTTTATTTTGTTTTTGCAAAAGTAGGGAGAGTGTGTAAGCCAAATGAAAGTGAGTTGGCGGCTGAACAAATTTGGCCAAAAACGTAAATGTGAATGTGAATATGAATATGTGCTCACATATGGCAAAGAAAAGTTTCAACAATCAAAAAGTTCAGAAAAACAAATTTTCATACGGTTTGTTTTGGTTTCTTTTCTTCGGTTTTTTTGATAAAACAACGAAAAGAGAAAAAGTGCCCCGTTCAGCTTGGTGATTTTCATGAAAACGCCACCGAAACGACACAAACTCCTCGGTCTGGGCCACTGACTTTGCTTTGCTATCTATCCAGCAACAGGGGATAGGGGTTTATTTTTTGGGATTCCAAGTCGTAGTGGAAGCCACATGTTGCTCCGCTCCGAGCGAGTTCTGTCTGGTTAAACATCGTAAGCATCGAGAGCCATATTTTGCAATCAATTTTTTCTGGCACGGGTCAAGCTATTTGAGGGGCATGTATCATATATCGTAAAGCCCGTTAGGGAAGAACTTGAACTGTGACAGAGCCATTAAAGCCACGATTGCTCTACACACATTCTTTGCCCAAGTAGAGTAATGATTTTCACTCAACTATGACAATGTAATGAACCGAAATTGATGCACTAAATGGAACTTTAAACTGGAGCAACAACTTCATGACCACAAGTCTGGGTAGGTAGAGGTATATTATGCGTAAATGCACTCCAGAAAAGGCAAACTTCTCCACGGGGGATTCCGATAGGGCTATACACGAGCCAAGTTAGTCACGTAAAAAGTTGTATCAGTCATAAATCGTTGGACCAGAACGTTGTTGTCGTTGGCTCCGTCTCCGTTTGTTTTCCTCGCAGACTTTTCTCTGGTTTTCTGAACTTATCGCTTGGAATTTCACTATTTTTCAGTTTTTACTTTAGGAGGGTTACATGTGGTTAATTACTTTGTTTGTTTTCGATTATCAAAGACAGTTACTTAACTATACTATTATTAAGGTCTTTAATAAATGTCATCGCAATAAATCCTAAATATAATTATTTATATATGGTTGACATATTATGTTATAAATTATGACATCTTAAACTGGTGAAAGTTTCAAATAACTCACAGAATTTATGACTCTAATTACTTGTGATTTCTTTTCTTTAGTTTTTATATATGTATATTAAAACTTACCATTATTAAGCCAGCACAGAGCCCAGATCACGTAGTATATCCCATTAAGTTTTATCCACATTTTAAACAGCATTATTTTTGTTATAAACAATCAAGTCACTTGATGGTTTTTAGGCTTCTCAGAGCAACATAACTCTTCCACGGAAATCATATAATTAAGATTCACTTCACTTGGAATTCCATATTCTTAATTTCCTTGTTTAAATGTTAGTGTTTCTGATTTATTGCCTGCAGTTTTATCTTTTCTTTAGCCATAAATTTGCGTATATCTAAGATGTGCCATAAACGTTCTCCTTCTGAATTTTCCGTGCAACTTTTCCTTTGTTCTTTGCTCTGTAATTGACAAAATGGCAATTTGAAATGGATAATGTCAAGGGGGAGGGTGGGGAAGAGTCTGCACAGCCTTCTAGACTAGGTATTACAAGATTATTAGATAGACAAAACACTTTGGCACAGAAACCAAAGCAACTGGAACATTAGCACCCTCAGCATAGCCCTCCCCCCGAAAGATATCTAGCAGCTTAAAGTTGAGTTCTTCATATTTAGCATAGAGTTCCTCCTCATTCATTGTCTTCTGGTTGTGGGGCATATGTCGCACACATGTCACCTCAAAGTCGGGAGACGGTTGCCACACATACTGCCATTGCTTTAGTTGTTGTCACCAGCGGAATTGGCGGCGTTTTTTTCCACCAGACAAAACTTCAAGAACAACACAAGCAGAAAGCCAGGCTTTCGTTTCGGAAAATTCTAAATACTCTTTTTATGCTTCTAAAAATTCTAAGAAAATATAATTTATTCTCTTTCTAAATTTTTTGGATTATTTAAGAATAAAATAAAACAAGTTTTGCTGTTTAAATAATTATAAAATAATTATAAAAAATAATGATAAATCAAGTGACTCTCTAAATAAGGACAATCCTTCCTCTAAACAGAATGTCAAAAACTGATAATTTGATGCTATTTCGATAATCACTTTCTTTAAATTTCTTTACCATTAAAAAATAATGGAAACTAATAAACCCCCTCGAAGCCAGGCCTAAGCTTAAGCCCTAAACACCCCTTTTAAAGGGTATTAAGACAACAACAGCCACTAAAGGCGGTTAAGAATGTTTTTGTTGTTGTTTCCTTGGTTCCGGAAAAGTCGGGTCCCAGTGGAAGAATTTCCATGGCGCACAGGAGCTTCCTTCTGGCCAGGATTTATGGCATGCCACACACACCACGGTAGCAGAGAGTGGGGAAAGTGTGTGTGTGCCAGGTATGGCGGAGGATGATGATGGTGGCTCTATGAACGTATTCCAAGGGGTTTTTGGAAGGACAGACAAACATTTGCATACAAATCAGACGCTGGCCATTGGCCGATGGCGAAAATGAAAACGCTTTTTTTTGTGTTGACCGGAAGCCCGCGGAAGCGCACAAAAAAGTCATTCACCTGTGCGAAAAACGTTTACATTTTCCGATATTCGCTTTGGGCGGCGAACTTGTTTTCCCTCGGGTTTTTCATTTGCACTGGGGGGCGATTTTTCGAAAAAAGTGTTAACTGATTTATAGCAGAGGTGAAGTTTAATGGGGAATAATTTAATGGATTCCGGCAGTGATAAAAAGGTGTCATAAAAAAGATATTGAAGAAATGGAAAGTCTCCAAGTTATTACTTTTTTTTAACTTTAGGGGAAAATATTGAGATTAATTGAAAGAGAAAATAAAAAACTATATTTATGTTACTTTAAAATTAAAAATTGAAATTATTTGAAAACTAAACAATTGAAATATTTCTTATTTAGTTTTCTGAAGAAATCATCTTTGAAATTAAATTTAATTATTTTTTGAAGAAGTTCTTTAGAGGATTTTGTTTTCAACTTAATATTTTATGGGGTTTGAAATAATATTTAATGTATATTTAACAATAAAATTGAATTAAAACCAGCAGAAAATATATTAAAAAGATAATACAATTTAAAAAGTTTAAAAAGTTTTTACTAACGTTAATTTTACGTTAGTATTTTTTTTTGTGTTAAGAAATTGCATTTACTTAGAACGGATGGTTTTTTATTTTATATTTTAATTGAATACAAAATCAATTTGAATATATTTAAAGCTTTTATTCAGTCACTTTCCTAACGCTAAATCCTTTCCACATGACTCGTAAATTTTAATTCACAATAAACATTTCGCCATTAATGTTTTCTCAATGCTTTCAAAACACGCACTTTATCCTTTTTCTTGGGGGTTAGCATTTAAAATTCTTTGGCTTTATAGGGATTGTTATGATTGTAATTACATTGCACACAAAACAATGTTGACCGAATGGCTTTTAGCCAGCAGCTCTGAACGAACTCCTCGCGTCGCGATCCAAACACAAACTGATTTTCCGTAATGTTGCCAAAGCCGTGCCCCTAACAACCATGCAACGAAGAGTGCTAACACCACCAGCACTAAAACACAACAATAAAGGCAGCAACAGCCTGTAAAGCCGGAGTGCGTCGGTTGGACTTGTGCCCACTATCAACATGCAAGCACACATGAAGACAGCAACAGACAAAATGTTAGTATAATTTGTTATAAATATTAAATTAAAATAATATTCAAGTACTTCACCTTGAGATTATGAAATATAAACCATAAATCTTAAATTTAACACCTAGAAAAAGTAATTAAAAAACCATTGACAGGCAACCCATACCCAAAGATTTATCTTTGTGTCTTAAAATCTCTAAAATCTTCCACTGACATTGCTACTTCGACCCCTGCTGTTCCCTTTTTAAACGTTGGCAGGCCTCTCTGGACGCTGGCTTTTACTTGTGTGTTGAAAATGTTTCCACATCACTCGTCAAGCGTTTCCATTCGAGAGCTTCGAGCTCCTCTCTTCGCAAAAGAGCCGAAAAAAATATATAAAAATTAAAGAAACGGAAAGCGGCGGCGGTGGCGGCAGTGGCATGACAACAACAACAACTACTGCAGCGGCTTACTGGCAGAGCGCACGCGCCCCAGCTGAAATTGATGAGTAGAATCCAGCGGTGCTCCTCCCGCCCGCCACTTGTGCTTACGTTTCGCTCCACTGAACGGGCTTTGCAACCCCTTTTGGTTCGGTCTCTCTTCGCCTTTGTGGAGCCTCTCTCTGTTTACATTGTGTGGAGTCGCCATGGGAACCAAGGCGGCGTCCTAGCCGGTTTATTGAAAGAACTGGCTCTCTTCCAGGCTTCATTTCCATGCCGTGACTAAGCCCCCAGTGACATTGCATTTGCATGTGACTTGTCGTTAATTGCTGTAATTTTTGGACTGGACGTCGCCGGTACATAATTGCACTCTCTCCCCAGAGCCGGCTCCTGGTTTCCTTTCCTGTACAGTTTCGTGCCAGGCTTTCCATGTTCTTTTCAGTTTCCTTTCCTTTGGAGTAGTTTTTTGGGCCATGCTTTCAATTGGTTGTTGCTTTCCTTCCGACACTTTTGACTTACTTTATGACCTGGTCGATTATGCTCGCCGCCTTATCGAGCCTTTAAATGGGTCTTGAGGTGTTTTATGGAGGGGTTGAAGTTATGCTTGGAGTTCCTTCCAATTTAAAGATGGATTTGGTGCCTAGAATTAAGGGATTATTATTAAGATGCTTCGGATTTAAAGTCAAAATGGGGAACTTTTTAAATGAGTTACTTTTAGTTACCTCAGATATGTTTCTAGTACCTTAAATTTTAAAGTAGTAACCCTAAACAATAGCTTTAAATGTTATATTAATACCTGATCTTTATTAAAATTATAATTAATGACAAGGTCGTTATATTTTCCGCAGAAGGAGCATTACTTTCGCATCACAAGTACTTGGCAACTTAGATTGTTTTAGCTTAAATTCACTTAACTACCCTGAACAATTTGGGTCTATGGTTTGGCTACGAATTACATTCAAAATTAGCTTACAATAAATAAGAATTTTAACTAAAGAATTGACTAGGCTTACAGTTCGGTGTGCTTGGGCTTGTTGAACAGCTTTTCGCAGAGCTTGGACAGGGCCTGTGAGACCTCCAGTCGGTATTCGTCCTGGCTATTGGCATACCGATTGCGGATCGTTAGGAGGGCATGCCTCAGTCCCGAGCTCTGTGACCACGAGGCACTGCAAAGATCCTCGGTTGTCTCCAATGCAGTGGCAAATTGCTCCACAATCTCTGGCTGCTCCAGGAGATGCAAGTAATCCTTGGCCAGCACACTGTCCACCGCTGTGCAGTAGCCGTGCGTTTGCAGCCAGGGCTGGAACTCCAAAAGGACATACTGCGCCATCGTGGAGGCGGCATCTGGCGCATCTTTGCTGGTCTCCAGCACAAAGCGCTTCTCCTGCACCAGGTCGCTGATCAGGGTCACAACCTTGGACTTACTGCGTAGCTCCACGTCAGGGCTCTGAAGCACCTTGATCAAGGCCTGGGTGCCAGAGGTGGAGAGTATTCGCTGCTGCGCCAAAGGGAACTTGCGCAGCAGCGCTCCAAAGGCATGGAGTGCTGCAGATGTCTCCCCAGCATTATTCGAGCTGGTGAGAATCTGTGCCAGATGCGAGCCAAAGTTCTTCTCGAACACCTTGATCTGCGCCTTGGGATTATTGCTGGCCAGTGAGCCCAGTACCCGCATTGCTGATATCCTCAACGCAGTGTTGGTATCGTTGACCACAATCGGCAGGAGGACGTCGTCCAGCCCGCCATTATCGATGAACAACAGGGCATTATCTATCTGATGCAGCAGGTACTCCAGGTTCTCCAGGGAGTCCAGCTTGGAGCGCAACTCTGACTCCAGTGGCGTCTTGCTGAAATTCCGGTACTGATCAATTAGCTGCACAATCAGCTCTCCGTCCGTGCGAAAGTTCTTCTGGAACTCCTTGTACGCCTTCCGCAGCTCCGCGTAGCTCTTCTTCTTCTCCTTGACCCGGCGCAGCGACTCCTCGATAATGTCCGGCTTGTAGTCCAAGGACAGCGGCTCATTCTCATCCGCCGCCTGGCCCTCTGGTTGACTCTGCAACGCTGTGCCACGTTCGCTTTCGTCCAGAAGCTTCGCTTCTTTAAGTCCCGTTTGCAGATTGATCCGCACATGCAGGCCCTTGGGTATGGCTTGTCCTGGAAAACCGTAGTCCTTGATTAGTACACGTCATCGTGGACGGTTTAGTTGGCTAACCATTACCTTCCGCAATCACCTGCCATTCCTTGGTGGCCACGAATTCGCCAGTTTTGTTATCAGTTTCCGTTGCTGCCACTTGCAGGCTCCCCAGGACCAGGACACTGGCTGCCAAGGCGATGAACTTATGGCCACGCATGCTGCTCCTTGTGCTCTGATTTTCGAAATTGTATTTCGCCAGCTTTTTTAAGAGTTTCGTGAGATATTTTAAATCCAAAAAGAACGACGTGGAAAAAGGTAAACAATTAATTTTGCTCTCGATACATCGATGCATCGAACATCGATGTTTTCCGAGGTTTTTCGATGTTTTTGTTGATATCGATGTTCGATGCACATTTAAAAATTTATTGCAGCAAAACGGCTAAAGATAGCTTAAAAATTGAAATACCACATAATAAAACAATATTTGAGGAATTATTAAAATATATGTTTCTTAAAAATAATGTACAGGTACAGGAGCTATTAAAAATCTGCTGAGTCTCCATTGGTTTGCATTCTGCATCCCAACTGCCACAAGAATCTTCCGTTTTCAGAAAAATATAATGCATTTATGATAAGTGACCCGAGTTACTGAAATAAATTTAATTTATTGTTTTCTGAGAGATTAGTGACCGCCGAATTCTTTGCACAAAATGTTGAAACGTAAAAGCGCGGACTTTTACATGTTTTCTTTTATTCATTTAAAAAAGAGATAAGGTTTGTTTTCTTTTTTTTCTGAAAAACTATTAATTTACAAGAATGTTACTAAATATAAAAAAATTTGTAATATATATGATTGTTTATTAATTCCGTATTCTGTATTTCTTTATAAAAATAAATGCATATTTTAACAAAGATTTATTCTTCAAAATAAAAATTTTTTAGGAAAATAAAGAAATAAAAAAAAATATATAAATATAAATAAGGAAAATAGGAAATTTGTAACAAATTTATTGTTGTTTTTCTTATTATAACAGTGAAATACGTAAGCTAATATTATTTTAATATCTCACTATAAATGATAAAATATAATTTAATTTTTATTGCTTCGTTTTAAGATTCTGCACTTTGGAACCAAGCTTCGAAAAGAGGAAATAATAATAATAAAACCGATCCACTAGAAACCTGAACCCCAAAAAATTCCCAGACTCACCGTGAATTCCTTAAAAAGTTACGACCATTCACAAGCTTTCCACAAAAATTTACAAAGTCGAAATACTAGTTCACAAACTAATATTATTGATGGTTTTATTAAATATTTTTTTGCCGAATCACGTTTACATTAGATGAGCTAAGAAAAATGCAAAAACAAACATCCATTTGTGAGGCATGATAGAGATCCAAATTAATTCATAGTTAAGCGAGCCGCCACTAAGTAAACTCGTGTCTGCATACCATTAACTGGTATTCTATATATTTCGATCGCCACTATAAGGAATCCGCTGTAATCCCGATCGGTGTCTACGACAGCGTCTAGGAATTGGCTCGGCAAACAAAGCTCGAAGATGATGTGAACTCACCTGGCGCCAATTGGATGGCCAAATAATAAACAAAATGCCGGTTTCGCATACCATATATTCTGGGCAACATCTCATCTCAGAATATGCTAATTGCCGATGACGAATGCCAAAAAAGAAGTCTTAAGCTAGCATTTGTCGAATTAAAATTAAGTAAACCCCAACGGCGCCTGTCAAAATAGTTTGAAAGTGAAGCCATCTTCTGGCTGGGGGCAACTTTTATGTGGCGAATCAATTAATAACCAGTTTTCTGTGATGTGTCGTCTGCCCTGTGTGATAATGTCTACTTGGCTTGTGCTCGGAATTGAGTTTTTGGCCAGCAAATCAATTGGGTTTTCTTCTCTTCTCAAATGCAAAACGGAAATTCTTTCGGGGATATTGCAGTGAACCCTGAGGGGAAGAACTTTTTCAATTGAAAGTGAGAAGTTATTAAATTGGAGATTTTAGAGAAAGAATCCAGAGGTTTATTATTAATTAAAGCCTTACCTGGCGAGATAAATTCTTTAAAAAATATTCCTAATTTTGAGATGTGCCTATGTGTCCTTTAAAAAGAAGTCCCCTGATCAACTTAACCCCTGACACTGGTCTTAAAACCATCGTGACCACTTAGCACCCATGACTTCAAAGACGCTTTGGAAATCCCCAAAAACGTTCTAAGCTGATCTCAAAGCAAATATTGTCTCTGATAAGTACGAATTATTATTTGCACTTCATTATAAAAGTGCGAACAAAGCGCAGATGCCGTTTCGGATCTATAAAAAGTACAAAAAGTAAAAAAAAAATAGACTGAATAATGCATTGTCCGGAGGCAGAGATATATAGTTATTGTGAATTCGATTTGGCAACAGCGTGGACGGGTTTGAGCATTAAAATTTATAAGAATCACTTTTGATTTTCAGTCAGCCTTTTTTCCTTTGTTATTGTTTATTGTTATTTTGTTGCTATACTCGCGAAACCGGGCACATGCTAATAATATTAATTAATAATATTGTTGCTGCCAATTCTGGCTTCTGGCTAGGGGTGCCTATGATAATGATGATGATCACTCTGATAATGACGATAATGATGACGATGAGAAGCCAAAACACAAAACGAAAGAGATACTCGAATAAATAAAAATAGCCACCAATCAGGCGACAAGCAACAACAACGGCGGCGGCGGGCGAGACAAGTCAGGAATGAATAAACTATGAAGTGTACTGGTTGTCGGCAACTCCACAATACAACCTATCCGATCTCTGGCGGTCAGAAATTTTATAAATGCCGCCGTTTGTCCAGAGCCAATTTACAGTTTGCCATTGAACTTGGTCGGGCGCTTGCCAAATCATTCGCCGTTGCCGTTGCCGCTAATTCGTACCTGTTGTGTGTCTCCCTTAGCCGGTGGTTATATTTCGATCCCATTATGCTGCTGCTCCAGCTGAGCTGCTTGGCTTTGCTTATCTGCCTGGCCAGCAGTGCCTCCAACTTCCGTGAGTCTCCTATCAGTGGCTCAAGCGGCAGCCTGGCTTATTTTCCGGATTTATCCTTGCAGCTCCCGAGTTGCCGCGCTGCAAAATTGGTGACACCACCTGCATCATCAATGTGTCCCACACACTGGTGCGTCAGTATGCCAAGACTGGCTATCCGGCTGCAGGATTCCCCCAGGTTGAACCGTTTTTGGTGAAGCGTTTTGACATCTCCGACGGACGCAGCGGTTCCCTGAATCTCAAATTGAACTTTAAGGATGTGAATGTGGAGGGTCTGTCGGGTGTGAAGTTCGATAGAGCTGTGTGAGTATTATGAGGGATTTGTGGTAGTTTTAAGGATTTCTAGGAGTTTTTTAACAAAAGTTTAAAGAGTT
Organism: Drosophila mayri; assembly: GCA_008042485.1. NCBI lineage: Eukaryota > Metazoa > Arthropoda > Insecta > Diptera > Drosophilidae > Drosophila > Drosophila mayri. The sequence continues at coordinate 105,251 of VNJN01006874.1, read as the reverse complement.
TAAAGTAGTTTGTTTACTTTGAAATGAGAAACATTAACTAATGGGTTACAAAATCTGTTTCTTTAGTACTTAAACCCAGCAGCATTAATATTATAAATAAATAATCCCTTATTTTTTTTATTATTTCAGTGGCTTTGGTCCCGATCCCGCCACCAGCAAGTTCGAGATGTATGGCTCCTTCCCCAAGATCGTTTTGCGCGGCAAGTACGTGGCTGATGGTCGCATCCTTATCCTGCCCATTCGCGGCGATGGCGATGCCGAGATTATCCTGCACAACCCCAAGTTCTCGGTGAAGTTTAAGCCTGGAACCCAGCAGCGCAATGGACGCACTTTCCTGAGTGTGGACAAGCTGAAGGTTCTAGTGGAGCCACAAAAGTAAGTCTCAATTTATTACCACTCAGTTAATTCCTTTTCATAAATATTTTCTATTCCTTTAGGATGAACATCCGCCTGGCGAATCTCTTCAATGGCGATCAGGCTCTGGGCGCCAATCTTAACCAGTTCCTCAACGACAACTGGGTGGAGGTGTGGAGCGAGCTGCATCCCTCGATCCATGTGGCCATTGCCGAGATCATGAAGACCATCCTGTCGCAGCTGTTCAAGCGATTCGCCTACGAGGACCTCTTCCTGGAGAACTGAACGCCACTCGTTTGGCTTTAAGCTAAGTGTACGAGTATTTCATCATCGGCATTTCATAACATTGCATTCCGGCCATTGACATATCCCACATATCATCACATATCTGCTAAGCTAAGCTTTAAAACTGTAGAATAAACAAACATGATTCGATAACTGGTTGTGTGCGTCCATTGTTTAATTAAGCGTAGATCTTGTCAGCATTTCCGCACAACTGTCGCATACGATTTTTGGCACAAACAATTGGTAAGCGGCTCACGTGTTTCGGCTATTTGAATGACAAAGGCAAAGGGGGCAATAACTATTGAATAGTTTTGACTATATATCAAAATTTCAGTTGTGTTGAGCGATCTAAGTGGCGATTAAATAAAGTTTATATGTGTTAAGCGAAAATTATATTCAAATTGATATTAAAAGTGGAAGTGTAAGCCATCTCTTGGACTGAAAATTAACCTTAAAGCTTTCAAGAAATCCCTCTTGATTTCTCTATTGATTTAAAGATTCTGTTTCAAGATTTTAATATTAAAAAAATGTATATTAAATGTAAACCAATTTATTTAAAAGGGAAAGTGTTCCATGTACGCAAAAAATAATATTCTTTAACCATCAGGCCAAAAAAAAAACAAAATCTTAAGGCATTACTTTTAAAATCTTTAATTAAAAACTCATGTCAAAATTTATTTAAGTTGTATTTTAACTACAAAAGGTAATGCATTCCGAAAAGCAACTAAAGTTTAGTTCCTATCCCTGTGACCACGGCTGTAAATCTCATCTCTCGAGTCCCTCACCTGTAAAGTTCAAGAGTACCAAACGGTAAACCCTGCTGACCTTGGAAATTGCATTAAAATCTTCCACAAGTCAATCAACTGCAGCAGCGAATGCGTGTAAGCCAACAAAAACTAGTTGCTTTTGTTCTCCACGGGGGCTGGGCTCTAAAACGGGGCGTTGTTTGGGCCATTAAAATGAACTGAAGTCAAGGGACCTGTTCTGTTCTGGCTCGAAACGCCTTTATCTCTTGTCTTTAATTTGATGATTTCGCAATGACATTGTGGTTTTTGAACCAGAAGCTTTAATAAGTTGTGTTAATTTTATTGTTGGAGTTAGTTAGAGTTTTAAATTGTTAAAATATCTTAAACAATTAATCAATAAATTCCGTTACATATCTACATTCTTTTTGATTTAATCTTATTGAAAAGGGCCTTCCCTTTTTACCATAACTTATAGAAACTATATTTTATCAGCATTTCAGTTAATCTTTATAGTTTCCCATAAAAGTGCACTATTTGTTTTCGTTACAATATTAAAATGACAGCAAAAAAAATTAAAAAAAAATAATACGTTGGTAATATTTTTTAATTAGTTTCATCTGAATAATCAATTAATAATCATATGAACCTATAAACATATTCAATTTGTTGGCTTAATGATATAATTCAGTTACGAGAACAAAGTATGCAAATTCGAATAAAGTCGACTATAAATATAGAATCAAACGCTGTATCAGAAGTTAGTTTCTCCAAGATATAGCCGCTTAACCATGACCGGAATCGGGTTTACAATAATCGTTCTCTGCTTAATAGTCTCAGCAGCACAGGCGCTTTTTCGTAAGATTCTGAAAAAAATAATTCTAAAAGGATACGAGTAACTTTTAAATGTAATCCCGCAGCTGATGATCCTATGCCCTGCCAGTATAGCGATGGCCAGTGCATATCTAAGTTTATCAATACCCTGTTAAGCAAGAGATCGAAGGAAGAGGATACCGGCTTGAACTTGAGGCGGTTGGATCCTTTGATGGTGCACAAGATGGTCATTGACCAGCCAAGCAACGGTGCTGTCGCCATTAAACTAAATTTTACTGATAATTTGATATATGGCCTCAAGGACATACGAATTGTGGGAGTGAAGTAAGTTTTGATGAAGAATTATTTCAAAAGTATTACCATAAAGTTCCGAGCTCAGAGTTCCGACTAAAAAACATTAAATTTCCAGAGGATTCGGCAAAGATCTTACAGAGGAACATGCCATAAAGTTTGTAGGGAAAACAGTGTCAGTCGTGGGTCCTTACACGATCAACGGCAAGGTGCTTATACTTCCTATCACTGGATCTGGCACCAGTAATATTTCCATAAGTACGTACAGCAAATCACTGATCTCTTTAGAGATTATTAAAGATTTTAAATCGCATCTCTTAAAACACCTTTAAAGGTAACATTAAGGCGGTTCTCAAGCTGTCCGGCAAGCCACTCGTTAAGGATGGAGAGACTTACTTGGACGCCACCGATTTGAAGTTAACTTTAAAGCCAGCAAAAATGTCCTTTGCATTTACCAATCTCTTTAATGGGGACAAGGCTTTGGGTGACAACATGAACGCCTTCCTCAATGAAAACTCGGAGGTCATTTACCAGGAGACGAAAGCAGGCATACAGCTGGCTTTTAAACAAGTGTTCTTTGGCCTAATTAAAGGCGTCTTTGCTCATCGGCCATATGCCAAGTTGTTTGCGGAGGAGTAGTTCTAGATAAACATGTAATAACCATTAAAATAAACATTTTAAATTAACTTTAAATGCATTAAAGTTGTGAAAATAATATGTAGTCTTGGCATTATCACTTACAAATATATTTGAACTTTAATTACAGCTGTTATACAGTTAATATGACGTTGGCATTGATTAATAAAATAAACAAATACTAGATTATAGCACAACACACGTACATATACGTAAGGTAAGAATTTCTGAATAATTTAAAAGTTGTGTAATTCTCATTTACATAAATGGGAAGTAGTGCAGTTATATATTATTAAACTTTGCCTGGTTTTCAAAGTTTTAAACATCAAAACAACTATTACCGTAAGAATTGCCTTTAAATCAAACTTGTAACTTTTAATTATAACTTTAAGCACACTTGCATAAAATGTTAGTTAAGCCTTTGATTGGAAATTGCTTTTAAAAATGATTCAACACAAACTAGTTTCTCTCTTCTTAATTGACAAATAATGAGAACTAATTCCGCTTGCAATTAAAGTGCGACTATAAATAAAAGATGAAGCTCTGGGCCGCAACTTAGTTTCTCCAAGTTTTAAGCCTCGTTAACATGCCCGGAATTGCTATTGCAATCTTTCTCTGCTTAATTGCTTCTACGCAGGCTGTGTTCCGTATGATTAAAACTAACAAATAAAGCGGACTACAAGTAATCCCTCAATTATAACCCGCAGCTGATGATCCTGTGCCCTGCAAGTACGGCGATGGCGAGTGCATAGCCAAATTCGCGAATGTCCTGTTCAGCAAGAGGTCGGGTGAAGCGGATCCCAGCTTAAATCTGTGGCAATTGGATCCCTTAAAGGTGGGCAAGATGGTCATTAACCAGGAAGGCAACCGTGCTGTGGGCATAAAACTAACTTTTACGGATAATTTGTTGTACGGCTTCAAGGACCATAGAGTTGTAGGAGTAAAGTGAGTTGTTAAAAGTATTTAATACAATAATAATAATATTATTATATAATTTTCAGAGGATTTGGCAAAAATCTCACAGAGCAGCATGAACTAAAAATCCTGGCAAAGGCATACTCCCTAGTGGGTCCCTACAAAATCCAGGGCCAGGTGCTTATACTGCCCATCAGTGGCTCTGGCGTCAGTAACATATCCATGAGTGAGTGATACCACCTTAAACTCTTGAAAATATAAAGACTATAACCTTTTCCTTGCAATTCTTTAAGGTAACACCAAGATGATCATCAGGTTTTCCGGACAGCCAATCGTAAAGGATGGCGAGACTTACTTGGATGTCACCAATTTCAAGCTGTCTTTGAAGCCAGCAGCAATTTTTTATCACTTCACAAATCTCTTCAACGGAGACAAGGCCTTGGGTGACAACATGAACGCCTTCCTGAACGAGAACTCGAATGCCATTTACCAGGAAACGAGCCAGTCTATAGATCGGGCCTTTGGCCAGTTGTTCCATGGCTTGGTTAAAGGCGTCTTTGCCCATCGTCCATATGCCAAAATGTTTGCGGAGGAGTAGTTAAAGATACATAAATGATATACAACTACTTAACTCAGGTTATTCCAGTCTGATATAACTCATATGAGTTATATGGCAACCTATGATACCGGCAATTATCATTAGTTTTAATGAGAGCCATTACTCAATCCATTAACATGACAGACTACACTCGAACCTATACTAGAATCACGTAATCCAATATCTAGATCTTTAATTTTAATAAACTGGCAATAAACTTAACAACTTGAATGTTTACTTTATCGCAAACTCAAATTATTAGAATTATTACACAAAAGACTTGGAGCAAAGTTTATGTTCTACAATTTGAACTAAAGTTAGAGCAAAAAAAAATGAATTTCCTTAATTAAGTTTTAACTTAACGCGTGATTTCTTAACGCTTAACAATTAACTAAATATTGTGTTTCTGCCTGAAAGTATGTGTCACAAGAATTAACATAAATAACCCTCTAAAGAAGAGTAAATCTATAAGATCTATTACGAACAAGAAATATAGATACATTAATAGGGAATCCCCCTAGGTTAACCACTTGGGATTAATTAATTAGCCGCCATTTGAATATGTCAAAGGAACTCGATGTGGAATTAATGACCGATTTTTGGAAGGCCCCTCCAATTTGCATAAATTGAACGAATTGCAAGCAAAACGTGATTAGGAGAGAAATGATGTTCAGTGTCAATGACTTGCAAGTGCGACTGACAAGCCAACAGGTTCAAGTTCAAATCGGAGGTTCATTAAAGGGAGTCATAAAATAAATTTGCCGGCAATAACAGCACACTTCGGCTGCCTGACTGCCTGCCTGCCGGTTTGGTTTATTATAATCCATTTAACTGACTCAGCCGGGTACTTGTGGTAGCTGGTGATGGGCTAAAGTCACATTCCCTGTCAACCTGAGACGCAAAAAGGCAAAAAAGCGGTTTACACCAGCAGCGGCAGCGGCAGCGGCAGCAACAAAAACATGTTACAATTTAAGCTCACACCCGAATTTTTCAATTCAACAAAAGTGACTATATAAGTGGTATCAACCGCAACTAAGTGTATCAGTATTCAATTGTGTTTTGGCCGCATCAATTATGGAGCTGACTCTGCCCCTCGTCCTGCTACTGCTGATTGGCTGTGCATCGGTGTCCGTCCAGGGACACGCCTCCGATTTACGTGAGTTTCAAAGAGTTTCTGAAGAAAGAACTTTCTCCGAATTTAAAATTGCTTTACTGCAGCCTCGGGTATCCAGAGATGCGAGATCCAGGACCAGGATTGCGTGAAGAACGGTGTCAACCATGTGCTGAAAAACTATGCTGACACTGGCATTAAGGAACTAGGCCTGATTCCATTGGATCCACTGCACGTAACCAAGTTCAAAATCGGCCGTAATCCCAATAGTCCGGTCAACATTGATCTGAGCTTCCATGAGGTGGACATACTGGGTCTCCATCAGGGAATTGCCAAGAAAGTTAGGTATGACAAGCTTCAAATCCGCTTCGACTTCTTCCTTTCTGAGTTATTTCTTTGTTAAAATATGAATTTTCCTTCGAATCCAGTGGCTTCACGCATGACCTTAGCCGCAACGTCGAGCTGATTATGGATGTGCCCGAAATTATCGTCAGAGGTCCCTACGCCGTTGATGGCCGCGTACTAATCCTGCCCATTACAGGCAAGGGCAGGTCCGAGATCCGACTGAGTAAGTTGCTCAAGTTGCTACACTAACATTTGATCGATTGCAACTCCCTTAATTTAAATCTCAGAGACCTGCAAAATCCGGGCTCAGATCCAGTTCAAGACCTTGCCCAAGGGCGACCACCAGACCTTTGCCGAGGTCGTGAGCTCGAGTGTGGATATCGATCCCTCTCATGTGACCTACCACCTGGAGGGTCTGTTCAACGGCCAGAAGGAGCTGAGCGACAATATGCATGTCCTGATCAATGAGAACTGGCACGATATCTTCAACGAACTGAAGCCGGGCATTGGAGATGCCTTCGGGCTGATAACCAAGTCAGTGCTGAACAGGATCTTTGGCAAGCTGCCGCTGGAGCACCTCTTCATCCTATAAACCATGGAAATACAGTACAAAAATGTTAAACTTTGTGAATATTTAATTAAATGTTCCTCTTATACAAATCAAATGTTAATAACAAACGAAAAAACAGGCACTGTAGGCATTCTTAATAGATAAACAAATCAAATAGATAATTAACTTCAAACATGATTTGGAACTTGCGTTCTTTTGATTATTTATAGTTCCTTGTATATCTTGTAATTCAGAAAGAATAAGTAATACTTAATTGTTATTGTTCATTTGGAGCTCCATTTTGATCCATTTCAGCATCTGAAGCGTATGGGCTGGCACTTGCGTTCGGTTTGCTTGGGCGGCGAAGATGGCGGCACTTCCAGAATATCGCCGTACACCATCCAGTTGAATGGTTCCACCATCATGTTCGAGTGAAGGATGCCAGCTGCTTGAGTTCCTGCCGGCGGTGGCTCACACATGGCCACAATATTCGGCGGGAAGTACGCCTCCGGATGGGCGAGCAGAGCCGACAGGTACTCCTCATGCTCGACGGCACACTGGACAACATTCTCTAGGTGATAGCGGCTGCCAATGAGTTGCTCCTCGGGGCTGAGGGCTCGTGGTTTAGCCACCTGGAGCTCGGCAGCAGCTAGCTGCTTGGCGCGTGCATTCAACGCATGATGGTTTTGAATCATGGCCGACGAATAGCGATGCTCTAGATCCATTTCCCAGTTAAAGACATGAATGGTCAGATGCGAAGCCTTCAGCCATTCGCGCAGAATCCCCAGAGAGTTTTGCAAGCGATGGGCATTGTCTGGAAAGGAGGAAACCAGCAAATTTGAATATCAATGGAGAGCAACAGCTAAGGGGAACTTACATTTGGCCAAAGGACTCACAAAGTTACCACTGTGATGGCGCAGTTCGGCGGTCATGAACTGCTGGAAGGACCTCAGGGAGGCAGCCGAGCCATTGAGCAACTTGTCGCACTCTGTGTACTTCTCGTAGTCAAAGTTGCGATTCGTCTCCAAAATGCGTCGCTGGACAGTCAGGAATCGCTCCACTTTGGTGCACAACACCTGCAGGTGGTAGCGCAAATTGAAGCCGCGAGGCATCGCCGTCTTTACTGGCATGTCGAACAAGTAGTCCGATGGCATCGAATTCTGGCGAGAGCATCTCAGATCTGTCGCCAAATGTTCATGCAGGGACCTAAACAGATCTATTAGCCGAAGCAAGGCATTATGCTCCAGGCTGCAAATGTTAAAAAATATATAATAAAATATTATTTTCCATTTTAGACTTAGATGCGTTTTTTGTATTTAAATCGGTTGAGAAACATGACAGTTCTTCTGCAACATTTACATTTGAGTTTTCAACATGTTGCTCAACATATCCCTAGGTTAAGATTTTGTGTATATTTAACTTCTGCAACATTTACATGCTTAGCATGTTGCTCAACAAGTCACCAGCAACATTTGCTTCTGAGGTTCCTCTTGATTTCCAAGCACATATTCATACATACATATATGTATGTATGTTTGTAGCTTTGCGCGCCATTTCTTAGTGTAGAATTTTCTTCTTATTTTTCTTTAATTAACCCGCAACTCACCAATCGCCATGCAAACCGATCGATCGCAGCCTCTCCACACTTAAGGGCATAATTTGATTTTGATGTTGAGCAGGATCGATCATGCTCTGATTCCATAAGTTCTCCTTTTGCAGCTGCACCTGCTTCTGCTCGGACACCAGCGCGTTGTTGTTTTGTGCGTTGCCCGTCTTCTGCTTCTTTTGCGGAGAACCCACAGCCGATCGCTGGCCGCCGCGGTGTCTGCGCGATCTTTTCGGCTTGTTTTGCAGATTCTGTTGCCGGGGGCAACCCAGGCCGTGGAATTCCAAGGTCGGCGCATTGTTGTCCAACTGGAGCACCCCGAACGTACGCTGCAGCTCGGCGAGAACATTGTTGACCGAGCAGCCCGCGTCGGATGGGGACTCTTCTGGCGGCGTCTTTAAATCGATCGCGTCGGATTCCATCATGCAGCAAAGCTGTTCCTGCACCTCCATCAAATTGTTATCGAGTTGGTGGTCATCCGAAGACCCTTTTATACCCGAAGTACGTGGATTAAACATTTTTATTTCACTTTTTTGCGCAAGAAATTTAAAAGTGTCGCCGACGCCGCGTCTGTCTGCAAGTGTTTTTTTACCGTTCGAAAAATGGCGCGGTGCCACGCTGTCTGGCGAGTCGCAGGGGTGGGGGAAAGAAATACTAGAGCTTTTATACTGTTATATACATACTCAATTTTCGATCGATAAGGAAAATACCAATCAAATTTCGCAAAAAAATACCGAAATCAGTGATTTTGTTTTTACGAGACGGAGTTATCTATATTTTTTGGTAAATTTGATAAATTCTTGTTATTTTATTACTAATATTTTTACTTTTGGAAGCAGAGTCCATCTCATCGAGGAACTAAGGTCAGCCTTGTGCCTGCGGAGAACAGTGCCTTCAAGGTGTTTGTGCCCAATGATAGATTTAATGGATGGCCAATAGGACTATCTAACGGTCATAACGCCTTTCAAGCGATCCTTTTCCTGCCAACCTTATCTGCATCAGCTCCATATAAACTTGTAAGAGAAATACCTTGCGGATGCAGTTTTTTAAACAAATAAAACTAATTTACTTTAAATTAAAAGTGTAACCAGTTTTCACGGTTATTTCAGACCCTGAGACAGTAAATTGATTCAAAATTCTAGTCTTACAAGCAGCTCCAGTTTCCAAGTTTCTTATAAAACATTTGCTCAAGTCTCGGAACCACGACGACAAGGCACCCAATCGATTCTGATTTCATAAATATTCCTTTGTTACAAGCCTATGAAACATTCTTTATTATTGTGAAGTCAATTAATTGTTAGGTCTAAGCATAACTAGTGAAAAATTCCTGAAGTTTTGCTGCACAACTGGTTTGGGGAATTAACTACGAAAGCCTCGAATGAATCCTTCTCGCACGCAAGAGTTTCCTTCTTCCACAAAATGGTTGCACCAAAAGAGTTGCTGGTCATTTCAGACACCAAGCGATCAAGGAACACCATCGCAGCTGGCAATTATCGTCAACAACCACTCAACTATAAACAAATACGACAAGAACTGTTTTTTTCACGTAGCCAACCACAAGATCGTTAATTCTTTAATTCACAAAGCACATTGAACCAAAGGACCGCAGCAATTGAATTACAACAGGATTTCTTTCGGATCGGTTCTGTGGTTTCTTTACGTTTTATAGATTTTATTAAAAAATTAATAATTTGTGGTTCATCGCGAGTCCCATTTTACTGTGGCTTCCTGCGGAAAGAGCAGCCTGTAAGAGAAAGGAATAAAATACGAGTTAAATCAGAGATTCTAGAGGAATGGTGTGGAGGGATGGAAACTACCTTCTGTCAGCTTGGCGCGTCCTCCAGTGGGCTGGCACAGAATGGTTGCGCATCCAGCGCAGACCACGACGCCCTGGGCGTGGCTGAAGACGGTGGTGATCCTGTAGCAGCCGGGGCACTTGACGTCCATGAAGTACGAGTTTGGGTGCTGGACCAGGCGCTTCAGCTTGTGCTTGCGCTTCTCCTCAGCGGGCAGAGGGTGCAGAAGATCTTTTGCTAGCTATAAGAAATAATTAAAATAATTTTAATTAGTAAAATATATAGAATTTAATTTAGGAAGAATCTAAAAATGATCAATAGTCTGCCGAAATTGTTAATTAATTTGCTGCATTTTATTCGGAGTGCAGTGTACATTAAGTACTTAAAAGTTGTGATTCTGTGGTAAGATTACTTCGGCCCAGTATTTCTCTCCGTGTATCAACAAATCTCGACAAGCAACAACAACAGACAAGAAGTTCGCCAAATTCACGCTTCTAGGTTATGTATGACGACTTCCTAGAACTCCGCCAGACACTCCATTCAACTCCTGGCTTAAGCCATTACAATAAATCAGCTCGTTTGCATTTCACAACTGTTTGCAATTTCACAGGCGCACGCCATGCGTGGCCGCCGCACCACACACACTCATCAAAGAAGCTGCTGCCCGCCGCCCGTGGCAACTGTTTAACTGCCTCTGCAGCCTCTTTAGTCAGCCAACACTCGCTCCATTCACACTAGACCCTTTGGCGGTGGGTCCTGACAGGTTTTGGTTCAGTTTCGTGGGGGTTTTCAGTGTTTTAAATGAATTTTAACGCAATTTGGCACCCACCGGCATGTTTTTTCTTTCACAGCTAACACGGAAAAGGAAGTGGGGTAAATCGCAGCCAACTTAACTTGGGCAGAAATGCACTAAATAAGACCAAGTAGCAGCTGTACTCGATGTCTTTACCAGCACTGAAGTATTATTGTTGTTTATTCAGCCCAGTTTCTCACTTTTTTTGTATCACAGTTACCCACAATGTTCTTGTCGTTTACTCTGTCGCTAGATTCCGTTCGCCATAGTTTTAATTTTTAAATAATATCGATTTGAATTCTCCAAGTTTAATTAAGTTTTTGTTTCGCAAAGTTCCTACACTTTGTTTAGCAGAGTTATTAACCATTCCTTTTTTATAAACTAGTTTTCCGTACTCGCTATTAGAGTGGTCCCACTGGGTCAATGCCATATTCCGGTCACACTTATTATTCTGAGTTCCCGGTATTGCTGATTTTTGTTGGTGCGCGAATTTTGGAAGCGGGCTTTGACCAAACGTACGATTTGATTCTTACCGAGTGAGCTCGCAACGCTTTGCAGTTGTGTTTGCCCAGCCAGAATTAATTGCGTTCCGGGTCCTGGCCTCTTACCGTACGGGAAATCCGCGTCGATCGGATACGGAGTGCAAGCACATTTTCTGACAGGAGAAACCTAATTGCGAAGGCTGAAAGTATATAAAACACAGAAGAAACATGTTCACCACGCGCAAGCAGGTGGACGAGCATGTCCACAAGATTCTGGCCAATATACCGCCTGGGAACCAGGTAAGAGCTCGTGCATCGGAATTTCCAAAAAATGCAGTTGCGAAATCGACGGCGCCGCCATTGACAGCGCGCCATGGTGTGTGTGCGGCGCCCGTCTGTGCGCTTGTGTGCGTGCCCAAGTCGGCGTCACTTGAGTGGCGTGTGTGTACTCGAAAAATAAAATTGCGCGCTTTTCTAAAGTCCATGCATATTGTTGATTTGTGCCAGAAAATAATGCACACACACAACACTCTCCGAGTGTCTCAAGGTTTTGTGTTGTTCTCTTGGAAAATCAAAATAGAAAAGTGAGGTTAGGAAGGCGGGCAGTAGACGGCTTATTTGAATGTATTCTTTGTTTTTACAACGACAGTAGGTGCTGCCTATGATGAACGACTAAATTAATTGTTTAAACGTTTAAAATTTTCTGAAAGTTGTTTTATCTGTTCTCTTAAAATGTTTTTTAAATATAAACTAAAATAACTAAAATGGCAGTTTAACAATGATGGTGAATTTCGGGAATTTCTTTTAATTGACAGCTGTCAACGGATATGGTTTCAGTGTCTTCCCATGTTTTCCAATGTCAGTTATTAATATTCCAGAAGGATGCTTTTTATTCAAAGAAGAAATTCAGTAAATTTTAAAATGTTTTTACTTAGAATTTAAACTTTAAAATCGCTTGTTTATTTATATTTCGCTTTTATTTTTCAAGCACACTAAGTTTCAATTTTAACGAATTTTTTTTCCTAACTTTTTGACTTATTAACCATTTTAATCTTTTTTCGTAGCGCGACATCAAGGGTCTGGCGGTGGCCCGTCTATACTACAAGATACAAGAGTATCCCAAGGCTATTGAATACCTTAACTGCTATCTGCGAGCCAAGGATGAGGCTGTGCCCCATAAACTGATTGCCCACAGCTACAAGTTGCTGAAAACTCCAGATTTGCAAAAGGCTTTGCAGCATTACCAGCGCTGCATCCAGCTAAATCCCCGGCAGCCAGAAGTGATCAAAGAAGTCTGCCAGCTGCTGGTCGATGAGAAGAGCATATTTAACAAGGAGTGCGCCAAATACTGGCTGGATCTCGCCGCCTCCGAGAACTTGAGCGACAACGAAGCAGTGGTCTCCCTGCGAATGCGCGTTAATCTTACAGAGAGCAGCAACGGCAACGGAGGCGTGGGAGATGCGGGGACGTCGGGCGCGGATAACGAGGATGCCTTCGAGATGATTATGCACAAGGAACTGCAGGCGCGTCCCCAGGACGTAAATGTGCGCGTTCGTCTCATGCGCAGCTACGTGGAGAAGAACCAACTGGACCAGGCCTTTAAGTACGCTTACAAAGTGGAACTGGAGGCCAGTGGCTGCACCAGTCAGTCGAGTGAATGGTACGGCATTGTCTGGGTGATGCTCACAAAGAAGGAGGACAAGAGAAATGCCAAGGACTTGCGTTTCTGGCAGCTGGCACTCCACACCTGTGATCGCCTCCTGCAACTGAGTCTGGAGTCGGGGAATCCACTAGCAGAAAGCAGCAGCCTGTTGTTCCGCTTCGATCAGTATGTGAACAAGTTCAGCACGGTTCTGGAGCGCTCCAATGATGCTCCCCAGCGAGAGTTTCATCTTGCCTGCGCGGAACATTATGCCGGACAGCTGCTGCTCCAAATGGTTTCGCTGATCTTTAAGCGTGAGCTGCTGGGCAACAAGAACAAGTGGATGGCCGTAGTGCGCAGCATGCTGCCACTTTTGCTCCTTGGCTACCAGGCGCATCCCCTCCAAGAGCAGCACGTTCATCCCTGGATGAAGCACTGCGATGCTGAGCAGAAGCAGCTACTGCAGCTCTGGCGCCAGCAAGGCTCCTTCCGTTGCGCCCAGCTTGGCCGTATTCTCCTCGGTTGCTTGGACCGCTCTCGAGCGGATCAGGAGAATCAGAAGAACAACAACAACCAAAACACACAGTCTCTGCCCGGATTGTTTTCAGACTCGGAAGAACTTCTCAACTGCGCCCGCCAGCAATGCATGGACAAGACTTGGCGTAGCCAACTTTTCCATATTCTCTTTACCCACGCCGAGTTCAAGCTGAAGGAGCAGTCATCCCATTTGGTGCGTCATCCCCGACTGCAGACGCCCCTCTTTGAGTGGCCCGATCTGGCCGAGATCGAGACGTATGAGCAGCAAGCGCTTCTCCTGCAGCCCAGATCCTTGGCGCAACATGTCTACCTTGCGCTGGGCACCGACATCGATAGTCTGGGCGAGGCGCCGCGCGTCCTCTTCTACGAGGAGTTCCGGCGGGATGTAAAGCAGAACCTGAGCTACTGCGGCCATGACTCCATCTCCCAGGTGGACGTCGATCTCTATCTATATGCCACAGTCATTCAGGCGCAGCGCAAATTGGAGCTACTGCGCAACCTCTACGACAACTCTTACACTGGAAGCCGGAATGCAGCCGCCCGTCCGTACATGATGCCATACGCCAATCTCCTGAGTCAATTGACAACGCCGGAGCAGAGCAGCTGGTGGGACATCGTGCTGCGCTTGCACCGAAACCAGCAAATGTCCGCAGATGCCAACAGGGGCGAGCAACGGGCCCAGCTGCAACTCGGCCTGGAAGCGGTGCGCGGCGTGAATGGACCAAAGGCAGATGCCATCATCATCTTTCAGTTGGGCAAGATCCTGCAATCGCGCAACGACCGTGCCTCCCTGGAGTCCCGAATCGATGTTCTTTACCGCCAGGGATTTAGCATGCTGCGCCGGCATCAGCAGCAGCAACAATTCGAGGCTTACGTGCGCATCTTTAAGTACGGATCGGCCAGCTCAACGGTTGCCTGGAACAAGTTACAGTCGCTGGCCGAGCATGCTGTGTCCTATTTCAGCGGAAAGATGTTCAAGGCGGGGCAATTTGACCAGTTTTTGGAAGAAGTACGGGGACTAGACCTGCCCATGGCCACCTATATGCAGGCTGAGGCCTACCGTCTGCTGGAGGATTCGGGAAAGGCGAATCGGGCTTCTCGGGCTCGCTACTCGGAGCGGAGGCAAGAGTGCCTGCAGCTGACGCAGCAGCTGCTCCGAAATGACAGCAAACATGCGCTGAGCTCGGTTATTCAACGTGAACTCCGGCGCTGTCAGCAAAACCGTAGCACGCTTCTGCATGCTGGTGGCGACGATAGCTTTGGTACTCCGGATCATCACAACAACTCCTCGACGTACGAAGATGCCGAGGATGACTTTTATGCGGCTGCCTCCTTGTCCGCCAACAGATCGCGACGCCATCAGTTTGACATCAGTGCCGGTACTCCCGTGACTTCTGCCGTGGTGGTGGCCCAGCCCAGTGAGGAGATAGAGCAAACCCTCAAGCAGATCAGCAAGTCGATATGCCTGGTCACTGATAATATGGCAGCCATGCGCCAGGACATAACTACGCTTACCGAGCGCTTCAATGGACTGGAGGATATGATCAAGAAGATGAAGATTACCGCCAGCCGGGAGACGCCAACACGGGACGTTGATCCCGCAGCAGCCTTGGGATTGGATGATCTCTTTATTATCGAGGATGCGCTGGCTGAACAACATCAGCAGCAGCAGCAGCATCAGGCTGCAGTTCACCAGGTGGTTCCGCCGCAGTACGGCG
Organism: Drosophila mayri; assembly: GCA_008042485.1. Lineage (NCBI taxonomy): Eukaryota > Metazoa > Arthropoda > Insecta > Diptera > Drosophilidae > Drosophila > Drosophila mayri. The sequence continues at coordinate 90,015 of VNJN01006874.1, read as the reverse complement.
GACCCAATCCGGCCTTCTACAATGGTGTCCAGAGTCATACGCCCTCCGCCCAGGATCGCTTCCTGCCGGGCCCTTACGGCAGTCCGATGTTCAACCAAAATCAGATGTATAACTATTATGCAGCCCAGGCTCAGGCACAGTTTATGCGCACTCCACCAGCGCCGCCGGGAGGAATTCCACCCGCCAATTTGTTTGGTAAGTTTCTATCCCTGCATTTCCATTCCATAACTTCCTCTAATAATTTCCTTCCTTTTAAGGTCCCCGTAATCCCAACTATGGACTCCCCAACATCTTTCCGCCGCCGTCGGCAGGTGCTCCGCCGGTAGTACCACCATTTATGGATCCCATGGGTAACTTTCCCCAGCCGCCGGCTGGAAGTCTGATTCCGCCGCCATCTCAGCCAACAACACAGCCGGCTCCAGCTCCTCTTAACCTGGCTGAGGCTAAGCCGCCGACGCTTCCCACTCCCGGGGTGGGCACCGGTTTCTTCAATTCGCCAGCAGCACCAACCTTCGGTCTGCCGCCTCAGACCAAACCCTTGACTGTTCCTCCACCAGTAGCTGCTCCACCGCCAACTGCTACTGCTGCAGCCGTGCCGGCTCCTGCCCCTGGTCCAGCTCCAGTCAATTTGGCGGCTCCAATGGTTCCAGCACTGTCGGCTCCTGTACCTGCGCCTATTAAAGTACCCCAAGTGGCGCCGCCAGCTACAGTTCCAGCTCCGGCAAGCGTACCGGCGCTGTTTAACCGGGCATTGAATAACCAGCCCGTGGAAAAGGAGCCGCCAGCCAACGTGGTCATCACCAGCTCAGATCCGCTGCCCAAGCCAACGGGAGCCAGTGGCGTCGTCCAGCCCACTCTCAGTGTAACCATTCCGGCACAGCATATCAAGCCCAGCCTGGTGCAACCGACGGCTGAACCCCAGCCACAGACGCAGCAGCCCCTGCAGCCCACTCTCCCAGCCTCGGGAGGATTCAACTTTAATATGGGCAATACAGCTACGGAAAGTCCCTTCTCATTCAAGATGCAAGTCGCTAAAGCAGCGGCAGAGAAGCAAAAGGAGCAAGAACTTGAACTGGCGGCGGCCGCAGAGGTTAACAAGAGCGGAGGCAGTGATCTTAATAAGAGTGTTGGGGCGGACGGCAACTCATCCCTGACCGAAGACTATGATCCGCGACCCGACTTCAAGGCCATTATTCCTCTACCCGACGAGGTGGAAGTACGCACTGGCGAGGAAAACGAAGAGGTCAAGTTCAGCTATCGGGCCAAACTTTTCCGGTATGTGGAGAAGGAGTGGAAGGAGCGCGGCACTGGGCTGGTCAAGATCCTGCGCGACAATACCACTGGCGTTTCACGCGTCCTCATGCGTCGCGATCAAACCCACAAGGTATGTGCCAATCACACCATCACCGCGGACATGACCCTGTCCACTCCCAGCCAGGACAAGGACAAGAAATCATTCTTGTGGGCAGCCAATGACTTTGCTGATGAGCAGCTGACGCTGGAGAAATTCTTGGTGCGTTTTAAGACCCCGGAAACAGCTGAGGAGTTCCGGGTGGCCTTTGTCAATGCGAACGCAGAGACCAAGGTGAAGTTTGCACAGGAGCCGGCCAAGGCCAATAAGGAACCAACTGCATTCCCTTCGGCTCCAGCTCCAGCTCCATCACCGGCCTCAGCCCCAGCCCCAGCCCCGGCTCCATTCAGTCTGGCCAAAAGCTTTGTGACCAGCACCCCGGCAGCAGCCAATCCGGTGTTTAGCAAGCCCTCAGAGCAGGCGAAATCCAAGCCAGCAACAGAACCATCTCTAGCCAAGTCCCTGTTTGGCGGTATCCCATCGACTGCGTCTTCAGCCACTACACCTGCGGCTCCCTCACCATTTGCCAACTTCAGCTTCTCGAGATTGGGCACTGAAAACAAGGCCACTCCTTTCGGAAATCTATCCTTTTCCAATGCTTCCAATAGCACTCTCTTCACCACGGCCCAGATCCCCAAGGACAGCACCCTACAGAATCAGACAGCCGAAAAGACGAGCACTTCAGACGCCGAGGAGGAATATGAGCCAACGGCCCAGTTTGCACCAGTAATTCCCCTGCCGGAATTGGTGGAAGTGGTCACCGGGGAGGAGAACGAGGAGGTGTTGTTTGAGCACAGGGCCAAGTTGCTGCGCTACGACAAGGAGGCGAACGAGTGGAAGGAACGCGGCCTGGGCGATATGAAGGTGCTGCGCGACCGCAGCAGTCCCGATCAAGTGCGTCTGCTGATGCGTCGCGACAAGGTGCTCAAGCTGTGCTGCAACCAGCGCCTAACGCCGGAGACAAAGTTCTCGTTCGCCTTGAACCAGAAGTCGGCTGTCACCTGGGCGTCGATGGATTACGCCGACGAAGAGCTGACAAACGCTTTGCTGTGCCTGCGTTTTAAGACGCCGGAGATCTGCCAGAATTTCCTAGATGCGGTGCAAAAAGCCCAAGAGGGCATGGGAAAGGGCAAGGAGGAAACAAAGCAAGAACAAAACAAACAGCAGGGCGATAAGAAGGAGCCAGAGAAGCCGATCAAGGGCTTTGGGGATGCGTTCAAGCCCAAGGCGGGCAGTTGGAGCTGCAAGGCATGCTACACGAGCAATGGCCAGGATCAGCTGTACTGCCTGGCTTGCCAGGAGCCCAAGGATGACACAGTGCCGCCAAAGCAACCGGGCTTGGATCAAGGCAATGCATTGAACTTGTCCACCAGCAGCTCCTCTGGCAAATACTCGTTCGGATTTGCACCTGCCGCACTTCCCGTCTCTGGAGGATTTAGCTTTGGGGCACCAACTCAGCCCAAAGAGCCGGTCAAGGAGAAACCAGCTGCTACTCTGACCGCCACAGCTTCAGCTCCGGCTTCCGCCCCCTCGTTGCAAGCGGCAGCTACAACTACCTCCGGTTTCGGGGATGCCTTCAAGCCCAAAGCAGGAAGCTGGTCTTGCAGCGCTTGCTATGTGAGCAATCCCGGCGAATCGCTGTACTGCAGCGCCTGCGAGACCCCCAAGGATGAAACTGTGCCAAAGAAGGAGAACACCCTCGGTTCAGGGCTCACACTACCTGCATCTTCCCAGTTCAACTTTGGTTTTGCAGCCAAGCCGAAGGACCAGCCGACCAACAGCAGTATATTTGGTTTCTCCGCCTTCAACTCACAAGCTGCATCGGCCGTAGCGCCAGCAGCTTCACTTGGTTCCAGCGGAGGATTCAGCTTCTCGATGCCGAAACCATCCCAGCAGCAACCAAAGAGTCCTGGGGCAGCCGATGGCGAGGACAACAACGATGGTTACCACGAGGAGGAGGAAAACAATGCATACTTTGCGCCAGTGATTCCATTGCCAGATAAGGTAAGCTGAACTCAGTTGTGGCCTAAAGCCGCCTTTATTAACCCAAATCCGAATTTCAGATCGATGTAAAGACGGGCGAGGAGGACGAGGAGTTGCTGTTTGTGCACCGCGCAAAGCTTTATCGGCATACCGAGGGCGAATGGAAGGAGCGTGGCTTGGGCGATGTCAAGATCTTGCGCCACATTCAGACGAAGAAGCTGCGTGTGGTCATGCGTCGAGAGCAGGTGTTCAAGATCTGTCTGAATCATGTGCTTAACAACGAGGTGGTTTACAAGCCAAAGGACGAGAAATCCTTGCTGTTTGCCGCCCACGATTTCAGCGAAGGGGAGAGTGTACTAGAGAGGTTCACCCTGCGCTTCAAGAACCACGATGTGGTCGAGGACTTCAGCAGGGCCGTGAAGGAGGCGCTTAACGGAACTGCCGTAGCGATCAAAGATAACAGAAACACCTCCTTCACAACGAGCATCAACGAGGCGATTAAACAACAGAATTCTGATCAAGTCACAAGCACCTGTCCCGGCTGTCGTGGCTGCTCTCCGGATGAGTTCGTGTTCGCAGCCTCATCCTCGCCCGTTACTAGTGCCACAGACGACGTAAGCCCTGCCTTGCCCATGTTCCTACCAGCCCTTCAGCTCCCCAAGTCAACGGCCCCCGCTGCCGTGGCAACCCCAATAGTCAAGGCCAGTTCACTGGGCGCCACCACCAACTCATCATTTTCAGCTTTCGGTAATCTAGCCGTGTCCGAGGTAACCAAGGCGCCCAGCAGTCCAGCTTTTCTCTTCGGCAACGTTGGTGAGTTGCACTTTTAAACTTTGTTTTATCCGAAATGGTTATCCTTTATCCTGTACCCTTATGCAGAAAAACCAGCCAGCGAAGCACCTTCAGCACCTTTCTTTGGCAGCAATCAGCAGGCGAAGGGCAATGTCCTTGGCTCCATTTTCGGCAGCACCAATACCGATCAGAATTCGGGATGGGATTCAGCCAAGTCGATTTTCAGTGGTGGACAGCAGCAAAAAGGCGAGACGACGCCCACCAAGTTCATCTTTGGCGGTGCCAAGATTGAGTCACCGCAGCAGCCAGCACCGATTCCCGCACCCGAGGTGCCCAAGTCGATTTTTGGTGGACCCACGGTTTTCGGAGCCAAACTGCCAGCCACGGGCTTCCTTTTTGGAAGTGGTGGATCTAATGCGCCAATTTTTGGGCAAAAGGAAGCGGTATCAACTTTTGCAGACCTGAGCCAGCAGGGGAAGGAAAAGGAGGATAAGCCATCCACTGCGACTACAACGATTCAGAGCTTAAGTTTTATTGGAGAGGCAAAGGAAGGAAAGAATGCGCCCTCTGCGACCTTTGGATCGGCTATCACTGATTTGTCGAAAAATACTGGCAGCACCACATTCGCCGACTTTGGCAGCAAATCGGGAGAAACTTTTGCCGATTTTGCCAAAAAAGCTGGCAATGACTTTGCCGATCTGTCGGCCAAAAGCCAGGGAACTCCCGTCGGCTTCAACAAGGGTAGCGGTGGTGGCTTCTACAATCTAACGCATCAGAACGAATTCAAGAACTTTCAGTCGACGACAACGAACGCCAAAAATGAGTCACAGCGCGACGGCGATGATGGCGAGGCCAACAATGATGAGAACTACGATCCCCAGTATGACCCAATTATAGAGCTGCCGGATGAGATTGTGGTCACCACTGGAGAAGAGAGTGAGAACAAGTTGTTTGGCGAGAGGGTGAAGCTCTTTCGCTACGACAATGATACAAAGGCGTGGAAGGAGAGAGGTGAGTAGACAAAAAGTCCAGAAGCGCCCGTGATGTTTACTCCTTTCCCTTTTCCTTTCCTTTTTTTTTACAGGCTGCGGCGAACTGAAAGTACTGGAACATCCGGAGATGAAGTGCTACCGCTTGGTTCTGCGTCAGGAACAGGTCCACAAGCTGCTGATCAACATGAAGATCACCGGGTCCATACATTTCGACTACATGAGCGGGCAGAAAAAGACCCTTCTGTGGGCTGGCCATAACTTTGCGGCTGACGCGGAGGGCAAGATAAGCACCGATGGGGCCGTTGAGAAACTGGCCTGTCGCTTCGCAAAGGAGGAGATTGCGTCGTTGTTTCTTGCCAAGGCGAACGAATGTGTCGAACGTGCCAGGTCACTGGAGGACTCTCGGGAGGAGTAGGATGGTACCACGGAGTAGAAAAAAAGAGAGGAAAAAGCATCTTTTAAATGTCGTTTTAAGTCACGTCAACAGAAAGTATGACGGAGATTGTTAAATAAAGACACAATTTCCATGTAACAACAAAAAATTGATAAAAATAAAAAAATAATGAAATAGAAAACTTCAAATAGTTATTGATTTATTTAAATGTTTTAAGTTATTACTAAAATGTAATTTAATGTGTTGTTAATTAAATTCAGCGAGATTAAATTAAAAAAAAAAAAAAACATCACGGATAACTTTAAGGATTAATAAAGCGGAAAATGCTTTTATTTAAATTCGGAAAGATTTGATGGGTTGGTTTTTAATAGGTTTATAAATTAGCATATGGAGTTTAAAATTAAATAAAATATATCTATTAAATTGTAACCCATTTTTAGCTTTTCCAATATTATATATTTTATTTTATAAAGTTCTATTGTATTTTACTTTTTAATAATTAAAATTTTAATGGCATTTCGAAATATAAATGACTTAAAAATTATTCTCTGGGCTTATTATACGCTTAAGGAAGTTAAATTTATATTTTTATGATTATTTTTGATTAATTTATAAACAATTATTCGAATTCGGATAAATATAATAATTAAAATAATTGAAATAGTGAATATGAATTTATTTGACTTTTGAAAATTGTTCTCTTTTTGGCCTTAATATAAATCTAAGAAGTTCAAAATATGTTTAATCCATATTTTTGTATTTATTTTTAACTAAATTATTTCTTATAATGTTTTACTTTCATTTAATTTTATTGATAAATTGAAATAGATACATAAATAAATCTAGCAGTCATTCACTTTCTGGCCTTCAGATTGCACAAAGGAGACTTAAGGAACACTAATTAATTAGGGACATTAATTCGTTGTTTTCATATTATTGGGCAAATCAAAATTTTAAATATTGTAGCTAATAAGAAATGTATTAATTTTAATTTGCGAAAATATAGACTTAAACAAGAACTAGGTGGCAACGCTACTGTCAGACAGCTGCCTAACACCGAGAGAGCAGAGCAGGGCTTTCAATTGTTTGTGTAGAAAAAATCGAAATAAAATAGTAGAATATACGTATTATGTTTATATATACGTATTTAATAAACGAAGACAAGGCAAACGAAAGTTACAAAATCCAAGTTTCCCGCGGTTTTTCAATTCTTGTCATTACCAGACTCTGAAAAAAAGCCAGATACGACAGAAAAAATCCAAATTTGCCACACCTGAGAGAGCGTATTTGATTTGACACATAATGACGTGGTGAAGTCTGTGTGAAAAAAGAACAATAAATTGCCGACAAATCTCTAGTGTAATTAAATTAGTTACCGCATACTATTGCCCCCAGATTCAACTCTGTTTCGTCACAATTCCTCCAGCATCGGCAAGCAGGCGCTGCGAATAAGTTATCTCGAAACGCTGACAGTCGCCAAACTCATACAACTAGGAGGTAGAAGAAGAAGAAAGAGAAGGCGAAGGCGACGAATATGAATTAGAGAATAATTAGCGATTGTTGCTAGTTTGCCAATCTTGTGTTTTGTTAGCCGCTTCTCGCTTTCGCGCCCTGTCTTCTGGACGAGGTCCAATACCGAATCGATACACGTGTGCAGCGGGAGCAGCGCCGACGTCAAAGTCAACAAACGAGGCGAGGGCCGGAGATTGATGAGAACCTAGCGGGGATCGACCATGATGAACGAGGACAGCAGCGCCGCCGGCGGAGGCGGCGTCAAGAAGTTCTTTCAGCGCCTCTCACAGGTAAGATCCAGCTTGTAAGCATTGAAAGAGCGATTCTCTGGCTAAGCATTTGCTTTTTGGTTCGCAGACCTACCAATCCACCTTGGACCGGAGCACACCGCACACGCGGATGCGCTGGGTATTCGCCGGCTTCTTGCTCCTGCTCTTCGTTCTACGCATTTTCATCTACCAGGGCTGGTACATTGTGTGCTATGCGCTGGGCATCTACCACCTGAACCTGTTCATCGCCTTTCTCACGCCAAAAATCGACCCTGAGTTTGATCCGTACTCGCAAGACGACGAGGATGAGGGACCCAACCTACCCACGCGCAGCAACGAGGAGTTTAGACCCTTCATCCGGCGCCTGCCGGAGTTCAAGTTCTGGCTGTCGGTGACGAAGAGCACGCTCATCGGCGTGATCTGCACATTCTTCGACTTCTTCAACGTGCCAGTATTCTGGCCCATCCTGGTCATGTACTTCATCACGCTGTTCTGCATCACGATGAAGCGCCAGATCAAGCACATGATCAAGTACAAGTACTTGCCCTTCACGCGCAACAAGCCGCGCTACCAGCGTGTCAATGACCTGGCGGGTGCGGGCGCCGGGCCCGGCTCTGTGGCGGGCAACGCGAAGTGACAATTAGCCGCACAGACGCCGGACACACGGCCGATGGCAGCGGGTACGGGCGATTCTCCTATTGCCTCTACCTCTGCTGTTGCGTCACCATCAACAAACAGCGACAACGCCGCGACCAAGGATGTGGGGTCGCCAGCAGCAGCATCGTCCATCAAACCACCGCAAATAATTGCAATTGAGGACTACTAGAGAAGGCTACCGAGCAGTCCGAAGGGGAATCAGGAGCAGAAGCAGAAGCAGGGGCAGAACACCAACCAGAACCAAGCCTGGCCCCATCATTTTGTTGGCTTGTAATCGCAGCATATTATTATTTCCTTTTTCGGCCTGAGTTTGTGTAGCATTTTTCTGTTTTACTGTTGAGTTGTCGTACGGCGTTTTGTGCAAAAAGATACCTTGTTTATTGTGTAACGTAATCATGCTTGTTTAAATTTCTATTTATTTGCAATGAATGCGACTGCTATCTATTGTAAATCCTCCTCCGATACGTTTACACACGGCGAGATCAGTTCTAATTTAATACTTACTTCATCTTAAACTAATCCTAAACATAAAATTATTTTAATTAACGATCCTTCTATCCAAAAAGTAGAGTTACTTGCATTCGAAACAAATATATATTTTGATTACCAATCATGCTTAGAAGCTATATAACAACGTATGCCTAAATATATATACAAATATATTTTTTGCATCATAATTATACAATTTTTTGTTAGCGTTAACTTATACAAAATGTTAAAAGGCGGAATGATAAAATGAAATCTATAGGCAGGAAGTGTACACTGGGTGCGTCTTATGAATAAAGAAAGACACAAGGAAACCAAAACTATTTGCTGAAGTTTGACCTGTACGTTAAGGGGTTGGTTGGAGTGATTGACGTGTTCACATTCGCTTGGCTTTTTGGTTTTATCTAATCGATTTTTAATTGAACGCAGTAATGCTCAATGTTGAATTCACTGATAAGAATATAACTTGGAGCTTATCTGACCCTTCATCTCTCGTTGGAATAATTTAAAAAGCAAACTCCTTTTAGTTTAATTTATTTAAATGAAGCACGAAACCAATAGTTCAAGCGTGCCGAATGTAGACTATAAACAAAGCTATAAATATGGGTTAAATGTTAAGCTTGCCGAGAACAATTGCAAAAAGCATAGTATATAAAAAAAGTTCATGTAAATGCTGAATATTTGGAATTACATGAGGGATATTTTTGGAGGAACAACAATTGAAAATGCGACTTAATGTGCTTAATGTAAAAGGCAGCAAGATACCAAAGCTCTCACTTTGTTTCCACCACGGATCCAGCCTTAGTCTGATCCTCTCGAGCACATTTACGTATGACGCTATTAAAGTACTTGTGCAGGACATAGCTAAATAGTCGCAAGGGTCCCATGACAAATGCATGCAGCAGATTGGTGAAGAAGCCATCCCAAGGCAGCAGTCCACCGCCCAGGGTGGTGATCAGCCAGCTTTCTGCTCCCAGCGTTGATGTAAAGTTGCCCTTCTGCAAAAAATTAATTATAAGTTCCAAAACTTCTTCTGTAAACAGTTCACTTACCAAAGCATCCTTCAGTATTGCCTTGGCCATCACCTCGGGCTCTACCAGTCCGCCGCCGCCCGAAATGATTTTGGTTTCGCGTGGCTTCGACTTCTCCTCCTCCTCGAAGCCGGGTGTGTTTGTGTCGCAGGGCATGGCCAGCGTGACGCTGACCCCATGCTGCCGAGACTCCATTGCTATCGTCTCAGCCATGGCTCGCAGGGCGTACTTAGTGCACGAATAAGGACCATAGCCATAGATGCCGAACATAGCGGCCTGCGATGCGGTGATCACAATGATGCCCTCACCCGCCTTCTTCATCTTGGGCAGGACGTATCGGGTGCAGTTGTAGGTGCCGAAGAAATTAATATTCATCAGCTTGTGTACATCCTGAACGGATACCTCCTCAAAGACTCCGCAAATGGCCATGCCAGCGCAATTAATTAGAGTGTAAATGGGGCCGAAGGCATCCTCAATCTCGCCCAGAACTGTGGATACCTGCTCGTAGTCTCCGCCAATGTCCAGGCTTCTGTATTGGAACTTCTGATCAGGCCGCTGCCGTATTACTTCCATCAGAGCCACAGCTCCGCCTGCGCGAGGGTTTAGATAATGAATCATAGATAAGGGCAATGTTTTGGGTGGAGCTCCCTCGCCCTCATTACTCACTCAACATTTTCTCGTCGCGCGCAATCACCGTTACATTGGCGCCTTTCATAGCACACTCCACCGCCAAGCACAGTCCGATTCCCTTGGATCCACCGGTGACCACCACATGACGACCCACGATGCTCTTGGGTTTCTTGGCCATGACAAACAGGAAGACTAGAATGTGAACCAGCACCGCGATGCCCAAGCAGAGAACTACCTCCCAGGTGAGTTCCATGTGTTAAAAAGAGTTAAAGAGAGCTGGAAAACTATAATCTGTTTTGATTGGGTTTATCTGCGCGAAAAGTTGATTAGAAAGTGCAGCCAAAGTGTGGCCAGAGGAGGCAACTTCCAAAACACCAGTTGCATGCATCCAATGGCTCAAAAACTGTTATTGTTTCAAATCCTATTTTTAAGCAGAATAAAATTTTCTTCTTGTTAACATAAGCAATTTAACTGAGCGAGCGAAATGAGCTTAAGATTATCAATTAGCGGATCCTCTCTTTGCTTCCCTCTTGTCTTAACAATATCCCACAGAAAAAGCGTCTCTTTTGCAGCAGCAGCGGCCAACGTCCTTGGATAAGCGAACAGCTGATCGACTATGTTTGTTTTGCACTGAGTAAAACATAAACAACTTTCCTTTGAAACAAAAATAGTCGATCAGCTGATTACTCAAATCTTTGATTTATTTGTAATTTATATCTTTTCACTGAAGTCAAAAAGTAATCATTACCATTTAGTTTGCTTGTAATTTAACTTTAAATATATTACCCAAAAATAGACAAAATTAAATTCTAAAAGCATTGCTGCGTTAGTTTTTTCCCCTTAACAAACTGCAAACCAAATTGAAAATTAAAATTTATTTTGTTAGTTTTTAACAGTTTGGGAAAAATTCAAAAAAAATGTTTTTTTTTCAGAACATGGCTGGTGTATTTTTTGTCGAAAATATGACTTTTCAAATTTGCCATTTATAATTTCAAAACCTGGCTAGATAGATTCTCCCATTATTTCCAAATCCATTGCCCAATGTTTGCAATCTGCAAGGGTATATAAAATCCGAAGTTAGCTTCCTTTTTTGTTTTTAATTAAAATATTTAATGAGTTGACAGCCCCGCCGACCGGCACATGTGCACCGCAGCAGGTTAGCATCTCCCTTCGAATTTATTGTTGTTTATTCTGATTGGCATTTAGAAATTTAGAAATATTTAAAGGAAAATGCCACCGAAAAAGGATGCAAAGGGCGGCGGCAAGGATGCGAGTAAGGGCGGTAAAAAGCCTGCCACCGAGGACAAGTGTGAGTACCCATGAAGCATGAAGGGAGTTCAGAAGTCAATGATCATTTTTCCACTGTGCAGCTGCCGGCAAGGAGAAAAAGGGAGGCAATGCTGTGAAGGTGCGCCACATCCTGTGCGAGAAGCAGGGTAAGATCACCGAAGCGATGGAGAAACTAAAGGCAGGCCAGAAGTTCCCCGAAGTGGCGGCCGCCTACAGCGAGGATAAGGCGCGCCAGGGCGGCGATCTTGGCTGGCAAATTCGGGGCGCAATGGTTGGTCCTTTCCAGGACGCAGCATTTGCGCTGCCCATCTCCACCGTCAATAATCCCGTGTACACAGATCCCCCGATCAAGACCAAGTTTGGCTACCACATCATCATGGTTGAAGGAAAGAAATAAGCGAGATGTTTTTATAAAATCAATTTTAATGTGACGCTGATTTTGTTTCTTGTTCCCGTTGAGTTATTTTCAATCCTTTGGATCGTGTGCGATGCAATCACTTCTTGCCAGCGTCCTCCTTGAGGCCCACGGTGCGGTTGAACACAATGTGGTCCTTGGTGGTGTCCGGATCCACGGAGAAAAAGCCAATCCGCTCGAACTGGAACTTATCGTAGACCTTGGCCTGGGCGAGTGCCTGGTCAGCAAAGGCGCGGACAACCGAGATGGATTGCTCGCTGATGTCGCTGAGGAAGCCACCGGGCACCTCGTTGGGGTCCTCGGGATTCTTGTGCTTGAATAGCTGCTCGTAGAGGCGCACCTCCAGCTGAATCGGTTGTGATACCCATTGGACAAAGGCCTTAGGCTTCTCGGCCTGCTCGGCAGCTTGGCTGCTACAGACGAGTTCCACAACTTCCCCAGTTGCTGGATCCTTAAGAATGTCAACTACGTTGATCACGAGACCGGCGTGCCGAAGACCCACCGATTGCTTGGGCGACAGGCGGCGGTAGCCCTTCTCTGGTTCCAGCTTGAAGTCTCCCCTCTCGATGTAGACCACTTTATCCAAGGTTATCTTGTGCGATCCCTGCTGCGGGTTTTGAGGGAAATCTGGCACCTCCAGCTGCACGGGTGCCGCATGCGGGAAGTTCTTGATGGTCACTTTGAGCGGTTCCAGGACAACCAAGCGGCGAGGAGCTGTGATATTGAGCACATCCCTCACTGCCGCCTCGAGCATGGCCGGATCGACGGCTATCTGGGCTCCTGTGACGCCCATCTGAGCGCAGAAGTTATTGATCGCCTCCGCCGGGAAGCCCCTTCTCCTCAAAGCAGTGAGAGTAAACAGCCTGGGGTCGTCCCAGTCGTGGACAATCTGCTCCGTTATCAGCTTGGCAATCTTCCGCTTGGACACTAGGGCGTAGTTCATGTTCAGTCTGCCGTACTCCCACTGAACAGGGCAGTAGATGTCGAGGGCGTTGCACAGCCAGTAGTAGGAGGATCGCCGTGACTGGAACTCCTTGGTGCAGAGCGAGTGGCTAATGTCCTCGAGCGAGTCGCACAAGCAATGCGTGTAGTCGTAGGTGGGGTAGATGCACCAGTCGGCGCCCGTGCGGTGATGGGCAATGAACTTGATGCGGTACGCCACCGGGTCCATCTTGCCTTCCTCCAGTGTCAGTTTCAATCGCAGCGTGGCCGCTCCCTCGTCGATCTTGCCGCGTTTCATGTCCTCGAACAGCTGCAGTGACTCCTCAATGGGACGCTCTCGCCAGGGACTCGGCTTCGGGTTGAAGCCCTTCAGCTCTTCTGCTTTCTGGTGGCAGACGTAGGCCAATCCCTTGTTGATCAGCACCACGGCCCACTCGTACAGCTGCTGGAAGTTGTCCGAGGAGTGGGTAATCTTGTAGGGTTTATAGCCCAGCCACTCGACCATCTCCTTGATGGCCAGGAAGAACTTCTCCTCCTCCTTCTCGGGATTGGTGTCGTCGTACCGCAGGTAGCAGACTCCGTCCTGGGCAGCGGCATAGCCAAAGTTGATGTTAATGGCCTTGGCGTGGCCAATGTGCAGGATGCCGTTGGGCTCCGGCGGGAATCGGGTGTGCACTTTGCCGCCCGTCCTCTTGAGGTGCTCCTTCAGCAGCCGCTCCGTGTGCTCGGTGATCACATAGCCATCCGTCTTGTAGTTCTCGCCAGGGCCATGAAAGTGCACCTTTGTCTTCATCAACTCAGCAATGGTGGTGGCTCCATCGGACGCTGCCTCGGGTGTCGCTTGCGAGGACGCAGTTGCCTCCGGCTTTGTCGTTTTCGCCGCCTTCGGCTTCTCGTTCTGCTTGGAGGGTGGCTTAAGATCGGCTTCAGTCTTTGGTCCCAGCAGATCAAAGATCTCAACATCAATGGCCGCCTTCACGGACTTGGCATCCGCCCATTTGAGCTCGCCCCTCACATCCTGCATGATTTTGAAGGAGTTAAAGTGATAGCGCTGCTCCAGCAGGGCCTCCTTATAGCTGCCCTTGATCTTGGCCTGAACAGTGCGCTCAATCTCCTCTGGTGTAACCACCACTCCCACGCCGCACTCCTTCTCCAGTTCCTGGACGTTGATGCTGGCCTGCAGCTTCTGGCCGCACTTGAGCACATATTCCAGGGCGGCGTCCACACGCTGTGTGTTGTCCAGCTTGCGCTCCACGATGTAGCGCACCAGAAGGGGCAGCTGTTCCGCGGTTTGGGGCTTCAGCTTGGTGGCCATGTGGTAGAGCAACATGCCGGTGCCATCGGCCAGCGAAGCAGTGCTGCCCGTCTGCGCCAGCGCCAGCTGGAGGTTCTTGGTCACGTTGGCATTCTTCAGGGTCTCCTTGGCCTTCTGCTCGCTCATGCCAAGGGCCTGGAATTGGGCTATCAAATCCTCGCCAGCCATGTCCTCGTTTTTTGTCTCTTTCTCGCTGCGCCGCTGATGACGAAGTGCAGTCCGCAGTGTGGACAGATTCTGATAGTCTATCGATGACGCAAATAGCTGATATATCGAGCCCATCGGACCTGCACGTGTAAAACGAAAACATTGTTAAATGCTATAAAAAAAAACAAGTAAAATAGCGTTAAAATGGGAAAATTAAACGTGACAGTGCTGCGTTACCTCACCAAGGAGGACTTCCGCGTCCTCACCGCCATCGAGATGGGCATGAAGAACCACGAACTTGTGCCGGGACCACTGGCCGCTGCCATTGCGAATCTAAAGACAGGTGGAGTCCACAAACTGCTCAAAGAGCTATGCAAGCACAAGTTGTTGTCCTACGAGCGGGGCAAGAAGTGTAAGTATACGTAAAGGTTGCCATTTTACTTTGTTAATACCCTTTTTTGTGTTGCAGATGATGGCTATCGCTTGACCAACACGGGCTATGACTACCTGGCTCTGAAATCTCTTACTTTGCGCGGATCGGTCAGCTCCTTTGGCAACCAGATTGGCATTGGCAAGGAATCAAACATCTATGTGGTGGCCGATGAGGAGGGCACGGCAATTTGCCTCAAACTCCACCGATTGGGTCGTACTTGCTTCAGGAATGTTAAGTCCAAGCGCGACTACCACGGACGGCGGCACAAGGCCTCCTGGCTATATCTTTCGCGCATCTCGGCCACTAGGGAGTTTGCTTACATGTCGGCGCTTTATGATCGCGGTTTTCCGGTGCCTAAGCCCATCGACTTTAACCGCCACTGCGTGCTGATGGAGCTGGTCAAGGGCTGGCCCATGTAAGTTGCTATTTTTTAATTATGCAATCCGAGTCCTAATGTTGTAAACTCTTTGAAGGACCCAAGTTCACGAGCTGCTGGATGCTCCACAGGTCTACGATGACCTTATGAATCTCATCGTTCGCCTGGGCAACTCTGGTGTCATCCATGGTGATTTCAACGAGTTTAATTTGATGGTGACGGACGCGGGCAAGCCCATACTGATTGATTTTCCCCAGATGATGTCCACCTCGCATGAGAATGCTGAATTGTAAGTTTTAATTGTGTTATACATCTTCCTGAGCTAAGCTTAATTTCATTACAGCTTCTTTGAGCGCGATGTGACCTGCGTGCGTGAAATGTTCCGTCGCAAATTTGGCTACGAAAGCGAAGACTATCCCAAGTTCAGTGATCTGGTGCGAGAAGATGATCTAGATGCCGAGGTCCATTGCACAGGCTATGGCTTCACTAAGGAAATGGAGCAGGATCTGCTGCAGGAATACGGAATGGTGGATCAGGATGACGGCGATGATGAAGAAAATGGGGATATTGACGACCAAGAAGAGCCACCCGTTTTGGTACCATCGGCAGCTGTGGAGATTGATGAGTGCCGTCGGCAGGTGGAAAACGAAGTCTTCTATAGCGAGGCCAAGCCCACACAAAAGTCAGATGATGCAGTGCGACGGTATATTGAGTCGTGTACACAATACCTTGGAAATCTAACCGTGGGCCCCGAGGTTCCCGATCAGACGCTGCTCCCAAAACTAGAGGAAAAAGTCTCTCGTCCGATTGAAACTCCGGAAATTATTCCAGCTCAACCTGCAGTGCCAGCTCCTCAGCCGGTTGCCACAGACGATGCCAGATCCATTAGTTCGAATGAACTGGACGCTGACGAAGTGCCCGAGCTGGTGGCTGGCTTGGATCCAAATTCGCGAATGTATCGCCTCAAAATGGTCGAACAAATGCTAAATGATGCCAGAAGCCAGCGTTCATACTCTACCACAACGAGTACAATAGCTCCGTCCGTCATCACTGACCGTATCCGTCGTAATATGGACATCAAGGAGAAGCGGGAGCAGCGCAAGAAGTGCGTGGCCAAGGGAGAAGCCAGTGCTGTGCATCGTCATCGCAAGGAGAACAAGGATGTGGTGAAGGAATACGCCGGTTGGGACTTTTAGAATAGATTCCCTGGTAAATATTTCATATGTTTTATAGTGATATGTAAATTTAAAATAAAAACTCTTGAATTTTCAATGTTATTCTCTCTCTCTCTGCGCACATCCCCCAAGTGTTGATGTCAGTGACTAAGCAGTTTTATGATTTCACAAGATTCAAAGGCTAAGTTTCCTCTTTATCTAGTGTAATCTCATGCTAAACAAAGGCCGCCATTATACGCGCGAGCAGCTTGTTGTAAAATACAGCCATTACCATGATTCAGCGTAACGAGAGAATTAAGTGATACCTATTCCTCCAGGCGGATGATCTGTTTAGCAAGTTTCGTGGCCTAAAAGGGTTTGTAAACATTCAAAAGATTTTTTTTATATAAATTTTAAAGCAGTTTATGTAATTGTATAAAGAAAATTAATGATTTCGAATTTTATCGCATTTTTTACATTCTTTAAATAAGTTTTAAATGAAAATCTCTGTTTCCCAGGGCATTCACATTAGACTGAGTCCCTTTTCTCGGTATCTTAATAAATATTTTCGCCCCGAGAAATTGTTCAATTGCGGACAATGACGATGCAAGTCAGCTTGAGATTCTTGGGGTACAAGTTATCATTATTATCACGTACCCCCGTGGCGGTTGTTTCATATAAAAGACCAGTTCTTCTGACGAAACAATAGCACTAAAATACACCTGCAGCTGCGGTTAGGATCACACAATCACACACATAATGCCTGAGGAGAACACCCATCCTGTGCCTGTGTGGCTCACCAAGGACTTTGTTCAGGAGAAGTTACGCGTCTACTTTACAGACGAATCTCTGAAGCTGGAAAACTTGGGCATTAAGCCGGCCATCGCCAACGGGGAGAACTATGCCAGTGTAATGACCCGCATCAATGTTGAGTATACCACCAAGGACTCTAAGGGTAAGAAACTGGCAACCAACTTCTTGGTGAAGACGACCTTTGCCGAGAAAGATTCGGCTGCTCATGTGCTCATCAGTTATGGGGTCTACACCCGTGAGATGGACATGTATCAGAGGATTATTCCCAAGCTGGCTGAGTTGGTAAAGACGGAGATCCAAGATCCACGGAAGCTGTTTGCTGGCACCGTAAACGTTGATTGGGAGACGAATTCTATAATTTTTGAAGACCTCTCTCTGGAGCATTACAAGATGGCCTGTCGGCTAAAGAAACTTGATCTGGAGCACACGCATCTGGTGCTCGAGAAGTTGGCCATCTTCCATGCCGCCGGAGCAGTTCTGGCCGATCGGGAGCCCGGCATACTAAAGGAGAACTATGATCGAGGATTCTACAACAGACATACCAGAGGCTATGAACCCATTATGACGAATCTGCTGAGGGCTCTATCCCGGTCCCTGAACTTGGATGAGGATTTACGTCAGCGCTATAAGGCCAAAGTAGATCGATTGGTCGATCGTGTGATGATCTACGGCGAGCGCTCGACGACCAACAATCCCGGGGACTTTCTGACCCTCGCTCATGGAGATCTTTGGACCACCAACGTCATGTTCCAGTACGACGGAGAGAGTCATCCCACCAATGCTACCTTTATAGATTTTCAGTTCAGCGTGTGGAACTCCCCGGCCATCGATTTGCACTACTTCTTCTCGACATCGATACACGATAATCTCCGCCTGGAAAAACAGCCGGAATTGATCCAATTTTATTACTACAAATTGGTGAATGCTCTCAAGAAGCTTAAGTATTCCGGCCACGTGCCCAGCTTATTTGATTTTCAACTGCAGTTCCGCACGAGAGCATTCTATGGTGAGTATCTTAATAATTTTCTCTTCTTCCAATCCTGGTTGTAATACATCCTCTTTCGCAGCTGTTTTTGCTTCCCTGATGTTCGAGCCGTTAATGTTGTACAATGGCAAGGAGGAGGCTTCCCTGGCGCAAATTATCTCCGAGGAAGCGAGTGGGCAGAGGTTTAAGGATGACATCTTTCAGCAGGAGTGCGTCCGCAAGAAGCTGCATCTTACGCTCCCTTTCCTCGAACAGTGGGGATTGCTTGATGAAATGTGATACTTTGTTGAATTAAATAAGTGTTTGAGCTAGAAGCGAGATTATAATAAGTACTGTCATTAACTAGAAAGCTAGTAAATTTTATTATGAATGCAAGTTATCAGTAATTTAGTTTCAATGCAATAAACCCAAGGCTATATAAAGGCAGCGCTTGTCATGCACTCTCTCAGAACTTAAATCCTAAAGACACAGTAATGAGTAAGGAAGGCACTCATCCGTCGCCTACGTGGCTCACTGCGGATTACGTGGAACAAAAGTTACGCATTTATTTTAAAAACAACTCCCTTAAATTAATAAAACTCGAAATCAAACCCGCCAGTCCCAAGGGCGAGAACTATGCCAGTGTCATGAATCGCATCAGCGTGGAGTACGCAACAACAACTGATTTGAAGATAAAAAAGGCAACCAGTTTTCTAGTTAAGGCCACATTTTCCGACAAGGATCCTACATCTGAGTTGCTTGCGGACTACGGAATCTACACCCGGGAGATGGATATCTACGAACGGATCCTGCCTGATCTGGCGGATATGGTGAAGAATGAAATCGGAGACCCCCGAAAACTGTTTGCGGCAACTGTGAATGTGGATCGTGCGAGGGACTCCATCATCTTTGAGGATCTTTCACTGGAGGAGTACAAGGTGGCCAACAGGTTAAAGAAACTAGATCTGGAGCACACACACCTGGTACTGGAGAAGCTGGCCAATTTCCATGCTGCCGGTGCAGCTCTGGCAAAACGACAGCCAGGGATCTTTGAAAAGAACTACGATCGCGGCTTTTTTAATAAGCACACTCGGGGCTATGAACCCACAATGAGGAATTTGCTACAGGCTTTGTCCCGCTCCTTGGAGTTCAATCCAGATCTTAAGGAGCGTTACCAGGCGAAGATTAATCGATTGGTCGATCATGTAATGAATTATGGCGAACAATCCACCTCCATTAATCCCGGGGACTTTGTGACTCTGGCTCACGGCGATCTGTGGACAACCAACGTGATGTTTCAGTACGACGGAAAAGGTCATCCCACCAACGCCATTCTAATAGACTTTCAGTTCAGCGTCTGGAACTCACCGGCTATTGATCTTCACTACTTCTTCTCCACCGCGATGGATGACAATCTTCGGTGGAGCCGTCAGACCGAGTTGGTTCAGTTTTATTATTACAAGCTAGTGGAAGCCCTAAAGAAGCTCAAGTACTCAGGCCATGTGCCAAGCTTATTCGATTTTCAGCTGCAGTTCCAGCGAAGGGCCTTTTACGGTAAGTAATTGTAAGATTTTTGTTTTTGCATAATTATTTTTTTTTCAATTTGCCCACAGCTGTATTTTCTTCATTAATTTTTGAGCCCTGCATGCTGTACACAGGAAAGGAGGAGGCGTCCATTGCCCAGGGTATGTCCGCCTCCGAGAGCGGAATCCGTTTCAGGGATTCAGTATTTGAGGCGGAGCACATTAGGAAAAAAATGGTTTTCACGCTGCCGTATTTGGATCGGTTGGGATTGTTAGATGCTATGTGAAATTAATATGTAAAATAGAAATAATTAATCTTTGCCCACGGTGCGTATGAGTAATTTGTTAAGCAGCAGTTTTCCACAAAGTCAACGTCTTTCCGCTTTTTGAATGCCTTTTTCATCTAAAAATTGTCTTTATATGCAAAAACAAAGCACTTAATATAATCTTTAGCTAAACAAGGAACGCCACTATCTGTAAATGTAATATTTTTGCGGTCCCGTGATTTCATTAAATGCTGGAAATAAAAGTGATATCTGTTCAAATGATAAAAGGGATGGTCGGTTTTTGGAGAGAGAATGTCTTATAATAAATTAACTAAATATATCTGTATATTAATTTATTCCGCATGTCTATTTATGAAAATATATGGAAAAAATTATCTTTTAATTGTTTCAAACAGCTAAATATACATACATAAATAAACCATAAACTACAGGAGCACACGTGATGTAAGCAGTTACTCTCCTAGGGAAATCAGCTTAAGCTTCAGCATCTATCTGTTATCTATCTTTATTTTTGTCTCGTTTCGCTCCCGACTATACCCGCCAATTGTTAAATTGCCGACGATGACGAAGCAAGTCGGTGAGCGTTAGTTTTTACATAGGTTATCATCATAAAAATCACGTATACGTCGACAGCTGTATAAAAGAGCTGCGCCCCTCACAAAAAATAGCACAAATAACTGCACCAAGCTACGGTTCGGATCTCAAAATGCCAGAGGAGAAGCCCCATCCGGCGCCCGTGTGGCTAACCAAGGATTACGTCGAGGAAAAGCTGCAAGGCTACTTTGATGATAATTCCCTGATGCTCGAGCAACTGGAGATCAAGCCGGCTATACCCAATGGAGAGAATTACGCCAGTGTAATGACCCGCATCAACGTGGAGTATACTACAAAGAAGTCCAAGGAGAAGCAGGCCACCAACTTCCTGGTGAAGACCACCTTTGCCAGCAAGGATCCAGCTGCTCACGTGCTCATGCCCTATGGAATATACACTCGGGAGATGGATATGTATGAAAAGATCCTGCCCCAGCTATCGATTATCGTCAAAGAGGACCTACAGGATTCAAGGAGGTTATTCGCAGGCACTGTGAATGTGGACCGCCAACGGGACTCGATTATCTTCGAGGATCTATCGTTGGAGCAGTACAAGGTGGCCTGCAGGTTGAAGAAGCTGGACCTGGAGCACACACACCTTGTTCTTGAGAAACTGGCCAACTTCCATGCTGCCGGAGCAGTTCTTGCAGAGCGGAAGCCGGGTATTTTTGCGGAAAACTTTGATCGTGGATTTTATAATAAACACACACGTGGTTACGAGCCCATCATGAGGAACCTTCTGGAGGCCCTGTCCCGTTCCTTAGAGTTGCAGCCAGATCTGAAGCAACGTTACCAGGCCAAAATTGATCGTTTGGTTGATCGTGTAATGGATTATGGCGAGGAATCGACAACCATTAATCCCGGAGACTTTGTGACTTTGATTCATGGAGATATCTGGACCACCAATGTGATGTTTCAATACAATGCAGAGGGTCATCCCTTGAATGCCATCTTCATAGACTTCCAGTTCACTGTTTGGAACTCTCCAGCCATTGATTTGCACTACTTCTTCTCGACTTCGATACATGAGAATCTCCGCCTGGAAAAGCAAGCGGAGTTGGTCCAATTCTACTTCTACAAGTTGGTGGATGCCCTCAAAAAGGTCAAGTACTCGGGCAGGATTCCCAGCTTATTTGAGTTCCAGCAGCAGTTTCGTACTAAGGCTTTTTATGGTGGGTGTGCAGAAATATTTGTATAGATCTTTCACTGAAAAAGTTTTATTTTCCAGCTGTGTTTTCCTCACTGATATTCGAGCCCACAATGGTTTACAATGGCAAGGAGGAGGCATCCATGGAGCAAATCATATCTAAGAGCGAGAAAGGAATGCGGTTCAAGGATGATGCCTTTCAATCAGAGAGCATCCAAAAGAAAATGAATCTCACATTGCCCTTCCTAGATCATTTGGGGCTGCTGGATGAAATGTGAAATAAAATATAAAATATAAGGAATTGGAAATGTATTTCCATTATCAATTTTTACATTATTATTTGTATTTGCTATTTCCTACATAAATTACAACGGTAGCCTTCTGTGACTTCCTAAGTAGACTTTGTTTATTTTCCCAGATATATGTATGTAGATAAGCAGCTAGACATGCAAATGCCACGTCAGCCACTTAAAATAAAAGCTTTTAACAGTCCAAAATCCACCTACGTAATCTGTGCACTCGCCTTCAATTACTCGGTTTGGGATACGTTTTGCTTAAATTAACGTTTATGATTCCATAAACACTAAAGACTTAGTGCCTTAATTTAGTTTAATCCCAAAATAAACAAGCAACGGGAGTCTCTATGTTTACTCAGTGCTACCTCTTCCTGATGGGTAGTTTCAGTTATGAAATATAAATTTTTATAAATGCAAATACGATAATGAATATTAAACATGTTTTCCCCTATAATTTAAACCCGTAAGAATAATGGTTATGAATTATTAAATCTAAAAGGAAACTTGCTTATAATTATGCTTCGTTTATTTCGACATTTTTAAAAATTTTACTACTTTAATTTCGCCCAACAAGTTATATATTTTTTTAACTTTCCCAACTTAATTTGGTAATTTTAAAAATCCAAGCTGTTTTTTTTTTTTAACTTTCTGACGTGTCCCTCGATCTTTTCTTTGTCTTTGCTCTCGGCAAGACTGGTAAGCCTCTCAATTGCTGGCAATTAAGGGGTTAAATGGGATGCCTGTAGCTCAAGCTATCAGAATCATGCACATCTTGCCGACATATAAAAGGAACGTGTCTAAGGCGCCAGATCGCCATATAGAAAAGTAACCCCCTGAGTTGTGGTTATCATCATGCCGGAGAAACTCACCCACAATGCGCCAGCTTGGCTCACCGAGGAATACGTGCAGGAGAAGCTGCGTGTCTACTTCAAGAATGAGTCCTTGAACCTGGAACAGCTCGAGATTAGGCCGGCAACGGCGAGTGGTGAAAACTATGCTAGTGTGATGACCCGAATTAATGTGGAATATACCACGAAGGAGTCAAAGACAAGGCAGTCTGCCACATTTCTGGTGAAAACTACATTCGCTGACAAGGATCCGGCCTCTGACTTGCTCTCGGAGTATGGGATCTACACTCGTGAAATGGATATGTACGAGCAGATCCTGCCCCATCTGGCGGATTTGGTGAAAAAGGACATCGGGGACTCCCGGAAGATGTTTGCGGCTACTGTGAATGTAGATCGTGCCAGGGACTCTATCATATTTGAGGATCTTTCACTGGAGGAGTATAAGGTGGCCTGCCGGCTAAAGAAACTGGACCTGGAGCACACTTATCTTGTTCTAGAGAAGCTGGCCAGTTTTCATGCCGCCGGAGCAGCTCTGGCCCAGCGTCAGCCAGGGATCTTTGAGAAGAACTATGATCGAGGGTTCTTCAACAAACACACTCGAGGCTACGAACACATCATGACGGTTCTCCTACAGGCTCTGTCCCGCTCCTTAGAGTTGAATCAAGATCTTAAGCAGCGATATCAAGCGAAGATCGATCGGATGGTGCATCATGTGATGGTTTATGGCGAACGAGCGGCCTCCATTAATCCCGGGGATTTTGTGACTCTGGCTCATGGCGATCTGTGGACAACCAATGTGATGTTTCAGTACGACGGAAAGGGTCATCCCACCAACGCCATCTTCATCGACTTCCAGTTCAGCGTGTGGAACTCTCCGGTCATCGATCTGCACTACTTCTTCTCCACTTCGATCCAAGAAGATCTCCGTCTGAAGCATCAGCCGGAGTTGGTTCAATTTTATTATTACAAGCTTGTGGAGGGCCTGAAAAAGCTAAGGTATTCAGGACATGTTCCCAGTTTGTTCCAGTTCCAACAACAGTTTCAGGTTAAAGCTTTCTACGGTGAGTAAAAAAATAAATAATATTTACCCACTGATAAATATTAATAAATTCTTTTATTAGCTGCATTTTCAACTCTGATTTTTGGACCTGTAATGGTTTACAATGGCAACGAGGAGGCCTCCATAGAGCAGATAATATCTTCAAGCGAGAAAGGAATACGATTCAAGGACTCCCTTTATCAATCGGCGTACATGCAAAAGTTACTACATTCTGCGTTGCCATTTCTTGATCAGTTTGGATTGTTAGATGAAATGTAAAATATGTTTATGATGATAATGTTTACTTGTAATAATTCTTGGTGGCTATCTATTTTTTATAAAAACTCACTTTATTGCATACTTTTGAAATACTTTTTGTACTTATAGTACTTTTTGTACAAATAGTATTGAACATCCTGCTTTTATTAATTTGATAAGTGTTTTTGTGTAGGTTTTTCTATAACTTTTAAGGTTTGCTATTTATCTAATAACTTTTCTCTGTGCGCAAATGTCCCACTACAATTGTTTTGTTTATTTAATGAATAAATAAAAAAAGAAATCTTACTGATGGCGAATTTGTAATTTTTTTACAACTTTTATAAATATTTAGTAGTTAGTAGTCTGGCAGCAAAAAACCTGAAAGATTCATACATTTTACGTATGTCCTCCAAAAAACAATCAAAAACCTTTGAAAAGAAATAAAAAACTTTACAGGTGTTACATGCGTTTCTATAGTTTATTGGTATTTATTCTATATTTTATTTGAAGACTAAATGCATCTAAAAAACAGTTTTAAAGATTGTGAATGTTTTCGTTGATGTTTTCTGGTAAAAAATTATAGTTAATTAGCCCGGAAAATGCTACGTCAACCATTGAAAAATAAATGCTTTTAAGATTACACCATTCACCCACGCAATCTGTTCACTGGGCTTCAATTGGCCGGTTTGGGACACGTTTTACTCAAGCGAATATTTAAGATTTCATAAATTGTAAAAAATAATTTAGTTAATTCCCTGGTTAAACAAATGCCGGCAGTCTGAATGTTTGCTCAGTGCTACCTATTTGCCAAAGGTATGGTCAGTTAAGGTAAGGCAGTAATAGCTCTCTAAAGTTTAAAAAGAGAATCTATTTATTTTCAAATATTATAACTTATTTAAATAAGTAAATAATACAGACATATAAAAATCAAAAATATAAAGCAAAGTTCGTTTAAAATTATGAAGTTGTTTATTATAAGCCAGCATTATCTTCATTTTGCTGCTTCTTCTACTCGTGTTTCCCAAGAAAATACTTTTTTATTTTTAAGCGACGTGTCCCAACTAAGATAGGCCCTAAAATATGCCATATAAAATATCTTAGTTATCTGAGCTGACGTGTCCTTAGATCACTTTCTTGTATTTGTGTTTCTCGACTTGTAAGCTTCTCAATTGCTGGCGATTTACGGTTTAGATGGAATACATACTCTATTAAAGACTTGTGTTTCCCAGTGAGAATCATCAAACAACAAAGTAAACCGCACAGCTGCACATCATGCCGGAAGCACTCACCCACAAGGCGCCCTTTTGGCTCACCGAGGAATACGTGGAAAAGAAGCTGCGGGTCTACTTCAAGGATGACTACATGAATGTGGAACATCTCGAAATCAAGCCGGCAATGGGCAATGGCGACAACTACGCCAGTGTGATGACTCCTAGTCGAAGATCATAAAGCTGGCAACATTCTTGGTGAAAACTACTTTAGCCGATAAGGATCCGGCCTCTGATTTGTTTTCGGAGTGCGGAATCTACACTCGGGAAATGGACATATACATACAAGGAGATTCTGCCCCACCTAGCAGACTTGGTTAAGGAGGATATCAAGGATTATCGGAAGATGTTTGCTGGCACTGTAGCTGTGGATCGGGCAAGGACCTCAATTATCTTTGAGGATCTTTCGCTGGAGAATTATAAGGTGACCTGGACTGGAATAAAGAGCACACCCATTTAGTTCATGAGAAGCTGGCCTATTTCCATGCCTCTGGAGCAGAAGCTAAGATTTTCAGGCCATATTCCCAGTTTATTTGATTTCCAACAGTAGTTTCGGGCCAAAGCTTTCTACGGTGAGTAAATGGAAATTTAATTTCATTTCATTTCGGACAGCTTTTATATAGAAAAATATTCTCCTGCAACTGTATGATATTTGCTTCCTTGGTTTTTGGACCCACCATGGTGTACACCGGCAAGAAAGAAGCATCCGTAGAGCAGATTATTATGGTTCAAGGATGCACTTTATCAGTCGGAGTATATGCTAAAGATACTACATTCTGCATTGCCGTTTCTTGATCAATTGGGATTGTTGGATGAAATGTAAAATATTTCAATTATTTCTCGTCATAAAAATGAATTCAAGTAATGTAGCCAAAAGCTTTTATTTTATGATAATAGACCCTACAGAAAGTGCAATAAAAGATTATCAATAATCATTCAACTATTCCAAACTTGAAGTGCTGATTCTCAATCAGTTATCAGTTATCAGTTATCAGCTTTTTATTTTCTTATCAAAATGAATCTATAAAGGCCACACACATTCCATGAAAAAATGCAGTTAGTAAAACGCTATTAATCGTACAATGTCCCAGGAAACCAACCTCAAACCTCATCCAGCTCCTGCTTGGCTCACTCCACAGTATGTGGAGGAAAAGTTGCGAATCTATTTTAAGGATGACTCTCTCAAGCTTAGGAATCTGCATATTAAACCGGCAATTGGCAACGGGGAGAACTATGCCAGTGTAATGACTCGAATTAATGTAGATTATACCACTCAAGGTACGAAGGACAAGCAATCCACAAGGTTTTTGGTAAAGACCACGTTTGCCGACAAGGATCCTGCCGCTTGCGTCCTCACTAGCTATGGTGTCTACACCAGAGAGATGGACATGTACGAGCGGATCCTTCCACAGCTGGCAAATCTGGTAAGAAACGAACTCGGTGACCATCGAAAGTTATTTGCGGCCACAGTGAATGTGGATCATGCCAGGGACTCGATTATCTTTGAGGATCTGTCGCTAGAGGAGTATAAGGTGGCCTGCAGGTTGAAGAAGCTGGATCTGGAGCACACTTATCTGGTTCTTGAGAAGCTGGCCAGTTTCCATGCCGCCGCAGCAGCTCTGGCTGAACGTCAGCCTAAGATATTTGCAGAAAACTATGATCGGGGATTCTATAATAAACACACCCGTGGGTATGAGCCCATCATGAGGAACTTGCTGCAGGCCTTGTCCCGTTCTCTGGAATTGGATCAGAATCTTAAGCAGCGATATCAAACGAAGATCGATCGTTTGGTTGATCGCGTAATGGATTATGGCGAGCAATCGACAACCATTAATCCCGGAGACTTTGTGACTTTGATTCATGGAGATATCTGGACCACCAATGTGATGTTTCAGTATAATGCAGAGGGTCATCCCTCGAATGCCATCTTCATAGACTTCCAGTTCACTGTTTGGAACTCTCCAGCCATCGATTTGCACTACTTCTTCTCGACTTCGATACATGAGAATCTCCGCCTGGAAAAGCAAGCGGAGTTGGTCCAATTCTACTTCTACAAGTTAGTGGATGCCCTCAAAAAAGTCAAGTACTCAGGAAGGATTCCTAGTTTATTTGAGTTCCAGCAGCAGTTTCGTACTAAGGCTTTCTATGGTAAATATATATTACTACTTAGTTTAATTAGTCTTATTTAATCTTAATAAATTTTTAAACTATAGCTGCCTTTGCTTCGCTTATTTTCGAGCCAACAATGGTGTACAATGGAAAGGAGGAGGCATCCATGCAGCAGATTTTGTCCTCAGCGGATAAGGGAATGCGATTCAAGAACGATCTCTATCAGTCAGAGGAAATGAGAAAGAAGTTGCATCACACGCTGCCGTTCCTTGATCATTTGGGATTGTTAGATGAAATGTAAAAAAATTACATTTTTGTGTTTTGTATTAATAAAAATGTTTGATTTATTAAAATAAAAATAAATGATGGTACAGAGGATGTATCCACTGATCATTGAGCATTGATTCCTCCAACTATCAGTACCTTTTATTCTAACAATTCTAAAATAAACTGAAATTGCTTTGATAGTGAATAACTTCTAATGGTTTAGTTTCAAATGCCAAATGCCATTCGATATCAGCAGATAGTGCAAGTATTTATTTAGTGGGCATAACTGACCTTTTCACGCAAAAATGGCATTGTACTTGACTGATAACAGAAGGATCTGCACTTGACTCTGGTAGAGATAAGACTGAGACCTGACCAAACAATAATAATACAAATCTCAGGTTCTGTCAGCTTACATGCCCTTGATTCATAGCGAAATAGAAGTAAGCCCGAAACGCAAAAACAAAGCTATCCGGAGAATAGAAGCTAACTTTTACAATGGACTATAAAATAATAAAGAAAAGGTGCTCTAAAAAGCACCAGCTGTATGTAAATACTATATTTGTTAAAAAAATATACATATATGACCGTAACGTTAGCTGAGTATGTAAAGTAAATGAAACACGTTTTGTCAATTGAGTGGGAAGCTTAAAAAAATAATATTTTACTATTATATATAATGCAAGGGCAAGTTTTCACTTTTGTTTGCAAATTACTCTACCTTTGGGTATGCAATTTTATCGTTTTCCATTAACAATTTAATTTCATTTATTTTTAGATAATGTGTTCCTAAAATTCAATTAACAACTAAAACAAATTTAAGTTTACTTCCTTTTAAAATTAAAAAAAAAAATATTAATAAACCCAAAAATGTTAAAAATAATATTAATTTTGCATTTGAATTGAACTCTGTTGTATTTTAAATGCTTGAAAAATTATTCTATATAAAAGTTAGGGATATAGGAGAGCCATGTGCCTCCCTCTCAGTCGGTGACATCTAGAAGACCGCTCCTTTCGAAGCGTGGCAGCATGATCTTGAGATTTTCCTGCAACCTCTTGTTAGCGTACAGCACTTTCCGGAAGTTCCTTCCTCTTTCATCGTCCTTCATCAAGGCATTGAAATCGGCATCAGCCGTTTGATCGTTGGTCAATATGGCCTGGCAGACCAGAGATACGGTAACGGCTGCCAAATAGAAAAAAAAGTATTAAAAATTTGATATTTTAAACAATTTCAAACAGATATCTCACCAAAAAAGCCTCCCTTCTCCAGCTGCAGGACCAGCTGCCGCAGGGTGGGCGTGTATCCGCCAAATTTGAGATCCTTTAGCGTCTCCACCAGCACCGTGTGGTAATATTGAATCAGTGCTTCCTGGTGCTCGTAGCGAACGGCTGGCTGCACCGAGGTGTTGAAGAAGTAGTGCAGGTCCACCGCCGGCGAGGACCAGCTACAGAATTGGAAGTCGATGAGGATCATGTCCAGCGGCTCCTTTCTCTCTCCGTAGCGCATCATTACGTTGTTCACCCAGTAATCGCCATGCATCAGAGTATTGAACTCACCCGGCTGGGGGTCGTAGACCCGCGTGGAGTACTCCATCACTCGCTTTCGCACCTCCCTCAGCTTTCGTGCGTAGGTTTCTCCCAGCTCGGGACATGTGGCTGCAAAGTCCGCTGCCACATCACACATATTTTCGAAGAAGGGTGCAAATCCCGTGGTGTGACGATTGAAAATGCCATGATCGAACTTGGTCAGTATTCCCGGCTTTCGTTCATTCAGGACAGCGGCGGCGGCATGCATCTTGGCCAGCTTTCGGAGTCCCAGGCGAGTGTGTTCCAGATCGAAACCGGTGAGGCGATCGGCCAGGACATGGTTGCTTACAGCCAGATCCTCGAAGATGATGGCTTCGTGCTCGTAGTCCACATGCAAAGTGGTGGCAAAGAGCTTCTCCGGCTGGCGCGTCTCTCCGATGAGGGCGCTCAACTGGGGCAGCACTTTCTCGTACATCAGCATCTCCGTGGTGCTGACCTGGTACTTGGAGAATATGCCCGAGGCAAACGGATCATTTTCGTACGTGGTCTTAACAATATAGTATTCAATTTCTGGAGTCTTGGCCGATGATCTCAAGAAGAAAACCTTGACGCGGGTCATAACACTGGCATAGTTATCACCCTTGGCAGTGGCTGGCTTGATATCCAGCTCGGTGATCCGCAGGCCGGGATCCTTCTTTAAGTCCCTGAGCAGGGGCTCCAGATAGGATTCATCTAGCCAAACAGGCGCCGGATGGAAGTCCTTAGTCTCTTGCTCTTTGCCCTGTTCCACCATGATGTTCACTTGAGTTCTGGATCGCAGCGTTTCGCCGGAGGCCTCATTTATACGCGAACTGGACGCCACAATCTCGATGTCGTCGCCAGATTCTACATTATTGTAGCCGTAAAGCAACCCGACTCAGACAATTACGTAGCATCTATCTACGTTAGAGGCTTGCGAGCACGCGAATTGTATCTGAAAGTATATCTGGGAGCAGCACCAGATATAGAAAGCGCTCAGAGGCGTGTGAGATAATGCCGCACACATTCTTTGTATGATATGATGTAAGTGTGCCCGCCGTAAATCATGCAAAATTCTGCTGATGTGGCGTTTAAAGAGCGCCCTCGTTCCCCCACCGAATTAATCTCCCTTCGCAAGTCATAAATCCGTCTGTTAATTTGCATAACAAAGTCCCAGCAAACACAGATAGATTTCAGTGTTTTACTTGTTTGTGCATCTATTTTCCGACTTACAGTTGAGCTGGTTGTTTCTGGATTCGCAATTTTGCAAGCAATGCTCGGAAAAGTGGTTTTGAATTTCACAAGGATTTGACAAATAGAAAGAACGAGAACAAAAACAAATAAGGAGCTTTGATTGTGAGTTAGGAAGATAATACATAGGGTAGTTATCTGCATACTTTCCGGGGCAAGTGATAAGCATATTATCAGCCATCTCTTAAGATTATTTAACAAACGATAACGGTGGGTTGAGTGGCTACTACGTTTGGGTAGATACAAATTGAATCGTGCCTAAAATTATAAGCTTTCTAAGTGCTGCAGACTTTTAGGAAAAAAGAGAACGATTCTTTAAAAAATACTTAAACAATGTCCCTACAAATAAGCCGAAGATTGGAATACTATATTTCTTAAATTATATAGAATATGAATATAAATACCTCACTTCAAATTGTATGTGTGTGCAACACTGCGTATGAGTGATGCATTTGATGCGTTGTTAAATAAATATATTAAATAATAGGGGTGTATTAATCTTAGTTAAATACATAAATACGCATTTTATCAAAAAAAAATTGTATTAAAAAACTTAACTGTACGAAACGATTACTTCACTGCATAGCAACCTTACAGCAAAAGACTTAAGCAACGAACTTTAAAACTTATTTTAAATGAACGAAAGCGCCATCTGGCGGTCACAACGGCAGTTCACCACAGCTTGTGGGCGACAGGAAAGGGAGGGAAGGAAAGTAGATTGAGCAAATGCATCGCGCTCTTTCATTCTCTTTCCCCTCGCCCACACGCTTTAGTTCAAACTGATGGCGCTTGATGGCGTTTTGACTGCCACGACCCTTTCAAACTATGTTTTAAATTATGTTTTAAGACAGGAAGGAGTCATTTTCGACCCCATAAACCTTATATATTCTTGATCAGCATAAAAGGGAGAATCGATCAAGCTATGTTTTAATATTTTAAATGACAAATTGCAAACATAAAAAATCATATTTTGGCCAAAAATATACCGATTTCAAATCGTAAAGCATTGCTCTATTTGCTTTCATTTCGTTAGTCGTAATCTTGACAAAAAAATTTTTTTGGAATTTTTTCAAAAGTGTGAAAAATTAAAAATAAATTTTATTTTCTTTTATTGAAATCTGCTAGGGTATACAAACTTCGGTGAGCCGAAGTTAGCTTTCTTTCTTGTCCTTATTAAGTTTAAATTATAAAATTTTAAATGACTATTAAATTATTGTATTGATCAAATTTAATTTCGTCCTGAAATTTGTTTATTTATTGCCTTTTTTTACTGGAACTCTTAATGACATGCATATGTGCCTAAAGCTTCTATGCCGGGGTCGGAAATGATTGCTGAGGAAATAAAACAATATTAATAAATAATAATAAAATGAAAATATTTATATGAGTGCAACACTGCGTATAAGTTTGAATTTGAAAAAAATGCCCAACTTTATTAAGAAATCCTCCGGCGCAGACAATACGGCGTATAAGTTATGAATTTGAAATTTCAGGGAAAGTGCTTAGTTTGAATGAAAAATAAGAGGAAAGAAAATAAGCAAAATAAATTTTAAGAAAAGGCTGCTAAATATACATATAAGCTAATGGAAAATAACAAATTTTTGTTAATAGTAATATATTTCCATTTAAGAATTTATAAACTTCAAAATTAACTAAACTAAATCACGAAACTTAATATATGTTAAAGAAAAGTAGAATATCTCAGTTATAGCTGCTCCTTCTGGGCCTCCCTCAGCATGTTTGGTTCACTTCCAGCAGCCCCTTCCTATCGAAAAACGGGACCAGAGCCTGAAGATTCTGCTGCACAGTGGGATTGTTATACAATCGGTTCTTGAAGCGGATGCCACGCTCATCGTCGTTCATCAGCGCATTGAAACAGGCATCTGTGGGATCCTGGCTAATCATCACGGGCTGAACCACAACCGTGGAGTGCATGGCTGCAAAAAAGATATGTCCAAGTTAGTCAAATATTTCTACCTAAATCCCCATAACTTTCACACTCACCGAAGAAGCGCTTCTGCTCCACCTGCTGCTTAAACTGATGCAGACTAGGAATGGGGTTCTGGCTGTAGTCCAGCTTCTTTAGCGTCTCACTGAAGATGTTGTGGTAGAACTGGAAGAGACCGTTCTGCTGTTCCCGGCGCAGGGGTTCCTTCAGGGAGGTATTAAAGAAATGATGCAGATCGATGCAGGGCGAGCCCCAGAAGGAGTACTGGAAATCGATGAGCAGCACATCCACGGGTCGTCCCGTCTGCTGGTCATATTTGAACATCACATTGTTAGTCCACACATCTCCGTGGGCCAGGACATTCACGTGGCCAGCGGTGGGTACGAAGCACTCCTTTCCAATGTCCATGTAGTGGGGTGCCAAGGCGAATAGCTTGTCTCCGTAGTGAGCCAGCTTGGGCACCTTGCTCATCCACCGCGCGGCGGCCAGAAGGCCACCCACAAAGTAGCCACTATACGCATTTGTGTATTTGTTAAAGAACCCTCGGTCGTAGCCCTCCAGGGAGCCCTTCTCTCGCTCATTTAGCACCGCCGAGGCCGCATGGAACTTGGCCAGTTTCCGGAGGATGAGGTGAGTATGCTCCTCGTTGAGGCGACGTACTCGATCAGCCATCACATAACCAGCCACGGAGAGATCTTCAAAGATAATGGCCATGCGCTCACGGTCCACAAAGATGGCAGTGGGGAATATCTTATCGGTGTCTCCGATCTCAATTAGGAGTTGCTTCAGCTTGGGCAGCACCTCCTGGTATATGTTCATCTCGCGATTGTAAATGTCATAAGGGGCCATCAGCTCCTGGGTCAGCTCATCGTCATCGATTTCTGTCTTAACGATCAGGTTTTGCAGGTGTTCCTCCTCCTTGGGGGAAGAGAGCTTGAAGTTTACTCTCACACGGGTCAGCACTCCACCGTAATTTTCACCAGGTCCCAGAGCTGGATTAATCTCCAGCCGGTTTATGGTTAGACCTTCGTCCTTGTAGTGGGAGCGCAGGGCGTGCTCTATATACTCGTGGGTGAGCCACTCGGGTGCCGCTGCCATTTTGTGCAACGTATTTTAGGTCTCCAAAGCGAATAATGAACTAAGACGTGAGTTTTTCAGCTTTTATACAACCCCCAGAAGCAGCCAAGGTGAGATGCTGCTCTAGATGTATGTGCAATTGTGATGCACTTAGAGAAAGAAATCTAGATCGTGAGACTTAAATAGGAGGTGAAGTTAGGAATAAAATTTAACAAAAACCATGCTAAAATGTCATGCCAAATTATACATTTTCCGTAGCAAATTAAGAATGTTTCATAATAAACAATCAAGCCATAAAAAATAAAGAGTTTCTCCCTAGAGACATAAACATACTCATAGCTTTATATTGAACACAATTTTATAAACAAGCGTATTATATATTTAATTTTATATTTAAGCTGAAGTTAAGCTTATTTTAAATTGAATATTATTCTTTAATATGATCCCAAGCTTAAAACTTCATTTATATTTTCCCAAAGTGTACCTGACACTCGTCTCTGTATAAATCTATATGCATTTCGCTCCTCCTGGCTAAGTTTGACGCACTCGGCTTTTATGTCCGGGCAAACATTTGATAAGGAGGTCTGGGCCTGTATTATTTGCCTCTGTAATTATCTCCGTTTGGCAACAGGTCTGGAATATGCGTATCGTGTGCCAAGACCAACACTGCCATGCTTTCAGATCTCCCAGATATGAAATCTTCATCTTTATAGGCTTGCGAAAAGGGTGCGGTTCCCCTTCATTATGCCCCATAAAAAATACAGGAAAGCTCTTATTTAGCTCAAGTATTAGTCCCATTGAGAATTCAAAAGATTTAGCCTCATTCTCGTATTCCGTCTTAGGTTTTTTTCAGGCTACTATCACGCTCATTCCCATTCATCATCATAATTTTCAGCTTCGACAGCTTACGTAAATAATAATAATTTATATGGATACCTATTACTCTCAAAGGCTTCATGATGACATTTATGTCAGAGTCACAGAATGACATTGGGCCAACACGGGGGTTGTTGGCCAGACTCCCTTAGTAACTGATTCAATATTTAACCAGACTTTGTAAGCCTTTAGGATATATTTATATTATTTGATATTTGCTTTGGGGTAGCTTACAAAATGTTGTAAAATATGTAATTAAATTGTTTAATTCTTACAGTATTTACAGAGATTTTCTCACAGCTGATGTACTTTTAGAAGATGCATAATAATTGATATATTTTCTCATCATTTTAGAAAACTATTTTCCTATTCTCTTCTGAAGTTTTTAATAAATACTAATTATATTATTTAACATGAAGCCGACGTGTTCCTGATTAAAAACCATTCATTTACCTGATGACTTTCACTAACGTAGTGCTAAGCGTTTATTATCCGGTGGTAAGCCATTCAGAAAATAGTTTAAACACTCATGTTTACCTAGACAAAACTATCTTAGTTTATCAGTAATGAGCTGACAAAGTTTAGAAAGCAAACGTTTTAATTCTATTTGCAGATTATTAAATTATCAAATGTAAATCTACTCAAATAATATATGTATAAATAAAAGACACAGTATGCATCTTTTGAATTTGTTAAGTGTTTTAAAAGTTCAAATACAGAATTAGCTACAGTTCGATTAATATTTTCTTGTTATAATAAGTAATAAATATACCAATTTTTATTTACATATTTTTACATTATTTTCTAATTGAAATGTTTAATTTTTTTCTGTTCTAATTAGTTGAAGTTTATAAAAATAAAATAAAGTAGATAACCCTTTTAGAAAACTAAGTTTATATTTTTAATGAAATACTTAGAACAAATAATATTTTAATAAAAGTTAATATTTTAATAATTTATATTGTCCATTAAATCCATTAAAAATGTCAAGAAACCCTTTTAAGAAGCTTTGTATTTTAAAAGAACTTCGCAAAAAAACCGTTTATGATTTTGAAATTGTATATTTTTCGTATATCCCTTAATTTTTAGCCGCTTCTGACGTTAGTAGAACTCTGACATATCACTCGGCTGAGTGATGATTTAGCTGGGAATCGCTTGGCGTTTCTGGGCCCATGTGCACTGGGATAATTAATGGAAACCAAACATTTGTGCAGCCCTAGGTCCACAGCAAGTGCTATAAAGATTAACGGAGCTTGCTCTCGGCAAACTCAAACAAATCGCAATTAGGCGGTAGCCAGGGCGTGGGCGGTGGGATCCACATCCGTATCCAGACCGAGATTTCAGTCTCAAGCCGACGACCAATAAAAACTAATCTGTTTGCTCAGCGGGCCGGGCCGTACACTCGCTCACAGCTATAGAATCTTCAGTTTTATGGCTATATATACATATCTAAATCACAATTGTGATGGGACACGTACTGAAGAGGGTTGTGTACCTAGGCGATGGGAACACTTTCGGGGCAGCAGAAAATTTTCCCATAAAAGCCGCCCTGTTCCGATTTTTCAGAACAATATCGTTCAGCATTCGTTGGGTTTCACTTGCAGCAAAGATCACTCTCAATATGTCGGTTTCGGATCTGATTGGTGCCCTCGATGCCATTCCCAAGCTCAGCACAGCTCCTACTTCGGCTTCCAGTGCCCAGGAGTCAATCTTCCTGGATGCCCCCGAGTGGCTGACGGAGGCGTATCTGCAGGATGCCCTGAGGAAATACTACAACGATCGCAGAATCAGAATCAACTGGGTGAAAGTGAATCCTGCCTTGGGCAAGGGCGAGAACTATGGCGGAGTCCTGACCCGCGTTAAGGCACAGTTCACCCGCAGTGATGGCAGCGCCCAATTGGGTCACTACATAGTCAAGTCCACCTTCGAGGGCAATGACTTCGCCCAGAGCACCATGGAGCCCTATGACATCTTCAACAGGGAGATGGAAATCTACGAGCAGATCCTGCCCAAGCTGAAGGCTCTCATGCGGGAGATTGGGGACACGGAGCAGATCTTTGCGGAGACCATGGCCGTGGATATTGACAACTCATCGCTTATTTTCGAGGACCTGAATGCACGAGGCTTCACCATGCCCGACCGCCTGAAAGGATTGGACATGAAGATCACCCGTTTGGTTCTTCGTAAATTGGCCAAAATGCATGCCACTTCGGCGGTGATGAACGAGCGTGAGAATCGTATCCTGGAGCGTTACGATCGCGGCTTCTTTAACAGATACACCGACAACTATGCACCGGCCTTTGTGGGCATGCTCCAGGCGGCGACTCGTCGGGTGGCCCAGTGGCCAGGATACGAGAAGTATGCCGCAAAGATGGAGGGTCTGGTGCCCATCTACATGGAGCTGGGAAAGCGTATCTTTGACATCTCTCCTGGTCATATTAATGTCCTGGCCCACGGCGATTTGTGGACCAACAATGTCCTGGTGAACTATGACAAGGAGACCGGAGAGCCTAACGACGCCATCATCATAGACTTCCAGTACACGGCGTGGGGATCGCCGGCCCTGGATCTTTTTTACTTCCTGAACACCTCGCTGGAGTTTGATCTCCACAAAAGCCATCAGGAGGAGCTGATATCCTACTACTTTGGCATCTTTTCCGAGACACTAAAGAAACTGCAGTACCAGGCTGCCATTCCCAGCTTGCATCAGTTCCACCAGCAGCTGCTGGAGAAGAAGTTCTATGGTGAGTGTGGGGGTTTTGTGGAAAGTGAATATTTTGTGACTAATCTGGAATGTATAATTGTATTTATTTAGCTGCTCACACCTCCATTTCGGTGTTGCCCATTCAGCGAAATGTGGAGACAGACAATGCGGATTTCAATGCCTTGATGGAGACCAACCAGCGGGCCCTGAACTTCAAGGATGCTTGCTATAGGAATCCGATTGCCCAGAGGGTTTTGCGGGAGCTTCTGGCCGATTTCGATGCCGAGGGTTTGCTAGATGCAGATCAGTGAGATCATAAATACAAACACCTGTGTTTTATAGTACACATTAGATACATTTTTATTAAATAGCGATTTAGTATATATGTTAATAGGGTAGGCTACTTAAAGGCAACTGTATACTCCACTTACAAATATTATACCTATTTTTGTAAAGAAAATATTACATTATCAGTAAATATAGTACAATTTATAATAAATTATATTTTATCAAAAGAATTTGTAAAAACTTTGTGGCATAAACTGGGAAAGCTTGTTGCATGGTTCGCTAACGTGGAAATGAAAAGAATGGGTCAATCTATAACTAATCTTATCACATTTCTACTATATAAAAATACTGATAAGCAAATAATTGGAAAGATACTTAAAGTGCATTGATTATTTTGTGTTAAAGTGCTTGTTGTAAATGTGAGCTTTAGTACTTTTGTAAGTGGTTCAAATGTATAAGGAAGATTGATTATATAAATATTTATATATATATATATATATATATATATATATATATTTTTTTATTTAGTACTTAATTTAATGTAGAAAAATATTTGAAATAAAAAAAGTCATAATATAGTTTATATTCCATTACTTTTATTAGATAATCACAGGCCCAACCCTTGTAACTGATTAGAAATAACCGATTGATTACTGATCAGTAAACAATAATGCAAAAAGCTTGAGATTGAACAGCCTGAAAGCTCCTGATTTTTGCTTAAAACGAGCCAAGCCCTCAATCTTACGCCCCATTACCAACTGCAAGTGCATTCAGAATAGTTATAGATTGTGAAAATATAAACCAAAATGACTGACAAAGTAAATACGGAGCAGTTCAATGACGATGAACTAGAGGCACCGGCTTGGCTGAATGCCCAGTTTCTCCAAACGATTCTGAGCACGTACGAAGAGGCCCCGGAACTGAAAGTGTTGGATCTAAATATCACACCAGCTAGCTTCCAGGGAGATCACTATGCCAGCGTCATGTTCCGCACCAAAGTGGATTACTCTACGTCGAAGGGAAAGTTCACCAAGCCGCTGATCATCAAAACAATGCCGGAGCAGGAGGGTCACAAGAAGGATATGCTTGCGGAGTCGCATCTCTTCGAAACGGAAATTGGAATATACTGCCAGGTCCTGCCGGAGTTCGAGCGGATCCTTCGGGAGGCTGGGGATAATACTAAACTGTATGTACCCTGTATCTATCACAGCTTGGAGCCGCGTCAGGTGATGATCTTTGAGGATCTGGTGCCGCAGGGCTACTCGGTCATCCGGGATCGTCCAGTCAAAGAGGAGGAAACGAAATGTGTGTTCTCTAAGCTGGCCAAGTGGCATGCGGTCAGCATGAAGGTTATATACGAGCATCCCGACTTCCTTAAGGAGTTCAAATACGGCCTGTTCGACTTGCCCACATTCAAGTCGGATCCTTTCATCACCACCGGCATGACCAGCTTCATCGACATGCTGGACAAGTTGCCGGAGCTGAGGAAGTACAAACCGCACTTTGAAAAAATCAAGGACAATTACCTGCAGCGCCTAGAGGTGGAGATGCAGGAATTCCACAAATATCGTAGAAATGACAATTACTATGTGCTGTGCCATGGCGACTTCCATCTGCGCAACATGATGTTCAAGCACAACAAAAAGACGGGCGGCTTCGAGGATGCCATGCTGGTGGACTTTCAGATTAGTAATCTGTGTCCCATTACTGTGGACTTGACCTACTCCATCTATATGCTAATGGAGCCGGAACAGCGGCGAGAAATGGGAAGGGATCTGATTAACTATTACCTAACGGAGCTGGTGCACACATTGAAGAGCATTGGCTACAAGGGTTCGATGCCTACGCAAGCAGGACTCTGGCAGCAAATTCATCAAAATAAGTATTATGGTGAGTTGAGGAAGAAAGATTACATAGTGGTCTCTTATTTAAATATATTTGTTTTTAGATTTCTTTTTGATTAGTACTTTCTTGCCTCTGATCTTGGCCATCAAATCGAATAGCTCTAGGATGCATGATCTGCTCCAAAGCCCAGAAGCCCGAGAGAAGACCTACTTTTTGGACACTTATGTGAAGGATGTGACAAAACTTTTGCCGAAATTCGAAAAACTTGGCTACTTTAAGGGGCTTTAATAGGTATATTTGGGTTTTTTGCTACTGAATTTGCAAAATAAAATAAAGATCTTACATTTAACTTGTATTCGTACTTAGGTTATTCAAGAAAATAACATCTACGATAACAAAGTTATTCAATGTGACTGTTGTAATGGTTGAAGTGTTATTATTGATTAAAATATACATTATACAAGCCACCTACCTGCCTGACTATTTGTCATAATAAAGAGCTTGAGTTGAGTGAATGCTACAGGAAAACGAGTTCTTCAGTTTCAAGATCAGCTAAATAATATATTTTACATGCACTAGAAAAAGCTATAAAAGAGTGCTTATTTTTACATAGTATGTCAATAACAAAAGGTTTCATAAATATACTTTTTAAGAGCTTTTAGGAACATGATAAAGATTGAGGACCTTCTAGAACGCTCTTATAGATTCCTAAACTCACAATCAAGGATCGTTTTCAGTTTGATAAGATAACGAATTTCACCAAAAAGGAAATAAATTCAAATCTACTAAAAACCCTTGCAAAAAGCTAACAAAAAGCTTGCCACATTTTATATAAAACAAAGGCATTTGTAGAATCTGTTCGCACAACAAGTTTGCTTCCATTGCTGAGTAGTTCTAGCGCTCACAGATAAGAGTTAATAAAATGTCGGAAAACGTAGATACTGAACAGTTCAATGCCGACGAGCTACAGCCGCCAGAATGGCTGAATTCCCAGTTCATAACCGAAGTTCTGAGCAAATATGAAAAGGTTACAGAGTTGACAGTAACCGATCTAAAGATATCTCCTGCCAGTGCCCAGGGAGATCACTATGCCAGCGTTATGTTTCGGGCCAATGTGGAGTATACGACGCCGAAGGGCAAGTGCTCCAAGCCACTGATCATTAAGACAATGCCCGAGCTGGAGGGTCACAAGAAGGATATGCTGAGCGACTCTTATGTATTCACAACGGAAATAGGAACGTATTCCAAGGCTCTGCCAGAGTTCGAGAGGATATTGCGAGAGGCAGGAGATAATACAAAACTATTTGTGCCCTGCCTGTATCACAGCCTGGAGCCGCGTCAGGTAATGATCTTCGAGGACCTGGTGCCGCAGGGCTACTCCGTCATCCGGAATCGTCCTGTCACCGATGAGGAACTGAAGAAGGTCTTTGCCAAGCTGGCCAAATGGCATGCAGTCAGCATGAAGGTGCTGAATGAGGTAACAAGACTGCATTTGTAATCTGGACTTCTGCTAATCCTTTCACTTTATTAGAAACCTGATTTCCTAAAGGACTTCAAATACGGCATCTTTGAAATGCCCACTGTCACGACGGATCCCTTTATGACCACTGGCATGGATGTCTTTATAGAAATGCTGGACCAAAAACCCGAATTCAAAAAGTACAAGCCGCACTTTGAGAAGGTCAAGGATGTTTACTTTCAGCGTTTGGCCGATGAAATGCAGGAATATCGCAAGAATAGGAGAGACGACGGATACTATGTCCTTTGTCATGGGGATTTCCATTTGCGCAATATGATGTACAAAGAGAACAAGCAGACGGGTGCTCCGGAGGACGTTATGCTTGTGGACTTCCAGTTCTGTAATATCTGTCCCATAACCGTCGACTTGACATACTCTATTTATATGCTATTGGAGCCGGAACAGCGCAGGGATATGGGCAAGGATCTGATCCACCATTATTTTACAGTCATGGTGGAAACTCTAAAGAACATTGGCTACAAAGCCGAGATGCCAACTGAAGCTAAGCTCTGGGCACAGATTCACCGCAATCGTTATTATCGTAAGTGCATAACATATAGTTTTACACTCATTAAAATATTAAATTACTATTATTTACTTCCTTACAGATTTCTTCATGATAAGTACTTTGCTCCCCATGATGTTGGCCCTTAAATCTAATGCCTTGAAAATGAATGATCTGCTCCAGGATCCGGAAATCCGCAGGAAGTCTTACTTCTTGGAGAAATATCTCTCAGATGTCGCAATGCTTTTGCCCAAATACGAAGAGCTGGGCCACTTTAAAGATCTTTGATCTGTGCTTTTAATTATTGTTGTATCTTCTTTAGGTATAGGAAATACATTTATTAAATATCTTATCAACTAATCAACGATAAGCGTACAAAAATGCGTTTGTTATCTTTGAGTTTTTACAAAACTACAAATTGTAAACAAACCTTCAGTGATAAATCTTAATACTAAACATTGTCAGATCAAGATTACCCAGAACCATAGCAGACTTTAGTAAAATATTGCCAAATTTGTACTTTGATAACCTCTAAATAAAGTTTTATTTATGGAAGATATAAGTAAACAATACAATTTTTTTAATTATGAAGCTATAATGGTTGGTTAGGTTTGTTTAAAATATAACTAAAATTTGTAATTGGTTTAACCTTGATTATTTATAATTATTTGTATTGTCACGCTGTTTAAATGTTAAAAACTCACTAAAGCTTCTATTGTTCAAACTATTGTTAAACCTAGAACGTTAGCCAAAAGCTTTAATATTAGGCTGACATTCATGCTTATTCGGCAGAATTGTTAGCATCAATAGAATGACAATGAGTTTTACAATGAATTTTTATTTTTAAAAACTCTCCAAGACTTTTATATTTTTATATATTCTATATGTTTACGGATAAATCATGTTATATTATTCCTTTTATCCTGATAGATTTTATATGATTTATTTAGATTGGGAAATTGTATTTCATTCAGAGGCTGATAGTGTCGACAGAAAAGCTTTGCCACAGATAATAACTCTTCAAAATTGTATAAATTGAGCGGAGCAGTCTATAATACCAGCAACATTTGATAGATCACTTCTCTGGCTAGTTATAGACTAGCAAGCAAGCCAGCAAAATGTAACAAAATTTAGACACGGAGCAGCTCAATATCGACGAGCTACAGCCGCCGGAATGGTTGAGCACAGAAATTATTGCCAAAGTTCTAAGTGCTTACGAAATGGTTTCAAAGCTGAAAATAACCAATGTGAAGATATCATCTGGCCCTGATTTTGGCAATTAAAACGAACAGTCTTAAGTTGTCTAAATATTTCTCGGATCCTGAGACAAAACGAAGCACTTACTTCACGGAGGCGTATCTTGAAGATGTCCGCAAACTGTTGCCAAAATTCGAGGGAATGGGTTACTATGAAAATCTGTAAAGCAATTTTTTTATTTTTCTTAATTTCTTAAGAAAATAATCATAAAGGATTAATTGTATGCTGAGATTAGCCCCTTATCTTAGTAAACAAATTATTTGTCAGTTCATTGACTTATGCGTGCTTTTATGAAATCAGGAAATGTTTGCCATTGCTGTGGACTACTTCAATTCTCAGCTAATTGCTAGGTCTTATCAATTATTGTTTATAATTGTATTTAATCAGAGAAGTGTATCAGCAAAACTTTTGGCCTGA
Organism: Drosophila mayri; assembly: GCA_008042485.1. NCBI lineage: Eukaryota > Metazoa > Arthropoda > Insecta > Diptera > Drosophilidae > Drosophila > Drosophila mayri. The sequence goes on along the minus strand of VNJN01006874.1, from coordinate 47,204 downwards.
AGCTATAGTCATGCTTACTGAACAAACACAAATGGAATATCATGGCATGAATCTAGACTGATATCTAACGTGGCAAAAAAGGTATTATTAATTTTGGTTGCTATTGATGAAATTAATTTTAATATGTTAAATACACAAGTGTAAATTTTGTAATATTTTTTAATTAAATATATACTTATTAATTACATATAAATTAAAGGATAAACCTTGTTCAGTGCTTCGTAAAGCTTCTATTTATAATATATAGCCAGTATTTCATACTCAATCGTAAAGTACTAATAAAGCTCAAAAAGCTCTTTTTGAAATGTTTAAAAACAGCGAACAACATTCAGTTTTTACCCATAACCAGATCGTGAGTAAATCGGACTTGTTGAGTGTACAGTGAAACCGCGAGCAAAATGCCAGACAACGCAACAGATACGGAATTCAACGCCGACGAGCTGGAGGCGCCGTCTTGGCTGAACGCTCAGTTCGTACAGAAAGTTCTCAGCGACTCTGAGAAGTCACCGGAACTGGTGGTCACCGATCTGAAAATAACTCCCGCCAGTGCCCAGGGTGATCACTATGCCAGTGTCATGTTCCGAACTTCGGCAGAGTACACAACCGCAAAGGGGCGCTTCTCGAAATCCCTAATCATCAAAACAATGCCCGAGCAGGAGGGTCATAAGAAGGAAATGCTTTCGGAGTCGCACCTATTTTCAACGGAGATTGGCATGTACACCAAGGTGCTGCCCGAATTCGAAAGGATACTGCAGCAGGTGGGGGATAATACCAAGCTGTGTGTGCCCTGCATCTATCACAGCCTGGAGCCGCGTCAGGTTATGATCTTCGAGGATCTGGTGCCGCAGGGCTACACGGTAATCCGGGGCCGTCCTGTCACAGATGAAGAGCTGAGGTTCGTCTTCACCAAGCTGGCCAAGTGGCATGCCGTCAGCATGAAGGTCATGAATGAGGTACGTTTTAGCTTTTTCCATTACAAGTACACAGAGATAACGTTCCGTTTTCGCTTCAGCAACCCGATTTCTTGAAGGAGTTCCAGTATGGCTTAATTGAGATGCCCACTCTAATGAAGGATCCCATGGTGACCTCTGGCATGGCCAACTTTGTAAATTTCCTAGACAAAACACCGGAACTTAAGAAGTACAAGCCGTACTTCGAGAAGCTTAAGGATAGCTGCATTAACAAAATGGCAGATGTTTTGACGGAATACCGAAAGAACTTCCAACCCGATGGATATTATGCCTTAAGTCATGGCGACTTCCACCTCAGGAACATGATGTTCCGCCACAATAAGGATACCGCGGCCTACGAAGACGTAATGTTGGTGGATTTCCAAATCAGCAATCTTTCTCCCATTACCGTGGACCTGACCTACTCCATCTATTTACTGATGGAGCCGCAACAGCGATGGGATCTGGGCAAGGACCTAATCAATCACTACTTCACCGTTCTGGAGGAAACCCTGAAGAAGGTGGGATACCAGGCAAAGATGCCTACACAGGCTGGTTTGTGGGAGCAAATGCATCGCACCAAGCACTATGGTAGGTTTATATTGCATTTATAATAAATATAATATTTAATTAATTTATAATTTATTTACAGACTTCTTCCTCTTGTCCACATTTCTGCCCATGATTCTGGCCATCAAGCAGAACGCCCTAAAAATGCACGACATTATTCAGGATTCGGAATGCAGACAGAAGGCCTACTTCTTGGATTGCTACTTGGAAGATATGAAGCATCTTCTGCCAAAATTCGAGGAAATAGGTTTCTTCGAAGACCTGTAGATATAAGTAAGTCCATAAATGACAGACAGTTGATTATGTCAGATGCGGAAAAAGCAGGTTTCTGGTTAAGCCGATGTTAGCTAATTGTTTATGTATGTGCGCCATTAAAGTGCTTCATAGTTATGTTATCTCTACTACAAATTCCTTTACATTTATAGTAGAGATACATATCATAGATTGATATTTTATAATAAGCTGCTTAATTTATAAGTTTAACTGTATGTGTTTTATAAATACATTTTTTAAGCTTTTAAAACAATTAAACAATGGTTGCTTATTTATTTGTGTGCCAGAAATACTCATGGAATAACATAGCTTACTCTAAAGTGGAAGCCCGCAATGCTTTCGTAAGAATGTATAATGTTCAAGTGCTCTCTTTCTAAGCATTAAAAATCCAGGAAACCCGATAGCTCAAACTCCTTGATGGTTTTCTGCAAGAAGGCCCTGTACTTGGGATTCTCCACATTCTCCCGCCGGAATTGATCGCCGCTTTCCGTGCGTGAATTCAAATCCTCCAGGTTCTCGAAACCAGCGCCCTCACGGAAGATCAGCGGCGTCAGACAAGTGGCTCCAATCACACCTATTAAAAATGATAATATTTAATAATTAACTTCTTGTAAAGTTAAGTTAAAACTTACCCATCAGGCTGGTATTTATCAGCTCAATGTGAATCTCCTTCAGGCTGGGAATGTGTCCCTGGTAGTTGAGTTTCTCCAGGGTTTGCTGGAGCACCCTTTGGTACTCCCTGACAATGAACTTGAAGTGAACCTTGCGAACATTTTCATTCAGAGACCCATAGAGGAAGTAGTTAAGATCTATGGCCGGGGATCCCACATAAGACAGCTGGTAGTCCAACTGAAAGGAATATTTAAATTATTAAAAAATTCTAAATGTAATATTAAATATCTCTTCGTACCGTAACAACATCATCCGGTTCCTTGGTCTCATTATTCACGTGGAACATTAAATTATTAATCCACAAGTCCGTGAGGTTGAAGACCCGAAACTCCTTGCCTGTGGCATCAAACATGGCCAGCGCATTTTGCAACACATTCTCCGCCAGCTTGAACATCTTCTCGGTGATCTCCTCGTAGCCCTTCCAGTGGGCTACCTCCTCGGCCACACAGCGAATGTTCACGGGGAAGAAGGTGAGGAAGTCGCGCCGATCGCGATTGCGGGAAATGGGAGCCTCGTCGAAGAATTCCAGCACCTGAGGACTGTCCTGGGCAATGAGGGCGCTGCAGGCATGCAGCTTGGCCACCTTCTCGATGGTGGGCAGGACATAATCCAAGTTAAGCAGGCGTCCCTTTTCAAAGTTCTCAAAACCAGAGAGCTGCAGGTCTTCCAGTATTAAAAAGGGCTCCGGCGACTCCGTGGTGTAGTAACAAGTAGGTGCAATTTTGGTTTGATCTCCGATGGACTGGAGTAGGGCCTGCACACGTGGCAGTACCTCCTTGTAGGCCAGAATCTCGCGCTTGAAGAGCTTGCTGCGCTGGGCCACTGCCCCAGTCTGCCCCTTGGGATGGTCCTTAACAATCACAGAGAACTTGCTTTTGGGCGACGTGCCTCTTTGCAGATTGAAGCAGGCCCGGTGCATTTCGCTGGCAAATCCCGCCGCCTGGTCACCCACTTGGGCGCTCTTTACCAGCAGCTCGCTGACCACCAGCTGCTCCTCCTTGAAGTGTTCCTTGAGTACATCCTGCAGGAATTCGGCGGTGATCCACTCTGGTGCCTGGTAGTTCTTCTTTCCGGTTCCCATTTGTGTGATTTGTGTAATTATTTCAACTTATTTACTTTTTTCCAAGTCACCTGACTGGGAGTATCTGAGCAACTGGCTGGCGGCTCTGGCAATCGAATTAAGAGTGTGAAACAGCTGGCGGAACATGTGACGCCTCAGAGCAAGATATATGTAGCTGTGTTGGAAAAGCTCTCTCTGTTGTCAGCTTTGCGCTGGCTTATCAGCTGGCACTGTTTATATACTACATATATAAACATAAATAAATACATATCTAGTACAGCGGCGGTGGCTGGGGGCTACAAGATTTGAAAATCATTAAAATAATTTAAACTGTTTAAAGACAATGTGAAAAATAGTTTTGAACAAATTTAATTTTGAAAAATAAATTATTATATTATACGAAATTATTTTAAATCTTAGTAGACTGTATAAAAAGTGTATAAATAAATCCTAGAATATCACAGAGCTATAAGCATTTTATAAATGCTTATTTTATGAAGAGCAATTTGATTATTTAATACATATATATCTTGAAAAGTATATAGATACATATATAATTTGCCATAGGGGGAAATTGTTTTGATTTCAATTATATTTGAAGAAAAACCTTACAAATACGCCTCTGGTTCTATGAGAATGTGTTAAACAAACATGGGAACAATAAAGAGCATATGGCATTGGAACCAATTTAGGGTTACATGTGGAATGCATTCTGTGGATCTTGTGGGCCTGATAGCAGTGAGAGTATATAGTTACAATATTTACAAAAAAGTATCTACACGTACAAATACGAATAATGCGAATGATAGAGAAAATATTTATAATGATTTCGATTGTTTCCATTTATTAAATATTAACATATTTTTGAGATGAACTTTACCATAAAATTTAATTGAGTTCTTAAATTTAGATAATAATTTATTCAACAAAAAATGTTTCAGAGCTTTATGATTTAATAATAATATCAACAAATAAATGTATAAAATAAATTGCATTAAGCTCCTTTAAATGATGTTTACATTTTCGTTTAACACTTTTTCATATTGAATTTGTTTTGTTATTTGATTTATTGCTGTATTCTGTGGTGATAAACAAAACGTGATCTAAATCGGGGCACCTGTAGTGATAAGCCAACAGATTGCATGCGTTGACAACTGTCTCCTATATTTGATTTAATTATTATCACCAAAATGGAAAAGTCAAGAGAGATCAGAAGAGAGAGAGAGAGAGAGCTTCAATAAATCATTTGTGCAATGAAGCACACCCCTTGAATGTTTTTTATTCTCTGCATATTAATTATATATTTATATAGCTTCATACCCATTTTATTCAAAATTTATAGTGAGCAGCTATACTATATGAGAACCCTGTTTGTTTTATGATAAGAATATTTCCAACTAAAAATAAAACACATTTAATTTCTTTGGCTTATTTTCTTTAAGAAATATTAACAGACTTTGTTGCTAGCTAAACAAAAGATAATTCTTTAAGATAAGTAAAGTCGCTTCCATTAAAGATACAGATACAGTGGGTGTAGATATGTACGCTGTTCCGGTTTTCACTTTCACATAATTGAACAACAATTCGTATAAATATTGAATTTAATAAAAAAATTGTTTAAAAAATCCTGTTAAAAAAAGGAGAGTATCATTAAAAGTCCAAAATGCCACGCCTGTAGAGAAAGGGGAATATACTGAGCACAGCCCGGACGTAGAGGGGATTTGTGTAGACCTTGGACCGGAAGCGATCTCCCTCCTCCCCTGGCTGCGTCAGCTTCACCAAACTGGCCTCCGTGTCCACAGGCAAAAGGATGAACCCCAGATGGGTAAAGGTGGTAAAGTAACCTGAGGGTTATAGTTATTGTTGGTAGAAATAAATAGTAAAATCAATGTGTAGCTCACCCCAAAATCCATATTTAATCATTTTCATGTGCAGCTCCCTGAGCATGGGCATTCTTTGGCTGTAATTAAGTATCTTTAAGCAGCGCACCAGGTGACTGTGATAGATCCTGATGAAGCAGTCAAAATGCTGAATCCTTATACTATGCTTGGCCGAGCAAATAATCAGCTCCCACAGATCCTGGGCGGGACTGCCCCACTTGCACATCTGAAAGTCCACGAAGCGCAGCTGGTTGATCTCCCCAGACTGAGTATAGCTCAGCATTATGTTACTCGACCAGAAATCTCCATGATTCAGGACCTTGAACTCCTGCGGATTGTTGTTAAAACAGCGGGCATAGGATTGCACAAACTGATCAGCCGTGGGCTGAGAGAAAAGGATAGGGAGTTCGTCATTACTGATTTTTATATTATTATTATATTTTATATATATTTTATATATTCTATCGTTGACTTACAATCCGATTCACATACTGCTCATGATCGGCGAGACCCCAACTGGCCATGGCCGCCTTGTAGCTCTGGACCCTTGCCTGATAAGACTTCGATTTATTATAGTTGGCGGGCAGGTAGGTGCGCTGAAAGTCCTCGGGAAAGGGTCCATTCCGTTGGCGCCACACGGCACTGGCCGCATGAAACTCGGCCAGCTTCTCCAGGATACGATGCATCTGGGATATGTCGAAACCCTTGAGGCGGCTAATGTTGCCATACTTCTTTGTTCGCAGATCCTCCTGCACCAGACAGATCCTTCCATTGAGCTCCTCTGCCCAGTGGCACTTGGGCGCAAACTTCACCGTAAGTCCAGCTTGCTCGTAGAGCTGCTCCAGCTGCGGAATTATTGTCTCGTACATCATCTTCTCCTTGGGAAATATATTCAAAGTGTTGACAAAGCCACCATTTCCCCGGACATCGTCCAGCATGGTTTTTACTATGTAAGACTTTTGTTGCGAGAAGCCATCTTTAAGGGGGATGGAGATATTAATTAATAAATAAAATTATTTAACAAACAAGAAAACTGGTAACCCCCCCGAAAGATTTACGACTTTAGAATTTGGTTTTTTTTTGTGTTTATTTTGGTTGCTGTCACCTTTCATCTCTATGTCGATGACGATGCGCATCAGCAGCGATGTATAGGTCTCCCCGGGGGGCGTGGCCGGAATGATCGAGAGATTTAGAATGCGGCGAAAGTCCCTGAACTCCCGCTTCAGGAGCCGCTTGAAGTAGGACTCGTTGATCCAGCTGGGAATGCGGACAGCATCGTTGCTGGCACAGAACTTGTTGCTGTTATCGGGCATTCTGGCTGGGATTGGGATTCCGGCGGAGTGAGCTCACTGCTCGTAGCTCTCGGTCCGAAGTGTGCGCCGCGACTGTTTTTTTCGCCTTATCGAGAATGTTTTTCTTGTTCGAAGCGAGTTGCGGCTCTGCGATGTTATTTTTATTTTACAGCACGCACAACGACGAGACGTAATGCCGAGGTGGGTGAGGTGCGCATTTAGTTATCTGCCACTCTGCCAATCGCCCGTCCAACTGGTTCCCCAACTGTCCGGACACTGAGCATCAACGTTGTCGTCGTCGTCGCATTTTTGTGCTGGCCCAAAGACTCTCTCGCAAAGCTTTGCGTTTCTATATAGGTTTATAGGATGTTTTTTTTTGGGGCTGGTCAAGCAGTGCAACAGGCGCCGGGCTTATCAATGGTCTGTGATGGGAATACCTGATAAGCAGGCCAGGGAACGCTCACCCTGGAGCGCCACAGCACTCAGAGGGAGCGAAAAGCTCAAGGGGAACGTCTCAGATATCGTTTATTTTGCTTGCTAGACGTCTATCAAATTGAAAAAGGCTAAAAATATATTCTCTGTGGAATATAGTACTTTTTCTTATTATTTTTGAATTAATTGTTCTATTTTTAAATATCTGTGAGTCAATCTGTTAAAATTCTGGAATTTGTAACTTTTTTATCTCTTAATTTGTATAATTATTATCAGATTACTGATAAAGGTAAGCAGGTACGTGACAAGAAGATACAGATAGATACTCTTATCTGGATTCTTATAAAAACTATATTTTAAACTCATTCTAGTCTTTATAGCTAACACCACCTAGGTCAACTCAGATCGTTTTCTAGATCGTTTTCCCACTCAAAGACCAGCTAAAAAACTATTCCAAGGCTTTCCGCTTTCAATTGCATTGCGGCATTTGCCGTAGAGAACTCGTAAAAACCAGAATCAATATTCGCACACAATTTATTTAATCGCCTCGAGTGCGAGCTGCACTTGGAGATGAATGAACTGGCAACGATAGTCATTGCCTGCTAGACATCGAAGTCTTCGAAGTTGAAGAGGCCGCGGTTGCAGTAGAAGGGATATAGCTCCCTGATGACCTCTACGTAGGCGGGATTGGTGTACATTCGGGTCCGGAAGCTACGTCCCATCTCGTCATTGGACATAATGGTATGCAGGTTGCTTTCCTTGGTGACAGGCAGTAAGTGGAGGGTAAGGTGGTTCATCACGGGGAAGAAGGCTGCAGGAATTTAATTTCAATAAATAACTTATAATTAAAATTAAATTAAATTGCTAACTCACCATATAGTGTGTTGTTCTTTTTGTAGATAGACGACTGAAGATCTCTCAGTTGTGGATACGGCTTCTCGTACTTTAGTATGTCCAAACACTCGATGAGATACTGCCAGTATATCCTCACAATGTTGTCAAACTCCTTGATGCGCAATCCCTTTTCTGCTGAAATGGTAATAATCATTAGCAAATCCTGGGCAGGACTTCCCCATTTGCAGATTTGGAAGTCCAAAAGGCAGGCTTCCCTAAGATCTCCCTTTTCGCCATATTTATAGAGAAGATTTGAGGCTGTAAAGTCACCATGAGTCAGGACATTAAAGTCCTTGGAATCCACGTTAAGAGATTCTAAAGAAAGTTGGGAATATTGTTCGGGAGTGGGCTGAAATAAATACGAATTACAAGGAGCCTCATGCCTTTTGGGAGCATGGCAGACATACGAAATTATTGAGATATCCCTCATCCATTCCCCAAGCCTTCATGGCTGCCTTAAAGTCTGGAGCCTTGACACTGAAGCCTCGCATACTGTGTTGAATGTTGTCCTTCTTGGCAAATCCATGTTCAAAGTCTATGGGATAGGGCTCGTGACGATCCTTGTAGACCACACTGGCGGCATGAAGCTCTGCCAGTTTCCGAAGGGTCAGACGCATGTGCTCCATATCGATGCCTTTCGTTCGATCCGCACTCTGATAGCCCTGCGTTGACAGATCCTCGAAGACAAAGTAAAGATTGCCCTCCTCTTCGCCGATTTCGAGGCACTTTGGATTCAGCTGGACAGGATGTCCGGCCTCGAGGTAGAGTTTCTCAAACTCTGGCAGATAAATGGAGTACATCTGTTGCTCCTTATGATAGTATCGAAACTCATTCATTCCCTTGCCACCCTTATCAAAATCCAGAGCAGTTTTCACCACATATGATTTTCTCTTGTGTGTTCCATCTGGGAAAATATATTTTCTATCGTTTCTCCACCTTTAGAATTAGCCAATCTGGCTTACCCTTCATTTCCAGATCCAAATAAACTCTTAACATGACAGAAGTGAAGTTACCACCTGGAGGGACGGCAGCCACCGGAGTAAACTGCAGAATCCTGGCATACTCGGGCTCATCCTTAGCCAGCACAGGCTTTAGTTTGGATTCGTTTAGCCATTTAGGAACAACGAGGCTCTCGTTGGGATTCTCGATCTTCTCGGAGGGCGACATGAAATTGAACTGAAAGCCAAGTCGACTTCATCGTGAAGAAAGATAACATTGTATCTAGACAGTAATACATAGTCAGCATAGGCATCTTATGCGGAGTTTATAACCTTTTATGATTAGCAACTTATCCAGGCAGCTTAAAAGATTTAAAATATCAGAATTATGCTACTTCCAAACACAAAAAGTAGAGCTTTTTTAGTTTATTATATTTATTTAGTCATTGAAGCAGATTTTACTATTTTATTATGCCTATTTTAAACAACCTTCCCAAGTCTAATCAACTTGACTTTAGAGGTAAATTCTTACTGATTAGATAAGCCTGATTTCATAAACAAGTTTTACAGGTTGTTGCCAAGTATCATCCTAGGAACATCACACTTCGTAGTCTTCGTAGTTCAAAATTCCGCGATTGTAGAGGAAGGGATATAGATCCTTCAAAACGGTTCCTACGGCAGGATTGGTCAGCATTCGTAGGCGAAGGTTTTCCCCCTCCTCGGTTTCCGCGATGACGTGGTGAAAACTACTATCCTTATCGGTGGGAAACAGAATTATGGGCAGGTGACCGATTATACTGAAGAAAGCTGCACGATTATATTTGTTAAAAATTAAAAATATATATTATTCTTTTCGAATTGGAATAAAATATTAATGGTGAATTACCGTAGAATGAATGGTTCTTCTTGTACAGGGATCTGTGTAGATCCCTGAGCTGGGGCAAAGGTCTCTTAAACTTCAGCACCTTAAGGCACTCAATCAGGCGATCCCAATAGATCCTCACAAAATTATCAAATTCCTTTAAGCGCAAGCCATTGGTAGGTGCCAGAAAGAGGAAGAAGAGCAGGTCCACAGCGGGACTGCCCCACGTTGTTATTTGGAAGTCAATAAGGATGAGCTTGTCCAGGCTGCCATCAGGGAAATAGCTGCTCATCAGGTTGCTCGGCCAAAAGTCGCCGTGGTTCAGGACATGAAATTCACTGGGATCCAAGTCCAATGTGCTTTCACATTGAGCCCAAAATTGTTCTTTGGTAGGCTTAATATAATCAATATAAAGAAATAACCGTTTTTAAGATTATTTTGTTGCTGATATATTTTCCCGTGAAACTTACAAATGCCTTGACATATTTCTCGGCGTCCTTCATACCCCAGGTAAGCATGGCTTTCTTCAAAGCCTTCTCCTTAAGACGGAAAAAATCTTCGTGAAACTTCTTAATTTCTGGCTTATGAGAGACGAAGCCCTCAAAGAACTCGTTGGGATAGGGGCCATGCTGCTCCTCATACACAGCACTGGCTGCATGATACTCGGCCAGTTTGTGCAGCGACTTCGTCATGTGCTCCATGTCCAAGCCTTTGGTCCGGTCCATGTTCTTGAATCTCTTCACGCACAAATCCTCGAAGATAAAATGGATGTCTCCATTCCGTTCCTCAGTGTGCAGGCATTTGGGAGCCAGTTGTATATCCCATCCTGCAGCCTTGTAAAGTGCTTCAAAGGCAGGCAGATATGTCTCGTACATTTTGGCCTCCTTGGGGAAAAGCCCAAAATCGGTGATTTCACTGCCTCCTCGCTCATTCGGAAGCATTGTTTTGAAAATGTACGTCTTCGTTTTGACAGAGCCATCTAAAGTAGGTTTTTATTAAGAAGAGAAGCACTAATAAAAATATATATTTGCCTAAGTTTGGCATCAAATAGTTATACTTTCCAGAGTTATTGGAATGCATTATTTATTTAACAAATATCCACAATTAACCCAATTTTTTTTAGCAATTGTTATGCAACCAATTCTCATTTATTTATATCCAGCTCACCCCTCATTTCCAATTTAATTTAGATTCGCAGGATGGTGGATGTGTTATTCCTATGTATTATTTATTTAAACCCCATTTATTTCTTATTTTTCAGCAATTGTTATACAACCAATTCTCATATATTTAAATCCAGCTCACCCTTCATTTCCAATTTAATATAGATTCGCAGCATGGTCGATGTGAAGTTCTCGCCTGGTGGAATCGCTGCCACTGGTGTAAATTTAAGGACCTTCACATGATCTGGTTCGTCCTGGGCCAGCACCTTCTCAAAGTACTTCTCGTTGATCCAATCGGGAATGATCAGATTCTCGTTGGGATTCACAATCTCATCAGTCATAGTTTATGTATAAAAAAATTCTCCGAATACAACCTTTCGCTTCAACTGTTTGTCCAGAACTAAATTTTTTATAGAAGTTCGTTGCGGTTTTATAGGGCCATACGGCGTTCGTTATCTACAACGAATTTCATTGTCTAAGAAAACATTTTTAAGTGGCCCTGCTTGCCTTTAAAGTTATTAACGATGAATTTGTCAATTATGCCGAATAGATAATAATTGTATTAATTATTACGTATTTCTGTAATTTGTTGGTTTGAAACATAATATTTTCCTGTTTGTTTATTATGAGTTAATTACGTAGATAGTTAGATATTTAAAGATTTCGTATAGAGTTCGCACAGATTTTATTAAACTGATTTGATATCTTGAGACTAAATAATCAAAACATATGCCTTGCCACTCAAGTCCCTTCTGGTTAATACGCAATAATAAACTTTATTGTGAAATACTTATATACAATTTATTGACAGTTATCAACTTAATGCATATCACACATCGTAATCTTCATAGTTCAGAATACCTCTGTTGTACAGGAAAGGATATAAGTCTTTCATTACGCTACCAAATGCGGGATTGGAAAGCATTCGCAGTCGAAGGTTTTCCCCCTCCTCGGTTTCCGCCGACAAGTTGTGCAGATTGCTGTCTTTGTCGGTGGGAAACAGGATTATGGGGAGGTGATTTAATAGACTGAAGAAAGCTGTAGGAGAATATTTGTTTACAATTATTTTTAAATATATATTTAAAAGCTGAATTTACCGTAGAAGGAATGGGTCTTCTTATACAAGGAACTCTGCAGATCTCTAAGCTGGGGCAAAGGCTTCTTGAATTTCAGCACCTTAAGGCATTCGATAAGGCGTTCCCAGTAGATCCTGACAAAGTTCTCAAACTCCTTCAAGCGCAAGTCCGTGGCAGCTGACAGGATAATGAAAAAGAGCAGGTCCTTAGCCGGACTGCCCCACATAGTTATCTGGAAGTCGACGAGGATGAGCTGGTCGACCTTGCCGTCAGGAAGATAGCTGGTCATCAGGTTGCTCGACCAGAAGTCCCCATGGTTGAGAACATTAAACTCATTGGGATCCACGTCCAAGGTACTGAGGCACTGGGCCCAATACTGCTCCGTGTTCGGCTTAAAGGAATTAATAAATAAAACACGTTGCTGGTGCTCGAATGTTAAAAATATTTAGTTCTTACAAAAGCTTTAACGTATTTCTCGGCGTCTTCCATGCCCCAAGTCAGCATTGCTTTCTTGAAGGACTTTGCCTTAAGATTAAAGCCATCTAGGTGGAACTTTTTAACCTTCCTGGTTACGAATCCTTCCAGAAATTCCTCGGGATAGGGACCACTCTGCTCCTCATACACGGCACTGGCCGCATGATACTCCGCCAATTTGTGCAGCGCCCTCGTCATGTGCTCCATGTCCAAGCCCTTTGTACGATCCACATTCTTGAAATGCTTTACGCTCAGATCCTCGAATATGAAGTGGATGTCCCCATCACGCTCCTCAGTGTGCAGGCAATTGGGTGCCAGTTGTATATCCCATCCGGCATCCTTGTAAAGTGCTTCAAAGGCAGGCAGATATGTCTCGTACATTTTGGCCTCCTTGGGGAAAAGCCCAAAGTCGTTGATGTCACTGCCTCCACGCTCATTCGGAAGCATTGTCTTGAAAATGTACGTCTTGGTTTTGACAGAACGATCTGTCGAAGATTTTTTCAGGAAATAGTGAACGAGATTTTGGAACCAAGATATTAAGGAGAAGCTCTTAAATAACTCTTAAGTTACTTTAGGTTGGCTTCATTGACTTCGATCCAGTTGAAAGTCACCAATTGTTATAGATACTCGTAGATATTTATTTATAGAACCAATAGTAACAAACTTTTCCGTACAATAGTTATACAACCTATTGACATATGCTTATCTGCCACTTACCCTTCATTTCCAATTTGATGTAGATTCGCAGCATGGTCGAGGTGAAATTCTCGCCTGGAGGAATCGCTGCCACTGGTGTGAATTTAAGGACTTTCACATAATCCGGTTCGTCCTGGGCCAGCACCTTCTCAAAGTACTTCTCGTTGATCCAATCGGGAATGATCAGATTCTCGTTGGGATTCACAATTTCATCAGTCATAGTTTTGCTTTGGTCACAACCTCTCCCGGCACCTGCTAGACCAGAACTGATTTTTTAACAAATGCTCGAGGGAGGTTTAGCTTTTATTTCGTGTTCTTATCATCACCGAATTTCACTTCAGTTTGTTTTTATAATTATCGTTATAATAGCTCAACCTTATCAAGCTTGCTAATTATTTTATAGTTTTTACTCGAATTTACTGTAATTTTACAAAGTTTTCAGTTCTTTACAATTGTGCCCGGGAGTCTCTACTTAAAATGTCTTAGGTATATTGTAAATTTAATTTTATTTTTACTTGCTTTCGACCAGAAAGAGTATTCATTGACTAGAAAAACTATATTGATTTGGCCTTGCCAGACAATAATCAGCAATTGAGGGAAGGCTTGGCGTTACCCCACGCGCCCGATTAATCAGTATTTGTTTGCGATACACTATATCATGTATCAATTTTATAAATAACAAACGTTTTATTTGTATAATATCACCGCAAATGTTTAAATTATAATTTGAACTTGGTTGCTATAGACAGAAAGCTCGCATAAATAAGGGAATACTATGTATATTTAATTTGAAACAAACCTGCAAATAATATATATATAGTATTTTTTTATAGAATTTTTGTCACAGTCATGAACACTAAGACGATCGTTAGTGATAGTAATTATTTTCTGGGGCTTTCGTTTTATTTGTTTTCATATCTTAAAACACAAGTCGTCTAGTAGCCAGTCATCGTGACGGTTTTGACTTGCCAAGAACGTCATCAGCCAAAAGTTTTAACAATTTGTTAAGGGAGTTAAATCACTTGAAAGGGCTCATTATTAAAAGGTCTTAATTTGCTTTTATTGAAGTTATAAAATTGTTTTCTAATACAGGTTTTTAAACATTCTCGAGAACAGTATACTGAAATTCATATTTTATTCGTAGTCGTTGAAGTTAAAGATTCCGCGATTGTAGAAAAATGGATATAGTTCCTTCATGAGACTGCAAAATGAAGAATTTGTAAACAGACGCAGGCGAAACTTGTCACCTTCCTCGTCGTCCCTCATGAGGGAATGCAAGTTGGACTCCTTGTCCGAGGGAAATTGGATTACAGGCAAGTGATTAAAGATGGCAATGAAGGCTAAGAAAATATAGAAAAATATATATCTGAAGAAATTATGTTACTTTAAGCTAAACCCACCGTAGATAGCATTATTCTCCTGATACAAAGACGTCTGAAGATCTCGCAACTTGGGCAAAGGTTTCTGGTACTTCAATAGCTTCAGGCACTCCACCAGCCGCTCCCAATAAATTCTCACAAAGCTGTCAAATTCCTTCAGCTTGATATCCTTAGCCGCCGAGAGGGTGATGAAGAACAGAAGATCCTGGGCAGGACTGCCCCATTTGCATAGCTGAAAGTCCACCATGATGACCTCATCGATATTGCCATTCGTTAGATAATTGCACATGAGATTACTAGACCAGAAATCGCCATGGGTGAGCGTGTTGAAGGCCTGGGGATCTGCAGTAAGATTGCTTTCGCACATCTTCACATATTGCTTTGCCGTAGGCTAAGAAAATGTATTATCCCTAATAAAGGTTTGACTCCAATGATTATGACTGATATCTGACTCACGAAACTCTTTAGGTACTTCTCCTGATCCTCCAAACCCCATCCAGCCATGGCTTTGTGATACGACCTGGCCTTCACATGGAAGCCCTGTTCGTGTAGCTCCAGTTTGTCCTTGGCAATAAATCCTTCCTCGAAATCGTCAGGATAAGATCCATTTTTCTCTGCATAAACAGCAGCTGCTGCATGGAATTCAGCCAGTTTTTGTAGAGATCGCTGCATATGGACGAGATCCAGACCCTGAATGCGATCTACATTTCTGAACTGTTTCACTCCCAAGTCCTCGAACACAAAATGTATGCCGTTCTCCCGCTGATCTGTATGCAGACACTTGGGTGCCAGCTGAATCTGCTCTCCAGCGGCACGGTAGAGGTCCTCAAAGGCGGGCAGATAGGTTTGGTACATCATTAGCTCCTTGTCAAAGATGCCACCTTCGCGGATCTCCTTGCCGCCGCGCTCCTCCGGCAGCATTGTTTTAAATATGTAAGTTTTGTGTTTGGTGGTGTTATCTTTGGAGAAAGTAAATAATTAACACAATAATGGATGTTTAAATATTTTATTTATAATTTTGAAGTTATCTAGAACAGCATAGTTCATAATTTGATATATTTTCTATACAATTTCGAGCTTTTCTTACCTTTCATTTGCAGATCAACATGAATTCGCAGCATAATCGATGTGAAATTCTCGCCTGGTGGAATCGCAGCCACCGGCTTAAAGTGTAATATCTTCTCACAGTCTGGCTCATCTTTCTGCAGAACCTGGTGAAAGTATTCTCCATTTATCCACTTGGGTATCTCCAAGTGTTCATTGGGATTAGTGATATTATCTTTGCTGTTGGCCATATTCTGTTGCGGTTGCTAAATATCTTTGTGATGCTGACAATCCAGAGTTTCTCTTTCGACTGAGTCAGTGACGTTCGTTACTCGGTTAAAAAACGAATCAAAATTGTGCCAAGGCATTAGATAAAAGTAGTTTGGAGTTAAAAGAGAGAGCTTTTGTGTTTAATTATTTGTCAGCTTGACTCAGCGGTTTATGGCTTCGAATAATATTATTTATTTGTCGGGGAACTTTGCCAAAGCTCACACGCTCGAAAAAATTTTTCAGAGAACGTGTGCGATATAAGTTCCAATCGATCCTTTTCTGGCCAGGTGTTGCTTGAAGAGCCTCCAAAACATATTCTGATAATAATTTCGCTAAAGCTAAAGGCTGATTACATTTACACTCAAAGCTCCAATAAAAAATGTTGAATTGAAGCGACAAAGATATTATGGTGCGTGGGGAAGTCTTTTGGTACATATTACGGTTGAATAATTTGGTGTGAACTATTTCCAGAGTTCTTGATGGTCAGTACGTTTCTGCCTGGTTCTGTGGGTCTAAGGACGTATAATTTGGATATAGAGGAAATGCTTTTTAACACTGAAACGAGGAGGAAATGCTATCAATACAAAGAATATTTCGAGGATGCCAAACAGGTGCTGGAGAGATTCGAACGATCGGGTTACTTTGAGGAACTATAAAAAAATATATTAACTAGGAAAGCTAACTGTTTTTTTAATAAATAAACTTTTTTGTTGAACAACTTACAAGAAATGTAATTCTCTTTTCTCTTTACAAATTTTTAAACAAATATTTTACGTATACGCAGGGTTGGCAAAAAGAATAGATTCATTTTTAATGAATTTCAGCTTAAATTAAAATTCTAAGCTCGTTGTTAATGCAATAATATATTTTATAAGTAAAATCATTAACTTTTCACTTTTACGGTTGGCTGAAGAATAACTTTTAATGTTAAATGAGTTTCAGTTCGAATTCAAATTAAACACTAATATATTTTCAAAATTAAATCATTAGCTTTGAGTCCATTAAAACTTGTTTATACAGTCTCAAAATCACTTGAACCAAATTACATTACGCATACGCAACGTTGGTCGTGGCGCATTCCTCACTTGAAAAATTTTTGAAAATAAACTTTCTGAAGGCAAATATCTTACTATTGACTCAAATTCCGTTACAAAAACCATTTCATAATGCAAGTGTCACCGCTTATTGTTCCGTTCGCGCAACTTTGTTTACATACATCATCATTTTCTGGTGGCATGCAGAAAATAATTTCATGGTTTATATTCATCTTGGCAGCTCATCAAGGAGCAGCACGATAGTTGAACAAGGCATTTATCCTTTGGGCAAAAATGTTTCCCATTGCCATCGTCGAGCTTAAAATTCAAATCTAAATTCTTAGACATTTTTTTTCGCTTGCTTCTTGGTCTTTTCACAAATATTTGCCTTCAATGTTGAATAAGGCTGAGATTGCGTTGAGAAAAAAAAAATATTCAGATATTTTTACAAGAAATTTAATTCTCTTTTAACACTAAATATATGTATAAATAACTTATTAACACAACAATAGGTTTTTTTTCTATCTCTAGCGTCGCTGCTATCCCCTAGATTGTTGCTATAGCAACCTGCAATTCTGCGGATACTCTCTATTCTCGCTCTGAGACAAAACAAACTAAAAGCTTTAAAGTTCTTAACGATCAAAGCCCTTTGTATCTTTTTCGAACTAAGATTCTCTTTTTAATTTCACTTAATTGAACAATTAAATAAGCTTTAGCCAGTTGACTCTCTTTGGGTGAACGAAAAGCAACAACTGAGTAATTGAAATTACTGATAACATCGCGTACAACGAAGATGAGTTTTTGCCACCCGAATGGTTGACAAAAACCTCATTAATGCAGTTTCAAGCTCTTCCAACCATTAATTTAAAGGTCAAAATGAAATCGCAGCATTATCGATGCAAAATTCTCTTCTGATGGATTCACAGACTTAAAGTTCAATAAATATTTATATTATAATTGGTGTTGGCCCTCTTCTTAAGCTGCCTTTTGATGTTTATTCTTTCGACTGAGTAGGTTATGTTCGTTACACGGTTAAAAAGCTAAATAAAATTATGCCAAAGCATGAATAAAAGTAGTTAGGAGTTAACAGAGAGACCTTTCGTATTTAATTATTTCAAATTATTTATAATATTTGTTGAGAGAACTTGGCAAAGCTTTCAGGTCATAATTATTAAAAAATTATCAAGAGAGTGTAGGCGTTATTAGTTCCCATTGAACCTTTTGTGGTCAGGTGTTGCTTGAAGAGCCTCCGAAACTAATACTGATAATAATTTCGCCAAGCAAAAGAATTATTACATTAACACACAAAGCTCCAATCAAAAATCATTAAAAAGTAGGAGCTCTGCCATATCGAAGTTAGTTTACTTCCAATTTCAGTTGCGACAATATGGCAGAGGAAACTTTCAACGCTGACGAATTAAATCCACCAAAGTGGCTGAACCTTGAGTTTATTACTGAAGTGCTGAGTAACCATGAAAAGTCGCCTGAACTTAAAGTAATCGATCTGATCCTTGTGCCAGCAAGTCTCAAGGGAGATCACTATGCCAGCATTATGTTCCGGGCCAAGGTGAAGTACACCACCCAGAAGGGGGAGTTCTTTAAGTCGCTGATAATCAAAACAATGCCCGAGGTGGAGGGTCTCAAAAAAGATATGTTGGCGGAGTCTCCTCTGTTTAAAACTGAAATTGGCATGTACAGCGAGTTCCTGCCGGAGTGCGAGCGGATCCTCCGCGAGGTGAATGACGATACGAAGCTATATGTGGACTGCATCTACCACAATCTGAGCCCAAAGCAGGTAATCATCTTCGATGATCTTGTAGAGATGGGCTACGCTGTCGTGCGGGATCGTTGGCTCACAAAGCAGGAGATTTGTAGTGCCTACAGCAAGTTGGCTAAAATCCAAGCAATAAGCATGAAAATGATAAACGAGGTGAGAAATTAATTTTCTCTTCCCCAACTCATTTTCTTATCAAATATTTTTTGATACAGCGCCCCGATTACTTAAAGGACTTCAAGTACGGCATGTGTGAAATGCCCGGCCTGATGGACAGTCCCATTGTAAACGGCGGAATGCCTCTGTTTATTGAATTTTTAGCCAGCCATCCTGAACTGAACAAGTACCAGGCATACTTCGAGAAGATACAACTCCATTACAAGGACGAACTGCGGAATACCATGCAGGAGTATCGTAGGAATCCCCAACGGGAAGGATACTACGTGCTCTGTCATGGGGACTACCACAGCAGGAATATGATGTTCAAGCACAACAAGGAAACCGGAGGCTTCGAGGACTGCATGTTGCTGGACTTTCAGGGCTGTAATGTAACTACCATGGCCGTGGATCTAATATACTCCATTTACATGCTGATGGGATCAGAACAGCGAGCTGAGAACCTTGAAGAATTGCTCAACTACTATTTTTCAGTTCTGCTTGAGACACTGCAAAAGATTGGTTACCAGGGAAAAATGCCCACTCCCCTCGGATTCTGGGCGGAATTGAAGCGACAAAGATATTATGGTGTGTGGGGAAGTCTTTTGGTACATATTACGGTTGAATAATTTGGTAAAAACTATTTCCAGAGTTCTTGATGGTCAGTACGTTTCTGCCTGGTTCTGTGGGTCTAAGGACGTATAATTTGGATATAGAGGAAATGCTTTTTAACACTGAAACGAGGAGGAAATGCTATCAATACAAAGAATATTTCGAGGATGCCAAACAGGTGCTGGAGAGATTTGAACGATCGGGTTACTTTGAGGAACTATAAAAAAATATATTAACTAGGAAAGCTAACTGTTTTTTTAATAAATAAACTTTTTTGTTGAACAACTTACAAGAAATTTAATTCTCTTTTCTCTTTACAAATTTTTAAATAAATATTTTACGTATACGCAGGGTTGGCAACAAGAATAGATAAAAATATATTAACTAGGAAAGCTAACTGCTTTCTAATAAATAAACTTTTTTGTTGAACAACTTACAAGAAATTTAATTCTCTTTTCTCTTTACAAATTTTTAAACAAATATTTTACGTATACGCAGGGTTGGCAAAAGGAATAGATTCATTTTTAATGAATTTCAGCTTAAATTAAAATTCTAAGCTCATTGTTAAAGCAATAATATTTTTTATAAGTAAAATCATTAACTTTTCACTCTTACGATTGGCTGAAGAATAACTTTAAATGTTAAATGAGTTTCAGTTTGAATTGAAAAATTAAAATTAAACACTAATATATTTTGAAAACAAAATCATTAGCTTTGAGTCCATTATAACTTGTTTATGCAGTCTAAAAATCACTTGAAATAAAAACATTACGCATACGCAACGTTGGTCGTGGCGCATTCCTCACTTGAACAATTTTTGAAAATAAACTTTCTGAAGGCAAATATCTTACTATTGACTCAAATTCCGTTACAAAAACCATTTCATAATGCAAAGTGTCACCGCTTATTGTTCCGTTCGTCCAACTTTGTTTACATACACCATAATTTTCTGGTGGCATGCAGAAAATAATTTCATGGTTTATATTCATCTTGGCAGCTCATCAAGGAGCAGCAAGATAGTTGAACAAGGCATTTATCCTCTGGGCAAAAATGTTTCCCATTGCCATCGTCGAGCTAAATAAAATGATGTCAAAGCATGGCTAAAAGCTTTTGTATTTAAATATTTCAAATTATTTATAATATTTGTTGAGAGAACTTGGCAAAGCTTTCAGGTCATAATTATTAAAAAATTATCAAGAGAGTGTAGGCGTTATTAGTTCCCATTGAACCTTTTGTGGTCAGGTGTTGCTTGAAGAGCCTCCGAAACTAATACTGATAATAATTTCGCCAAGCAAAAGAATTATTACATTAACACACAAAGCTCCAATCAAAAATCTTTAAAAAGTAGGAGCTCTGCCATATCGATGTTAGTTTACTTCCAATTTCAGTTGCGACAATATGGCAGAGGAAACTTTCGACGCTGACGAATTGAATCCGCCAGAATGGCTGAACCTTGAGTTCATTACTGAAGTGATGAGTGGCCATGAAAAGGCGCCTGAGCTCAAAGTGATTGACCTGACTTTCGCGCCTGCCAGTCCCAAGGGAGATCACTATGCCAGCATTATGTTCCGGGCCAAGGTGAAGTACACCACCCAGAAGGGGGAGTTTTTTAAGTCGCTGATAATCAAAACAATGCCCGAGGTGGAGGGTCTCAAAAAGGATTTGTTGGCGGAGTCTCCTGTGTTCAAAACTGAAATTGGCATGTACACCAGGGTCCTGCCGGAGTGCGAGCGGATCCTCCGCGAGGTGAATGACGATGCCAAGCTGTATGTGGACTGCATCTACCACAATCTGAGCCCAAAGCAGGTAATCATTTTCGATGATCTCGTAGAGATGGGTTACACTGTGGTGCGGGATCGTTGGCTTACTAAGGAGGAGATTTGCTGTGCCTACGGCAAGTTGGCCAAAATCCACGCAATAAGCATGAAAATGATAAACGAGGTGAGAGATCCTTTAAATCTTTATGACTTTAATGTGTTGCCTTCCTTAAACAATTATCTTATCAAATACTTTCTCCTTTTACGCAGCGTCCGGATTACCTAAAGGACTTCAAGATCGGAATGTGGGATATGCCCGGTCTGATGGATAGTCCCATTGTTAACGGCGGAATGGCTCCGTTTCTTGAATTTTTGGCGGGCAATGCTGAACTGAAAAAATACCAGGCATACTTTGAGAAAATAAAACTTCATTACAAAGACCGAATTCAGGAGGTCGTTCAGGGATATCGTACGAATTCCCAGTCAGAGGAATACTATGTGCTCTGTCATGGGGACTACCACAGTCGGAACATGATGTTCAAGCACAACAAGGAGACCGGTGCCTTCGAGGACTGCATGTTGCTAGACTACCAGACCTGCAATATCACCCCCATGGCCATGGATCTAATTTACTCCATTTACACAGTGATGGGGCCAGAGCAGCGAGCTGAGGAACTGGAGCAATTGCTCAAGTACTATTTTTCGGTTCTTCTGGAAACTCTGCGAAAGATTGGTTACCAGGGAAAATTGCCCACTCCCCTCGGATTCTGGGCGGAATTGAAGCGGCACAGATATTATGGTTAGCTGGAAACTCATTTGGTAAATATTATATTTTAATGATTTTGAATCACTTCTTTCTAGAGTTTCTCATGGTCAGCACATTCTTGCCCATTGATGTGGGTCTTAGGATTTATAACCTCGATATAGAGAAATTGCTTTACGAGGATGAAACTAGAAGGAAATGCTATCAATTAAAAGAATATGTCGAAGATGCCAAAAAGGTGCTGCAGAGATTCGAACGATCGGGTTACTTTGAGGAACTATAAAAAACAAATAAACTTTGGAATAATAATGTTTTTTTTTTATAAAAAGATATTGTTTTTTTTTACCTGCTGCATACAACAATTTTTTTTAGCAAAACGTAAATAATAAAATGTTTATAAACAGAGCAATTGCTTCTCTTCTTTACAGTATTAGGAAATATATTAGCTTTCTCTTCTCTTTAGGCCAGTTGACTCTCTTTGGGCAAACAATAAACCTGCGGATACTCTTTTCTCACAAAACAAAACTAAAACCTTTAAAGTACATTTGTCAACGCTCAAAGCTGTTTGTATCTTTAGAATTCCGAACTGAAATTCTCTGTTTGAGAGCCACTTAAAATGAATGCAATTGAATGAGCTTTGGCCAGTTGACTCTCTTTGGGTGAACGAAAGACAACAAATTAGTAATTGAAATGTCTGAAATTACTGATAAAATCGCGTACAACGAGGATGAGTTGGTGCCTCCTGAATGGTTAGACAAAAACTTCATAACGGATGTCTTGAGCACACATGAAAAGGCACTAGAACTCCAGGTGACCGATCTTAGCTTCTCGCCGGCATGCCTCAAGGGCGAGCATTATGCCAGCATCATGTTTCGGGCCAAAGTCAAGTATTCCACAGAAAAAGGTGACTTTGAAAAGTCGCTGATCGTCAAAACGATGCCCGAGGAGGAGGGTCACAAAAAGGATTTGATCGGCAATTCTCCGCTTTTCGAAACCGAGGTGGGAATGTACTCCAAGGTGCTACCCGAGTTTGAGAGGATCCTCCGCCAGGCGGGAGATTATACAAAACTGTGTGCCGATTGCATATATCACAGTCTAGAACCGCGAAAGATACTCATCTTAGAGGATCTCAAGGAGACGGGTTTTTTTGTGCTGAGGGAACGAGAGGCCTCGGACGATGAAGTGTCTCGTGCCTACTACAAACTAGCCAAGTGGCATGCAGCAAGTCTTAAACTGCAGGAAGAGGTAAGTTGCTCGGGATAAAAATATTCAATTTTTCAATTAGTATTTCCTTTATAGCAACCACATTTTCTTAAGGACTATACCCACGGACTGTTGGAGATGCCGCAAGTCTTGCAGGAGCCCTTCATGAAAACTGGAATGCCTTATTTCGTGGAACTCCTCACCAAAGAGCCAGAGCTAAACAAATACAAATCATATTTTGAGAAAATAAAGCCTGACTTTCTGGAACGACTCACAGCAGAGTGGAAGAACCTTAGAGATAACCCCAAGAATGACGAATACAGGGTACTTTGCCATGGAGACCTTCACCTACTCAATATGATGTTCCAATACGAAAATGGTTGCTTCAAGGACTGCATGCTGCTGGACTTCCAGATCAGCCACCTCTTTCCCCTGACCACAGATCTGGTTTACTCGATATATATGTTTCTGAAGCCAGAGCATCGTTGGAAGTTTTGGGATGATTATATAGATTATTACCTATTCATTTTCACAGAAACTCTTGTGAAAATCGGTTACAGGGGTGATTTGCCCGACCAAGATGGAATTTGCATAACGCAGCACAAATATTATGGTTAGTTCTCTGTTTTATATATCTTGCATTAATATTTTACAGGTTCTCACTATTAACTTCTGCAGAGTTTTTTTTAATCACCACATTTCTGCCTTTGATGTGGGCTCTTAAGGAAACTTCTGCCGACTTTGGTGAACTCCTTCAGGATGACGAAAGACGGCGGAAATGCTATAACTCAAAGGGTTACATAAAGGATTTAAAAATAATACTGGCTCGATTGGAATTATTTGAATACTTTAAAGACACCTAAATTGATTGCATTCCTTAGAACTTAAACTTAAACTATGTAATATTCAAGCTAAAAGTTAATAAAGAAAACAATATAAATATATATCGACTACAAAGCAAAATAAAGTATTAAATATAAAATATCTGCAATAAGGAGAAATTGGGGATATTATTTCATATATGTTAATGTTATTTAACTGCTGTAATTTCTGTATGTGTAGAAGTTATTTTTCGCTTAAACTAATCTTTGTTGATTGAACTGCAAACACTTTACAATTTCATAAACAATTTCAAGCTCTTGCATCTGAATAGCTATAGCTTTTGCAAAGCTCACATTTGTTACGTTTCAAATTGAAATATTCTCTCTTGGAGTCCATATAAGCTAATGCTGTGGGTGAGATTGTTTCAGTTCGTTCTCTTTAGTAATAGGAAGCACAAAACTTTGTCAACAAAATGCCAGATAACAACGAAAACAGCCAATTCAACCCCGACGAACTGGTGCCGCCCAAATGGCTGAACAAAAACTTCATCACAGAAGTTCTCCGAATCAATGAAAAGGCACCTCAACTCAACGTAACCGATCTTTACCTCTCACCGGCTTGCCTGAACGGTGATCACTATGCCAGCATTATGTTTCGGGCCAAGGCTAAGTATTCCACAGAGAAAGGGGACTTTGAAAAGTCCCTGATAGTCAAAACGATGCCCGTTGAAGAGGGACAGAAGAAGGAGTTGATCGGGAGTTCCTTTATTTTTAAGACGGAGGTGCGAATGTACTCCGAGGTGCTGCCTGAGTTTGAGAGGATCCTTCGCCGGGCAGGAGACCGTACAAAGCTATTTGCGGATTGCCTGTACTACAGCCTAGAGCCGCAGCAGGTCCTGATATTCGAGGATCTGGTGGAAAGGGATTACTTTTTGCTGAGGGATCGCGAATCAACCCTGGATGAGGTGCAGCGTGCCTACTTTAAGCTCGCCAAGTGGCATGCAGTCAGCCTGAAAGTGCAGCAAGAGGTGACCAACTCAACAGGTATTTAAATCACTTTTACTTAATATTTGAATTTCCTTTATTTTCAGCAACCGGATTTTCTCAAAGGCTTAAACCACGGACTGTTTGAGATACCGAATATCATGGAGGAAACATTTCTGAAATATGGAATATCCTATTTCGTGGAACTTTTGAACGAGAAGCCCGAACTCATTAAGTACAAACCCTTCTTCGAGGGCATCAAGGCAGATTACGTACAAAATTTAAGGGCAGAGTGGAAGAAGCTAAGGGAAACTCCCAGGAATGACCAGTACTGGGTGCTCAACCATGGCGATTTCCATCTTCGCAACATGATGTTTAAGTACCAAAAGGAGTCTTTCGAGGACTGCATGCTGCTGGACTTCCAACTCAGCAGTCTTTTCCCCCTAACAATCGATCTGATTTACTCCAAATATCAGCTCTTGGGGCCCGAGTATCGCTGGAAGCATTGGGAAGATCTGATGAACTATTACTACTTTGTCTTCGAGGATGTTCTCAAGAAAATCGATTACAAGGGGGAAATGCCCACCCAAGCGGGTTTCTGGCAACGACTTCGTCAGCACAAGTATTATGGTAAGTTTATTTTTAATGTATTCATATCTGTTCTATACTTTTTCTGATTCCTCCAGAGATCTTCCTGTTGAGCACCTTCCTGCCCATGCAGTGGGCTTTAAGGGATAAATGTGTCGACTTCAGCGATATCCTGGAGAATGAGCAAAAGCGAAAGAATCTATACTTTTCTGAAGGTTACATTAAGGATGTGAAAATATTGCTGGCTGGATTTGAAAAGTTGGGCTACTTCAAAGATAGTTAAGTACTAAAATATGATAAGATTGTAAAGACTTTTATAGGTATTAATATATTCTATAAACAATTGTACAAACATTTAAATCTTGCATTTAAAAATCGTATTAATTCTTTACCAAGAGACTCCATAAATGATATTCTCAATTGGATAACAAACAACCCAAACTTTGCATTAATATGTGTGTCGTCAACTCACATGAACAAATGTTTTGAAAAAAAAACATAAAATTTTTAGCTCATTTGAATCGCTAATTTCCATCTCACTATGGCCACTGAGCTGGAAGTCTGATGAATGAGAATTATTTGCGTGTTCCTAATTATAGAACCACTGTTGCGGGCAATTAAAGCCCCATTTATGACGCAGCCTTAGTTTCGCTCAATGCCAAATGTGTTTGGTGTGCCATTATCATTCCCAATGCTATCGACTGATTAAATATAAACAAATAATAGGCCGAAGATAAAGTGTGGGGGAAAATCAAACGTAGTCAACAAGTGTGTAGAGAATTTTGCGGTTACTATTTAGAGGTGTGAATCGGAATATTCGAGCCCCAATTCGTACTCATGCATGATTAGCACTACGTTTTATTTGTGGCAATTAATTAATAATTACTCAAGTGATAACTGCTAAAGAAATACTCATTGCGGTTGACAGCTAAATACGTCACTATTTTCTGATTTTACGGCCACAAAAAACTCTCAGATTGTATAGTATAGTTCGCACTCTAATAAAACTTTGTTGGCATACAAAGTTTTCTCTTTCTGAAGCTAAAAAACCCCCAAGTTCAACGCGTGTGTACTGAAATTAAGCCAGTCATCATGATTCGTTGTTACGTTCATAACAAGCTAAATAGATACAATAGACTTTTGCAGACTTCTATTTAAATTAAATAAAAACTTGTATTTATTTTGCTTGCTCTTATGATATATGATATCACAATAAATGGACTAAATTCTAATCAGGTTCATGAATCGAACCTACGCGGACTTCAATAGTCCCTTGTTATCGAAAAACGGCATCAGCACTTTCATGGCATTGGCATAGTAAGGATTGATGAAGGTCCTGTATCGCAGGGCATCGGCCTCGGGTCCTGGGGCCATCATCATTTTCATATTAGCATCCTTGTCGGTGGGTAAGAGAGTGGCCACCATTACTCCCATGGCGGTGAGGGGTCCTGAAGGGAAATAATTAAAGGTCATGTTTAGAAAGCATACATTTTGGAGTGTAAAAAAATACTCCTACTCGAAAAATTGTATAATTATTGTAATATTTACATTTTTTAAACATAAACACCTGCATTTTAATAAGTTGAATTTCGAGTATCTATCGATCTATTTAATTGATATATTTGCCATAAAAAAACTCACCAAAGAATCCATATTTCAACATCATGACATGGATATCCCTCAAGGATGGAATGGGCTTTGAGTACTTCAGGAGCTTCAGGCACTCGGCCAAGCGTTCGTGATAGATCTGAATAAAATGGTCAAACTCCTTGACCTTAATATCCAGAGCGGCGGAGGTGGTGATCAGGTACCACAGATCCTGGGCTGGAGTGCCCCACTTGCCGATCTGCAAATCCACAAAGATGGTCCTGTCGATCTCGCCGTTGTCTTTGTAGTTGAACATTATGTTGTTGGACCAGCAGTCGCCGTGGTTAAGCACATTGAACTCGCTCTCGTCCACCTGGTTGATTTGCAGGGCTTCCTCGAACACCTCCATCGGACTCCACATCTTGGCGATGTACTTGTCGGCGTGCTCCATTCCCCACTCGCCCATCGCCTTGAGGAACTGCACCTGGCGCATCTCACCCAGCTTCTCGAAAATATCGCGGCTCTGCTCGTTGTACATGGACATGGAGTACATCTGATCGAAGGGACCATTAATTTCCCTAACCAGAACAGAGGCGGCATGGAACTCGGCCAGTTTCTGGAGCACTTGTCGCATGTGAGCCATGTCGAAGCCTTTAAGGCGATCGGCGTTCTTGAAGTGCTGACGACTTAGATCCTCAAAGACCAGGGTAATAAGTTCAGCCGTGGTTTCCACATGGAGGCACCTGGGCGCCAGTTCAATGTCCACGCCAGCCTCCTTGTAGAGCTTCACAAACTGCGGTATGTGGACCTCGTACATTTTCTTTTCTTTGGGAAACAGACCCATGCCAGCGACAACATCTGCACCACTGTCGGCCTCCAGCATGGTCTTGAGAATGTAACTGATTTTTTTTTCGCTGCCGTCTAAAAAATAATATTATCAAAAATAAATTATCAAAAATAAATAACAAATAAATAGAAATATTAAATTTAAATAAATAATAACAATCTCTTTAAATTAATTGAAATACTTGTGTACCTTTTAGCAACACATCCACAATAACCCTGATCATAATCGAGGTGTAGTTCTCCCCAGGCGCTGTGGCCGCAATTGGCACAAAGTTGACGATTTTGTCGAAATTTGAAACATCCTTTTCGAGAATCGGCAGGAAGTAGTCCTCGTTGACCCACTTGGGGATGTGCAAATACTCATTGGGATTGACGGGCTTTTCCGAGCTGCTGTTCGGCGACATTCTGAGGCGGCTGCAATCAGAAAAGTCAATTAATTGTCAGACAGCGGATATGATCAACGGACCCAAGATCAAAGCAATTAAAACTATTTTACAAAAAGAGAAAACTCGACACGTGGGAACAAAGTCTAAAATTGACAACTTTCTTTTTCACTTTATTTTAAAAATAGATAATAAATCATGCTTTTACACTATTATTATTTGAAGCTTGTATTTACATAAATTATAAACTGGTATACTGATGGGTTCAATCTCTTTTAAAACCTTGTAAAAAAATATTTATTTATCAATATTTCAAAATTTAAAACTACAAATTTTTCTTTCATTTTATTATTAAATAAAAAAAGCGTTAATCAAAAGTTTGCCTTTGTTTTCAGCTGAGTCAGCATAACAAAGTATATTTTAACTTGAACTCATAGATGAACTGTTTCCACAAAATTCGTTTTTTATGACGTTTATAAAGCTCTGATTGACATCACTTGATTGCACAGCAATTTCATTTAAATAAGATTTAAATTCCAAGCACTGCGTAAATTGCACTTAAAATATTCAAGAATTTAAATAGATTCTAAGAGAATTTCCGCATGCAATTTAAGTAGAATTTCTCCTCAGAGATCGCCCACAAAATGAAAGGTTCCCTCAATTGTTATTTATTACTGACCGACTTTTTGAAGATAACTGAAATTGAATAAAGATTCTCTTGGAGAGGCGGAAACTTATGCGGCGTGTCCGGCAATTTCTAACGACAAACAAATACTGAACATTCCGCTGGAATCCCATTCATTTTTATACCCAAAGGCAGAGCGCGCGGCAAATGGAACGATTTGTGTGCGGCTCTCAGATAGCGTAAACGGGTTTAAGTCTAGGTATAAGTATCGATGGGGTGGGGTTGGGCGGTAGGAACCGAAATAAATAGAACAAAGTATAACAATGAAAACGCAAAATCGCTTCGTTTATCTTTGAACCCTAAAAACCTCACATCGTGACCCATTCGAAGCTATATTCAATAAGTGAAAATATTGGGAAATGTTTGATGTTTGTACAGCAGGCAGCCAATCGTTATCATTAGTGGGTGCAGGTAAGAGTCTTAATTTCTAAAACAAAAAGATAACGCTTTAGATATTTGGATATGTTATAGATATAAACTAGAATTGTTGCTAAAAGTTAAAAGAGCTGTAGTACATTTAGACCAACCATGTTTAAGGCCCAATAAATTTACACTCGCTTTATTTTTTACAGTTTTAGATAAAGTTTTGCAAAGGTCATGTTATATTACTTCGATTTTATTGAGTCTTTTATTTCTTTCAAAAATGACTAAAAACTAAGACTTCAAAATAC
This sequence comes from Drosophila mayri, assembly GCA_008042485.1. NCBI lineage: Eukaryota > Metazoa > Arthropoda > Insecta > Diptera > Drosophilidae > Drosophila > Drosophila mayri. The sequence goes on along the minus strand of VNJN01006874.1, from coordinate 17,415 downwards.
CCTTTCTATCGAAAAAGGGCAGCAATTGTCGCATGGCCTTAACATAATAAGGATTTGTGTAGGTTTTGTAGCGGTAGGCCTCAGCATCGGCACCTGCAGCCGTCATCTGTTCAATATTCGAGTCCTTGTCGGAGGGCATGAGAGCGATCATCATCACTCCAGTGGCTGTGTGGGGGCCTGTAAATTAAGTTAAAAAAGTATAGTCACAAAAATAAATACCAGTTACTACCCCAAAATCCGTATTTGATCATCATCACGTGCAAGTCCCTCAGAGTGGGTATCTTTTTTGAGTAGTTCAGGAGCTGCAGGCACTCGGTAAGGCACTCGTGATAGATCTGTATAAAAAGGTCAAACTGCGAGACCTTAATGTCCAGCGAGGCGGATGAGAGGATCATGTACCAAAGATCTTGGGCGGGAGAGCCCCACTTGGACATTTGTAGGTCCACAAAGACCGTCCTGTCGATCTCCCCGTTATCCTTGTAGCTGAACATGATATTATTCGACCAGGCGTCGCCATGGTTTAGCACATTGAAGTCGCTCTCGTCCACCCTACTCATGCGAAGCCCATCCTCGAAACTTTGCGTGGGCGTGGGTAACTTTTTGATGTATTTCTCCACATCCGAAATGCCCCATTCCTTCATTGCCTTGAAATAAGAGGCATCCTTTTTCTCCCATAGAGGGATAAACATCTCCCTGTTTGCCTCCACAAAGATGGAATGAATGTAACGCTCCGCGTAGGGTCCATTTATGGCTTGATTCACAGCCGAGGCTGCATGGAGTTCTGCCAATTTCCGGAGGACACAACGAATATGCGGCAGGTCAAAGCCTTTGAGCCGATCAAAGTTCTGGAAATTCTGACGACTCAGGTCCTCGAAGACCAGGGTAATCCTCTCCGGGGTCTCCTCGATGTGCACACACTTGGGGGCCAGTTCGATTTCCAAGCCAGCCTCCTTATAGAGCTTCACAAATTGGGATCAGGATCACGGTACATCTCTTTCTCCTTGGGAAATAGGCCCATCTGATCAACCATGGCTCCGCCCTTGTTAATGTCCAGTGCGGTTTTCAGTATGTAAGAAATTCGCTGTTCGCTGCCATCTAAATTGAAGTTAGTTTAACAACTCCTAAGAACTTGATGGTGATCCTCTGCTCACCTTTCACTAAAATATCAATCACAACCCTAACCATAATCGAGGTATAATTCTCCCCAGGAGCCGTGGCTGCAATCGGGGTGAAGTTAACAATTTTTTCGAAACCTTTGACATCTTTCTCCAGAATGGGCTGGAAGTAATCCTCATTTATCCATTCAGGTATGGCCAGATGTTCGTTGGGATTAATTGGTTTCGGCGGCATGACTTCACTATAATCAACCAACTGATTGAGCAAACAATTAAGAAGATTTCTGTAATTCACTAACCAAAAGAAGGGATATTTAACTTGCGGCAAAGGAAAATTAAATGCGGTTAGTTTACTAGGAAGAGAAAAAGTCAACTAAAAACGACTCTGACTTCGTTCTGGGTTAAGTAGTGAAAAATCTAAGAGTAATGATTACAAGTAGCTTTTTAAGGAGTTGATTTAATCAAGCAAAGATAGAAATGAAAAGGAAAACGAATATTTAATCTTTAAGTATCTAGCACTTAAAAAGAAAGTTGGGAGAAATATATTTCATTTTAGAAAAATGTTACTCACAGCCACTAGGGAACAAAGTTTAATAGGGTTTGCATTGTAATTGATATGACCAAATGATAAGGAATATAAAACGAATCGATTGCTGCAGTTATCTAACAACAATCTGCCATAATATTACTTTTATTATCCGCCTGTAATTTAATACGTATGTACACATGCGATCTCCAAACACAAACCGACAATTGTTGTCCAACAAATTAATTAAAATTCCGCACAGACCCCGGCCTTTAAATTGTTGCTTCTATATATTTATATATGTATATGATTTTTAAATATTTTCAGCTGCCAGCTGTTAATTAAAGCCGCCCAGTCATCCCACATCGGAATAATTGAAGCTAGTCCAATTTCTGGGAGCGTGCCGAATTTGCTGTTGCTCGACGTAGTTTCTGATAGTAAACATAATCAATTTGAGTTAGTTTGTCGTCAGCGATTAGGTCCCATATGCAAACGTAAACCGAGGCGAAACATTTGAAATTGTGCTAAAAAAGAACGTAGCGCCATGACTTTTCAATAAGAAATCAATTTAATCAATTGCGATAAGGGTGAGGTAGTAGAGTTGATTAGGCCTTTGGTTGCTAAACAGACGATGCCCCCAAAATAGCTGGGAGCCCATGAATACTTCTGCCATTTATTAAGGTATTATCTGACTCATTTCAATCGATGACGACACAATCAAAACAAAGTCATAACATAGTTTAGTCACTCTTTAGAATATTTATTTTAAATTTATATAGATATACCCAATCATTTCCAATTAAGCAGAGATCGCTGCTCCATCCAGGGTAGAATCTCCTTCATAGCCTGGATATACTTGCGATTGGTGAACATGGAACATTTCATTTTCGAGGCATATCGTTCGTTCACCTCGTCCTCGAATTGGTTCATCATAGTTATGGGCAGGACTCGGGTCACCACCACATAGGCTGGGGTGGGAGTAAACTCTGTTAAAGGGAAATCTTTTACTAACAATAATGAGCATACCAGCCAGGCCATGCTTGGAGAGACTCTCACGAATATTCTCGAGCTCTGGCAGAGTTTTGCCATATGCCAGGATCTTGAGACTATTCATCAAGTGGTAGAAGTAGTACTGCACCATATTGTCAAACTCGGCCAACTTAATGTCCTTTTCAGCCGACGACAATATGGTGTAGTAAAGATCATTGGCCTGTATTTAAAAAAAAATATGAATCGAGAAAGAGAAGCAATAAAATATATACAAAGACCCTACCGGAGACCCATACTTGACCACCTGAAAATCGAGCAGTGCCGTGTCCACCACATTGCCCTGATCGTCGAGCTTAAACATGGCATTGTTCGCCCAGCAGTCGCAGTGGTTGAGGACATTGAACTGCTCCGAGTTGGGGGCATGCAGTTCGAGTAGCTTGTTCACCAGAACCTCCTCCTTATCCACAAACTGCTTGTGGAAGTGGTCACCAATGCGCAAACGCCGAAGCTGCGACAGGAAGGCTTCCGGATTGTTTAACTCCTGAAGAATGTCTTGGTTGGCATTTGTGTAGATGCCGTTTGTCAGGAGCTTCTTGAATTCGCCGTTCCTTTCCACATGCACAGCGGAAGCGGCATGGAACTGGGCCAGCTTCCGCAGCACCAGCTTCAAATACTCCAAGTTAAAGCCCTGGCTACGCTCCACATTGAGGTAGCCCCTGGCCTTGAGGTTCTCCATCAGGATGTAGCGCACCCCGATGCTGCGATCCAGCTTGAAGACACGCGGACCGAAGGACACCTTCTGGCCCGCTGCCTTAAAGAGCTGCTCGAATCTGGGCAGGATGTTGTGGTAGACGTATTGTTCCCGCACGAACATTTTAAGCTGGTTCATAGTCTTGATCTGGAAATTGTTCCCATGCTGTGCCTTTAGCAGGAAGGACAGCCTCTTTACCGAATTGTCGCGCTGCTGAATCTTCACCTGGATGGGCAGCAGGATGGTGCAGTTGCGAAACTGAATGTGATGGACGTTCGGCAGGACCGCCACAATGCGATCGCCGCTGTTCACATAAGACTGAACAGCCTGTCCTAGGGACAGGCCAGACACCCATTCGGGGATTTTGGGTGCTTTCATCGTCAATTTATTGCCTTCAATTTGGACAATTTTACAGATATTTCTGATTAATATTTAAAAGGAGAATCGATTGAACTATAAGATAAAACTTAAAGGTTTATTAAATATATAGATGTAAAGAATAAAATAGTTTCAAAAGGATATGTGATTAGAAAAACTGCAATTTAGTTTTTTGTATTTTATATTTATAATTTATTTATAATTTGTTTCTGTTTTGAAAAGGGATAAATATTAAAATTAAAATTCCAATGCAAAGAATTCGCATTCATTTTAATTACTGAAAATAAAATGATAAAATTTCATGGACAAAATAAATATTTAATCGCTAGTCAAAGGTTATTTTGAATATAATTAGATATTTATTTGGCTGCGAAAACAAATTTGCTGGTGAAGCAATTAAATAAGCATTATTATAGCCCGTAATTGGGGGAGATAATCACTTCCAGTCGAGCAGGCCGCGGTTGTCCAACCATGGCAGCACCTCCGTCATCACCTGGACGTACTTGGGGTTGGTGAACATGGCGTTCTTCATCTTGGACTCGTCGCTAATGTAGCTCTCTAGATTGGCATTGTTTGTCTTGTCCAGCATCACGACAGGCAGCACCTTGGACACCACCATATAGGCTATGGAAAAAAAGTTGCTAATAAATTATATTGTATTTTTATATTTATTATATTTATATAAGCTCACCAGCCAATCCATTGCGGAAAAGGGCCGCATGCAGGTTCTTCAACTTGGGCAGGGGTCGGTGGTACTGAAGAAGCTTCAGGTTCTCCAAAAGATTATCGAAATAGTATCGCACCAGATAATCAAACTTGGCCGTCTTCAATTCTGGGGCAGCCGAAGACAAGATCAAGTAGTACAAATCATTGGCCTAAATATGAATTAAAATGAATTTAGATCAAAGTTTAACGAAGTTTTATTTAGAAATATCTGCCTTACCGGACTGCCGTACTTTCCCACTTGAAAGTCCACGAACAGGGTCTCCTTAATGATTCCAAAGGCATCGTACTGGAACATAATGTTGTTCGCCCAACAGTCGCCGTGGTTGAGCACATTGAACTCCCTGGGATTGTACTGCTGATCCTGCAGGAGACGATCCACCAGATAGTCATCGCTATCAGCCTATAAATAAATGTGGAACAATGTTTATAACAACATTGCTTAAAGAAATCATTCACAGAAAAGGGTACGAGGATATTCTCACCAACTTCTCGTACAACTTTTCGGCATTCTTCCACTTCTTAAGCTGGGCCAGAAAAGCCCCTGAGGCATTAAACTCCTGCAGCAGCTTGCGATTGGCCTCGCTGAACACGCCCACGGTGAACTCCTCCGGGAAGAGGCCATGATGCTCCACATAGCAGGCAGAGGCCGCATGGAAAGCAGCCAGCTTCTCCAGCGCCTTTTGCATATGAATCAAATCCAAGCCGGCCAGACGATTCGCGTTCTTAAAGCCCTTGAGGTGCAGATCATCTAGCAGAATGTAGTCCACGCCCGGGTCGCGATCCACCTTGAACGCCCGAGGAGCAAACTGGATGCGTTTGCGAGCATTGGCATACAGCTTCTCGAACTTGGGCAGAATGTTGTGGTACATTTGCTCCTCCTTCTGGAAGAGCTTCAGCTTGTCCAGGATGGCGGCCATCACTTCGTTGTTGTGCTGGGTCTTCAGGACAAAGGAGAGGGTTTTGATGCTGTGATCTGGCCAGAAGGAAAATTGATTATAATAAATGTGGAATTATCCTGCTGAGTGAGACTTACCAATCAGCTCTACGTCTACACGCAATCGCAGGATTTGGGAGGAGTAGTTCTCACCCTCGCTGCTGCCCTTCACTGCAGTCACCTCAGAGATATTTTCATTGATACCGACTTGCTCATTAACTGCCTTTTTCAGTGTAATGTTGGGAACCCATTGGGGCAAGTCCTCGGCAGGTATGCCATTGTGTCCATTAGTTGCCTCCGGCATGATGAATCTGAGATACGAAAATACAGAAATAATATTTATTTACTCTAATTTGAAACTGTCGAACTGATAACAGCGAAGTGCACGAAGTACGACCACTCAAATGTTAACGGGGACAACGGGTCATATACATAACGTTTATTAGGCATAATCAAACATAGGTGGAGCCAGTGTGCTTGCCGTCGAAGGTGCACTCTATTTAAATATTTTATTAATGATTATCAGGCCAACCCAAGCTGATAAAAATCTCTTGATAAATTTGTATATTTTTAGAAATTGCATCAATACTTTCTAAAACCATCTTGAGTGTTATAAGTGGATTTTGGTTCAATGAAAAATACCCGAAACACTTTATAGCAGCAGTTAAATGCCAAAAATAAATGCAAGCCTCATTTTAGTCATTATATAATATTTATAGATTTTAAATTAATAATTCCTTGATAAATTCATTTCACTTACAAGGAAATCAAATCTTTGCTTCTTCAGTTATGACTCATCCAAGTACACAGACCCACTATTTATATTCTGGAGTGTTTTTTAATCGAATTGTTGCAATGCCTGATAACGTTAGAAGCACTTTTGATCAATTGGTTGCTTTTATCAACGCCATATAAGGAAAAACTATACATATTCGCCATGCAAATCATCATTAATATAGGAAACGAGTAAGTGATTTATTAAATTCGGCTAACTTCCTATACAGGTAATTACCGAACTTTTGTGGGGTTTTCATTGATTAGGCAATTATCTGGGCAATCGCCATTTAATGAAGCAAAATCGTAAATCAGGTCACATGTCAGTTAATGGAACACACACACCTGCTATGGCATTACGACATAGCGACTGGCCTAATCCCAGATAATACCTGTGGACGGGATGGATTTCAGCAATGCAGGATTCGGGAACTATTCTCACTATTCTCACTTGATATAATTTTATTTATTTAATTCACAGCTCAGAGCCAACATTGTTCTAATACTAAACTTTCTGATGGTAAAAATTTTCGTTTTATAGCACTTTGAAAATTGGTCAAAGCATAGAGACTGATTCCCCGAAACGGTGACAAACCTTTCTCCTTAATTGGTAAACTCGTGGAGCGCTCCGTGGGTGACTGCAGGCCGCGGCAACTGACGAGTGGGAAATACGAGCTGCGATACTCGGGACCAGAGCTGTTGCCCCGATTTGGCTATGGGCCAAAGAAATTCCTTATCACCTGCATTCGATTCAAGTTTATTTTGTAATTCAGCTCGCCAAAACCGGCAAAAAAAAAAGGAACAACAAAACAGGAATACAGTAGAGGGTGGCAGTGGCAGTGGCTGGGTGGCAATTCCCATTGGCAAGAGCGGGCAGGCGATAGTGAGCCGATGATATGGCAGCAAACGCCGTCTATTGTTTGATTGATAACAAGGCCCACCGAAAACAGTTTCTTGTTTCTTGTTTCCACCTATGATTCCAATCCCGCCACTTTATCGACCGTCCGTGTTCCTCTTTGCTTATGGCATTCGCTCTAATTATTTCGTGATTCCTTATTAATTGCTGTTTGCGAGCATGACATGTGACGGGTGGGTAGATAAATGTATCTACATATTTTTGTATTTATATAGTTTAGACCCCTTTCGTTATTGATCAGAAACTCCAGCGCACTCAATATATTATTATTAAATCATTATCAAAGCCCACTAAATATGGGCATAAGTATGGAACGATTTGACTTTAGGCTCGATTGACATTTTAAAAGTTGTGTATCTTTTAATAGGTAATAGTTTATTGTTGTATTGTTCTAAACATTTCATTGGGTAATTTAAAAATCATATATTTATGGAATGTACTTCAGAAACACTTCAATTCGCATACTAAAATGTCATAGATGTATACATTGTGGCAATTGTTAGTATAAATGAATAAACATTTTTTGAATATTAATAAATTTTTTAGTTTTATTAGCACATGATAAATTTTAATAAAATTAATTTAATTAATTAAATAAGGGTCCATTTATATAGAATAATATATTTAAACTGTCCAATTGGCATATATATATATGATTTTTGGTTTGACATTTACATATAAAATACTAAGTTGAAATCTAATCAATTACTTTTGCTACCAATTACAATTACCAATAACACATAAAATTTATTTTGAGTTGCCATGTTAAACCATTAACCATAAAGTTAATACATTTTCATTTTTCCTGCAATTTTTAATTGATTTTAGGAAACAAATTAAAACTGCAATGCACCGCGATTATTCAGCCAGGTGAGGATGGCGCTAACATGCTTCTTGTAGCGAGCATTCGAGTACATTGCCATCTTGAGCCCATCGCCAGTATCCGATTCGGTGATAAAGTCGGTAAGATTGGCGTCCTCGGTGCGATCGAGTAAAACCGGTGGGCAGAGAATAAGGACAGTGTGGTAGCCTGAAATCGAAATATATAGAATATAATATTACTACCAATAGATTTCCAGATAGAGAGAGCTTTTTCCCTTACCAACTCGTCCATATTTCAGCAACTGAGTGTGCAGGAACCGCAGCGAAGGGGTCTTCCCCGGGGGATACTTGAGCAGAGCCAAGTGCTCTATCAGTTCATTGTGATAGTATTTGATGAGGTAATCGAACTTGCACAACTTTATGTCGAATTGCGTGGACCCCAAAAGGAAATATAGAAGGTCATGGGCCACGCAGGTGACCTTGGGCAGCTGCAGGTCCACAAAGTAGGTCTCCGCTGGTTCCGGATTCTCGCCCTCATACCGGAACATGATGTTATTCGTCCAGCAATCACCGTGATTCAGAGCATTGAAGTCCTCGGGATCGGGCTTGTTCATTGCAAACATCAATTCCACTATTTTGGGATGGATCTTGTGCTGTAACCAGAGTTCATTAGGCAAATAATCTTAAAATTGAGATGATTTCCCACTTACCACCGCTTCGCTGTATTCCTCGTAGCCCTCGTAGAGGGGCAGGCACTTCAGGAAATACTTTCCCAGAGTCTCGGCCACCTGCTCGATGTTGTCTTTCATGGTGTCAGCATAAGTCGGCTGCAGATAGTTCTGCGTGTACGGACCCTTCAAGTGGAGCCTGTTGGCCGAGGCAGCGTGCCACTGGGCCATCTTCTTGAGAACACCCTTGGTGTGAGCCATGTCCAGGCCCTTCAAACGATCCACATTTTTAAAGCCAAACGGTTTGAGATCCTGCAGCAGGACGTACTCGTCGGGAGCTTGAATTTCGTAGGCCTTGGCTCCGAACTGAACCTTTAGGCCCGCGTCCTCGTACATCTTCTCAAGCTCGGGAACCACCTGCAGGAAGACATCCCGCTCCACCGCGAACATATTGTTCTTCTTCAAGATTTCGCGGTACATCTCGAAGTCGTGCGGCGTCTTCAACATGTAGCTCACCTTCTCGATGACGTGATCTAATGGTGGAGTTCTAATGATTCTTCACTTTTCTTTGTTTGCCACATCTACGTAGCAAATCCATTTAGTATGACTCACTCTTGAGTTCGACTTCGAAGTGTAGGCGCAGCATGATGGTGGAGTAATTTTCTCCCGGCGTGAGACCGGCCACCGGCTGGAAGCTCTTGATTCCCACATACTTGTCTCCAAAACGCTCCGACACCACTTTCTCGAAGAGATCTGCCTTCAGCCAAGCGGGCACTGGAACAGTGGCGGCCTCGTCCGTCATTGTATAAATACTGAAGGCGGGTTTGCCGGCTGTTTGTATTTTATATTGATTTTGAGGGAGCTTTTGCCCCGTCTATCTCTGTTTTTTTGTAAATAATAAAGTATATATTCTTATAAACCATAGCTTATGCCGATCCGAAAGCTCGAAAAGAGAGCCCTCTCCGAAGAACTTGCTTCCAGAGGTAAAGAGAGTGGCACCTATACTATACATAGCCATACATTCGGACCACAACAAATCTACACACATGGTTTGGGGCAATATATAAAATTTGTATTATGATTGTGTCCATAAAACCATGTTTGGGTTGTCTGCCAGAAAAATATACATTAATTGAAGCTATAATTGAAAACACAGAAATTAGTTACAAAACGGAATATGATAACTACATATATATATATATTTTGATGATGCCTTCCATTTATTTTCAAAAATGTATTATTTTTGTAAGAGTAAGTTGGCTGAGCTCTCTAACAAACGTTTATATAAATACATACATATAAAGAGCTTCCTGTGCCGATCAATTTCACAAACCTAAAGAGACTTTTCGTCACCTTAACTTGATTTTCCCAAGTAAATTTTTTATTACCTTATCAAAAAAAAAACATTTACGGCTTCTTAAGGGTTTCGAATGATATTTGCTTTATCTTATGGGAGTCAAACTTGAGTTCTTATTACTACAGCGACCACAAATTATGTAAGTAAAATAAAAGATAAAGAATTTGGCTTTTACGTTAACTATTCCAATGCTCCTCGATGTTGGAGCCATGGTAAAAGGATATTAATATGCCTGAGGAACCTGGGATTCTCGTATAACGATGTCTTAAAGGCAGAGTCATCGTCAGCTAAGACTTGTTCAATATCAGCCCCGTCCTTGGGATCCAGCAGAACAAATGGCATTATGGTACAGGCGCATACGAAGGCTAAAAATAATGCGATTAATTGAGAAGTGAGAACTTAAAACTAAGAGCCAAACACTCACCCCATGCATTGTATTTGGAGAGAGTGTCTCGAATACTCCTCAAAGTGGGCAGGGTTTTGGAGTACTTGAGCAGCTTTAGATGCTTGACCAACTCTGAATGATAGAACCAAATGAAGTAGTCAAATTTCGCTATCTTCACATCCAAACTTGTGGAGGACAACAGGAAGTAGTACAGATCCTGGGCCACCGTGCCCCACTTGGGCAGTTGCAGGTCGACGAAGTACGTGTCCAAGATCTCGTTCTTCTCGTTGTACTGGAACATGATGTTATTGGACCAACCATCGCCATGATTAAGGGCATTGAACTCGTCAGGCTTTGCATTATTTAGGTCGTTTACAATATCCAATAACTTGTCGGCTGCGAATTGCTATCACAAATAATAACGATAACAACAAAATGGAAAACTCAATATGAAAAGTTTACCCACCAAATCCTTTACATAAGCCTCATAACCCTTGACCAGATGCACGTTATTTAGAAAAACCTTAATGTTTTTATTACAAAAGGCATCCACGATGTCCTCGTTTTTCAGAAAACCCTTGGTAAACTTCTCCTCGTAAGGTCCTTTAGTCTCCACGCGAACAGCAGACGCTGCATGCCATTGGGCCATTTTCTTCAGGACACTCTCAGTGTGAGCCTGATCCATGCCCTCGAGCCGATTCACATTCCTAAAGCCTCGTGGCCTAAGATCCTCCAGAAGGACATGGTAATCACTGACAGGAATCTCGTAGGCCTCGGCACCGAACTTCACCTCGAGACCAGCATCTCGATACAGCTGCTCCAGCTCGGGAACCACTTCCAGATACATTCCAAGTTCCACATCGAAGATGTTTGACTTTTCGATCACCTTGCGATAGGCCTCCGATTGGTGGGGAGTCTTCAGCATGAAAGCCTTGGTGACTTGGGATTTATCTGAGCAATCTGAATATATAGATTATCCAGACAGGCAGTGAGATTAGGGACCAACCTTTGGTTTCCACATCCAGCTCTACTCTCAGCATTATGGTGGCATAGTTTTCGCCAACAGGGACACCTGCTTTGACCCTCAATGCCTTCGTCGCCTTGTAGTCCTTGACATCCTTTCTGAGTAGATCCTCAAAGGCTTCTGCCTTTAGCCAGTCCGGAATTAAGACTTTCCTCTGGTCAAGCTCATCTTCATTCGTCTGTGGCGGCATTGTCGATCTGTCTTGTTGAATTCCAAATACTTAATGAGAGCTCTGGCTGCGGGACATCTTTTTTATACACCCCACAGAAACTATAGAAGATGAGTCCGATAAATCTTATCTATAGCCATGCAAACAGTAGATTGTCTCAAATTCATTTGTGCAAATGTGACACAGCAGATTGTTACACCTAAAGATTAAAGGGAGGGTCTGTGATTAGTTTAAAGAAACAATCCCCACTCATTAGCATCTCAGCATTGCGCGACAGTTTCACAGATGTCAGAATACGACTGGAATAATAATAAGATTATCAGTAAATTAATTTCATTTATTTTTATTTTATTTAACAGTCTCGAATTTCACAATATTTATTTAAACCATTTGTGATGATAAACAGATAAATAATAAAGAATTAAGGAGGTTGTAATGCTGAAACATTTTCTACAATTATTATATAAAAAAAACATAGCAGTGACTGAGATAAATAATGATAATTAAAAGTAATCATCAGCTATCTTTTCCTTATATTTCTCACAATTTTTAATAAAAAGGAAATGTAGAAAATAAATATATCTCGACATGTTATAATAGGGAAATATATTTTTTAGGAAGCTAGCTAGAATATGAATTTTAAATTAATTTATTTTTAGTATAATCCATGTTATTTAATTGTTTGTCAGAATATTCAGCAACTCAGCACAAAACCCTTTTAAATCATATAGTAAAGGGCACAATCAGAGGAATGACAAACACTAAACCTTAAAATTTCCATTTAAAAACTTGTTTTATTTATTAAATAATCAAAATATTTAAAAACTAGATTATGCAAGAGCTCTAAAAGGAATTATGAATCTTATTCGAGGGCCCCTCTTTGCTGCAGCCAAGGCAGCAGCACCTCCATGTGCCTGCGATATCTGGGATTGGTGAAGATGGAGTTCTTAAAGCTCGAATCTTCGGCTGACATGATCTGATCGAAGTGTGCATCGTCTCTGGGATCCAGCAAAACGAATCCCATTATGCAGGCGGAACAAATGAAGCCTGAGATATATTTTGTTACGTGAGATATAAATCTCGAATGTTCAGAGGCAAAAACTCACCCCAACCACTATACTTGTTGAGAGCATCACGAATTCCTCTAAGAGTGGGCAGAGGCTTTGGGTACTTCAACAGTTTCAGATGCTTGACCAGCTCGGAGTGATAGAACCAAATTAAATAGTCAAACTTGGACGCCTTGATTTCCAAGCTAGTTGAAGAAATCAAAAAGTAGTACAGATCCTGGGCCACTGTTCCATATTTAGGGATTTGCAGGTCGACGAAATAGGTATTCAAAATCTCGTTCTTCTCGCTGTACTGGAACATAATGTTGTTGGACCAGCCATCGCCATGGTTAAGGGCATTGAACTCGTCGGCTTTTGGCAAGTTCAGATCGTTGACCACATCCAGCAACTTCTCGGAGACACTGTGCTGTAGCGGGATATACAGCGATAAGATACAGAAATCCACAGAAAGTCGCTAAGTTTGCCCACCAAATCTTTAAGATACGTCTCATGACCTTCGTACTGATCAATGTGTTTCAGCAGATTCTTGACGCTGCGATTACAGAATGCATCCACAATTTCCTCGGACTTAAAGAAGCCCGTGGTGTACTTCTCCTGGTAGGGTCCTTTGAGCTCCACGCGAACAGCAGAAGCAGCATGCCACTGGGCCAGCTTTCGGAGAACATTTTCGGTGTGAGTCTGGTCCAAGCCTTCGAGGCGATTGGCATTCCTGAAACCCCGTGGCTTAAGATCCTCCAAGAGGACATAATAATCGCTGGCCGGGATCTCGTAGATCTCCGCACCAAACTTCACCTCCAAGCCCACGTCCCGATACAGCTGCTCCATTTCGGGAACCACTTCCTTGTACATTCCACGCTCCACATCAAAGATATCCGTCTCCTCAAGAATTTTGCGATAGGTCTCCGATTGGTGGGGAGTTTTTAGCATAAAGGCTTCGGTCACCAGGGATTTGTCTGTTTTTGAGCATCAATTGAACTTTAAATTTACTCAAAACAGACGCTATAAAAGCCTAACCTTTGGTTTCTACATCCAGCTCTACTCTTAGCATTATGGTGGCATAATTCTCTCCAGGAGCGACACCAGCTTTGGCCCTCAGAGATTTTGTCTCCTTGTAATCCTTTACCTTGCGCCTGAGCAGCTCTTCAAAGGCTTCCGGCTTCACCCAGTCCGGAATCTTGACTTCCTTTTGGCAAACCTCTTCGTCCTTCGTTTGTGGCGGCATTGCGAAAATATCTCGTTGACTTTTAAACAGTGACTGGGAGATCTGCCTCCTAGCCGCATCTTTTAAATAATTTCAGGAAGAACGATAAGCACTATCTCATCCTCACAGACTTTTACGGGTTGATTGCAACGATGATGAAGCGCTTTGTTGTTTTTTTAAAGAGGTGTTATGTAATTTAGATTGTTTGTACGTCTTTTCATTAAGTATAAGGAATAAGTTAGGTAACATAAACAAACCTAGACAACTTGACAAAGCTTACGTCTGTTTCCCAAGTGTTTTTCGCTTAACTTTTTGCCATATCTAAAAGTGCTCTATAGCGGAATAGCATTTTACGATTGTCTATGCCTGGGGACTGAATTAAATATAAACAAAAGTTACATACATATATACATATATATTTACATAGCCTAGAGTCTTGTCTTTATGAGTTAATAAAGATAAGCTCCTTATTTTATTTTGCTTCACTGATACCTATTTTATTTTATATTTATAAGAGTTTCCTTTTATTTTTATAAGGAATCCCCCAGTAATATATATTAGTTGAAGTCTCTATATATACTTCTACTTTTTGTTGTTTTCTGTTTGGTGTTAACCACAAATTAGTTCCCAGCCAACATATAAAAACAATGAAGTGACAATTCCTCGATGTGTGTTTACTTGGCAATCAAGAAATTATAAATTCTAGGAATAATATACCACAAATACACCCCACATAAACATTATATATACATAAAAATATATAAAAATATATAACAGCCACTGATACCTATTTTATTTTATATTTATATTATTTTATTTTTATAAGGAATCCCCCAGTAATATATATTAGTTGAAGTCTCTATATATACTTATACTTTTTGTTGTTTTCCGTTTGGTGTTAACCACATTAGTTCCAGCAAACATTTAAAAACAATGAAGTGACAATTCCTCGCTGTGTGTTTACTTCGCAATTAAGAAATTATAAATTCTAGGAATAATATACCACAAAAAAAAAACCAAATATACATTATATACATATAGAAATATATACATATAAAATAACAGCCATAGAGAGCTTTTTCTGGTTTCATTCACTTTTTAAATGTTTTGTTTTGATTTGCCCATTTGGCCTAAAGGCGAACTGGTTTGCAGTAACCTAGCAACGCTATCAAGACGCTAAAATCCGTGATTCACCGGGCTTACTATAATGTTCAAAAATATATACTCATGCTGATTGTTGCAAATTGATTGAACCCCCGTTTATCGTTCGTTCGAACTTTTATGTTTATTAATACTCGTGGACAATATGGCACGAGCGTTCAGATAACACTATCATGGGGTCGCTCTAAATTCTGACTTAATTCACAGGTTTGTTGTGAAAACATAGAAAAGGTTTGCTTTTAACTGACATCCAGGGCACCGCGATTGAGTAGCCATGGCAGGAGCACTTGGATATGTTTGCGGTACCGGGAACTGCTGTAGATCTGCATCTGGAAATCAGCTCCCGCTGCAGGGTCATCCATAAAGTTATCAAAACTGGTGACGTCCGCAGGATCCAGGAGAACAACACCCATTACGCTGGTCACCACAGTATAGCCTGTATTAAATCCGAAAATGCTAAAATGTTGAATGAAAATAATGGGAAATATCTACCGTAATATCCGTATTTTAAAAGTGCCAAGTGAATATCACGAAGGCTGGGAATGGGCTTCGAGTATTTCAGGATCTTCAGGTGCTCCACCAGATTTTCGTGGTACACCTTAATATAGTAATCAAACTTGGTCAGTTTATCTTCCAGTTTGGTAGAGGAGAGCAAGAAATAGTACAAGTCCTGGGCCACAGTTCCGTATTTGGGAATCTGGTAGTCGACCAAGTAGACCTCCTTAATCTTGCCAAAGGCATCATATTGGAACATGATGTTGTTCGCCCAGGAATCGCCATGGTTCAGCACATTGAAATCGGTGGGATCCACCTTGCCGAACTCGTAGCATTTGTCAACAAATATGGGCTGGATGGCTTTCTAAATAAAAGGAAACCAAGGGATACATATATAGACAATCGATGGCACATTTTACATATAATTTACTTACAACTTTGTCAATATAAACCTCGTTGCCCTCGTAGGTGCCGCAGCATTTGACGAATCGCTCCCCCATTCCTTTCATCATTTCAGACATCATTGGACGCGATTCCTCATTGAAGAAGCCATGAAGGACTATTTCAGGATACGGGCCCTTTGTTGCCACCCGCACCGCGGAGGCAGCGTGCCACTGGGCCAGCTTACGGAGAACTCTCTCCGTGTGAGCTTGATCGAGCCCTTCCAGGCGATTGGCGTTCTTAAAACCCTTGATTCCAAGATCCTCAAGAGCCACATACTCGCTCTTGGCGTTCTTAAGATTATAGCTCTTGGCTCCAAATTTTATTTCTACTCCGGCTTCTTTATAAAGTGCCTCCATTTCGGGCACCACCTCACTGTACATGGTGCGCTCAGTGCCGAAGATGTTGATTTTATCCATCATCTCCTTGAACATTTCTTGCTGATGTGGCAACTTGACCATGTAGGAAACCTTTTTGGTTTTGCCCTCTGAGGGAAGGAAATGTGGAATTGGAAATGATCGCAGATTTAATTCAATGGATTTACCCTTCAGCTCCACCTCTATGTGTACCCGCAGCATAATGGTGGCATAGTTATCCCCTGCCGCAGATCCAAGTTCCGCCTTAAAAGTACTGATCTTGGAGTATCCCTCCACACTCGACCTGAGTGCATCCTCAAACAGATCCGCATTAACCCACTCGGGTATTTTACCATTCGCCATTGCAGAAAATCGTAATTAATTATTATCGAGCGAGTAGAACAAGTATACGCCCTGTTGGACTCGGCAGTGCTTACTGAGGGGCCACAGAGAAGACCAAATGTTTTATATCAAATGGCGGGAGCTTTTACTAATAATAATAATAATAATGCGGATTTAAAATTGCGATTCGTAGAACCAGAGGGCACTCTCTGGATCGTTGCAGTTAGCTTTTCTCTCCAAAAAGCTACGGGCGTATCTTTAGGCAAAATGTATCTTTTCATAAATGTTTGAAGTCTGTCAAAGCTATGACTTTATGATTATATTTATCCAAATAGAACCCTGCAACGCACATCGCAGACTAAAACAAAAGCCTTGTTATAAAATAAATTATGTTTGCATTGCGTTGCAGATTTCACTGTACGTTATTTCACAAAACGTTAAAAATAGTTAATACTTTTCTTAACTATCTCTTAGCAATCTGAAAATAAATTATGTTCTCTTTCATTAAAAAAAAAACTCTTTAGTGCATGAAAACACGCTATCAATCGGCGCTAACCATTTTATTAATAATTTTAGACATAAACAGATAACCCTATCGCCTCATTAAGTTGTGACTCATTCCACGACTTTTTGTTTTTCAAATTAAGAAATAGTTTGCGGGGGTAAATAATTCTAATTAATATCCATGGCGCCGCGATTGAGCAGCCACGGCAGCACTGCCTGGATATGTTTGCGGTAGCGGGGACTGTTGTAAAGCTGCATTTGGAAGTCCACTCCGGCCTCAGTGTCGCCTACAAAGTTCTCAAAACTGGCAACA
>VNJN01006869.1:0-13452 GCA_008042485.1 Drosophila mayri | reverse complement strand
CGGCTCCAGTCTCTAGGGGAAGGGTCTGGCCGCTGGGAAACTCCAGGGCCTGTAGCGGAATCCCGCCCAGCGTGGGCAGTTAGAGTCGGAGAAAACCCACCCTTAAAATACTCGAAAACCTCGGCCTCCTTCATTTCTTGGCGTTCCAATAAATAAATTTAACTGGAAGGGACTCTGGGCCGCTGAGTTCATATCTCGGCCGTAGTGCATCCTTACAGTTTCCCTTTTTTTTTCTTCTTCAGTGTAGTCCGACATGTCCCATTAATTTATTGACTCGCTTTGTTTAATGGTTTTATCCCGCTTCCTCGATTTAATTATTTATTTACTCCGTGAATTTTTTGCTTATTTCTTCACAGCGGGTCTGCTTTGTTTAATGCGCTGTGCCGTTTATTTATTTTATTTAATTTTAATTTATTCCATTTATTATTTTTTTTTTTGAATTTATTTTATTAAAGCGTTTTATTATTCTTTGATACTGGTATCGTTATTATTTGATTCGAGATTATTTTCCTCGTGGCTTCCTTCTGTTTTTTCCTCGGTATTTAGTTATCTCTTTACCGATGTGGTATTTTATAATCGATATTTCAGTTGGTTCCCGTCCGGTATTAAAAATCGATTGTTTACACTTTTGGTATATTATTCGCATTTGTCCACTTCCCGTATTTTTTATCGATAGTTCCTTCTGAATCGGTATTTTCATTCGGTTTTCTTATCGGCTTCCCCTACTGGTATTTGCTTATTTGAATACTTGGAGCGACCCTATTTTAATTAATTGTCCTATGTCATCCGTTGATTTGATTTTACTTATTTATCATTTGTTATTTATTAGTTGTTTGATTTTATGGGCTAGTCAGGACTCGATGGTTCGCGATGGCTTAATTTTCTCTTAGTTTCACGATGTGTGTTCAACGAAGGGTATTATCTGAGTGTCATAGCTTAATCAGAAGGGCCAATATATAAGTTGGTCCCCGCCCTGATGGCGGCGCAACCAAGAGCGAAAATTAGTACTTGCGTATGTAAATGTATGTATGTATGTATGTATGTATGTATGTATGTATGTATGTATGTATGATCGCGACTCGTGATCTGCACGTGCAGCGGCGGTTCTCTCTGGCAGTTTTTGGCCGTTTGCATGTGCATATATATATGTATATATATGTGCATATACACACCGCTAAAAATCTCGTTCGGCTGGTGGGGCTTTAATCCACCTTAGTAAGGGCTCCTACATCTCCCCATTTCCTGACGGTCCCTGCTCGGGCGCCAAACTGTAAGGATGCACTTCGCCGAGATATGAACTCAGCGGCCCAGAGTCCCTTCCAGTTAAATTTATAATTGGAAACGTCAGAAAAATGGAGGGGCCGAGGTTTTGAGGATTTTTAGGGTGGGTTTTCTCGGCCCTCAACTGCCAGATTACGTTGCCCACGCTGGGCGGGTCAGAAAGCTACCGGCTCGGGGTCTCCCAGCAGCCAGATTTCCCCCAGACTTATGACCACAGTGCCGGCGTGCCCGAGCTGCCGCGGCCCGGCGGCGCCGCCGTGGTATCCCAGCGGCGGGCCGTCGCCCTCCCCTAAATATGTCCCTTGACTCGCAATTTGCCAGCGGCGGCGCCCGGGCTAATCCCTGCGGCGCATACTGAGGCTGGGCAAGACGGCTGGGAAGGGTCCCACAGCCGCCGCCTGCGTCCACGTCCGGATTTTAGCCCAGCAACGTGTCGCTCCTGTCCCCGTCCTGCCCAAATCCGCGCCTGGAATTACCTAACGGCGGCTGAGGTGGGGAGGAGGGGTCACAGCGGGGGTGAGGGGCTGGTTAGCGAGGAAGAAAATAGTGTTATGGTTCATGTGTTCATTTTATTCTTTATTTTTATCTATATGTTTGCCTGTGCTAATGTTCTCTGGGCTCGTGAAAATGCCCCGCTTTACTTCCCACCCCTCTCCTCGGTCTTTGGCCCCTACTATAAATAAATGCGCCAGGCGCGGTTAGCTCATCCGGTGGGCTCGTGGAGCTTCTCCAAGTGAAGAGAAAAAGGTTCCGTGTCGTCGTTTCCTTGCCGTGGGGGGGTCCTTCGTTGTCCTTGTGTGTGTCCTGGTGCCGATGTATGTGTATATGTGTCGCGGGGGTCTGTCACTGGGCTTTACTTTTAACTTCTCACGCTGCTGGCCTAATTACGAGGGATTGATCGTATTTCTGCGTGGCCTAATTCTGCCCATTCCTTTGCGGCTGCGCTGCCACGATCGATGGCACGCGCCGTTCTGCATTCCATGCATTCTTCTGCATGGCGAGCTTTCTGTCCCGCTCTCTCTCCTGGGCGGCAGGTGGCCCATGCAAATTCCGATTTCGCAATCGTTGCTCTGTCGGCGCCTGCGCCGCGGGTCTCTGCCCAGATCGCGCTTTCTGGCCTTCTCTGCCGATCTTTGATTGGCGGATCCCGTGTTTCAACCGTTTCGTCGATGTTTCCTCCCGTTCCTGGAGGATGTTGCTAACGGTGCGGGTTGTGTTGCCCGTGACGTCAGGCTCGGTGTGGCCGAGGTGTGGGCCCGGCCCTGTGATTCCCTAACGCCTACTTCCCTAATCTTAACCTATATGTGGACTTCATATATACATCTTAACCTTAACCCTAATCTTAACCTACTATGTATACACTAATCCCTATCTACCTAACCTGACTTAACCTACTATTTACATATTTACATTTTTATTTACATTTTCGTGGCGGCGGCCATATCGTGACCGTCGTTACAACATTGATCTCGAAATGACCAGACTGACCCAAAAGGCACGGCAAGAATTTTGATCTATGACAATACACCTGCACACATAGCAAAACTGTTTCAGGATACATTAAAAACACTTGGCTGGGAGCTGCTACCCCACCCGCCGTGTTTACCAGACTTGGCTCCTTCCGACTACTTGTTGTTTTCATCGATGGAACATGCATTGACTGGGAAGCTCTTTCATTCCGACGAGGGCGTCGAAAATTGGGTTAACTGGCGTGATATCCACAATTGGCCAAAAATGTGAGCAAAATGTGTGGAAAACAAAGGCCAATATTTTGAAAAAAATTAACACCAAAGGCCAACAAGAAAAATTACACAATCGCACACAATTTGTTCTGAGTTCAATCTGAAATTTGAAATGGGAAAGATAAGGCTTTCATTCAAGCCTAATTATGGTATACCCGCGGTTTCTGTTACAATTAGTTTATATTAGCGTTTGAAAAGTATTAAAATAGGCAATTTTTGCTACTTTAAAGCCGATTTCCTCAAAATTGGCACGTGATAGAATCTTTTGGGTTTGAACTGGCAAAATACAGTCCGATTTCTTTCACGATCTGCAGGTTTTATTCTCCGAAAGAAAAAATGTAAATTTTTGTCGGCCTGTGTAATTCGGGTTTTATGTTCACGAAAAAACGCTCATTTCACACTGGTACACTTAGTAGAATTAATAATTTAAAATAGCTGAATATTCCTCTTTTTCTTTTTTTTATTATACTTTGCTTTCCTCTTTCTTTTCTTTATTCTTCTAACCTTTGTTTTTCCAACTTGTGAGGTTAAATTTTTCTTTGAGGTGCTCGCTTAATCCCAACTTTTCTTACCATATAGCGACACATCCCCTCATTTTTCCCTTGTTATAGGCCATTTTTTGGTAGGATTTTCTACGGGATTTTTTACCGTTTCAAAGCGGTTCAGGGACGGGATTATAGCAAACAGAAAAAAACAACACATCCGCCGGTAGCCGACGAATTTTTCCCTGCCGATCTTCACGAGGTTCACCGTCGATTGTACCTCGCATAGGCACTGGACGCCCGCTTCCGAACAGAATCGCTCCAATGTGAACTTCTGGTGCGCTCAACTGTCGGTCTTCTTTATCGTAAATTGAGTTTTTGAACGGAATGCCCTTTTATTTCTTTCCGTTCAGAATTACGTGTCATTCGACACACCTCCTGGGTTTTGGTTGTTTTTTATTTGCTAGGTCCAAATCGTTGCCCCAAAACAAAAATTTTTTCTTTTTAGCAGGTTATCACTACTTTCTCCATGTAAAATTCAGATGGAAAAGAACGCTATTGCAGCTATCCAATGGCGCCAAAGCCTCTTAACAGCCGCCACGAAGTCCGCTCTTGTCAAAGCCAAATGACAATTCGCCTTGTTGACTTGTTCTGCTTTCTCTTACCCTACGAAACAAATTTGGTAACTAACACACACATTCAGATCTGGGCTCAGTCTGTCTACCAGAGCTACGAACCGAAATTCCTCCTCTTCGTCGCCTGAGTTCATTGCATTGTTCTCATCCCTCTCCCGCTCCAGCGATCATACGGTTCGTTATACTCTCATTGTTTTCCTCTTCGTCATCTTCATCGTTCTCTTCACCAGCATCCACCAGTAAATAACCAGTAAATAGAGTCGGTAGTTCGTAGATATTCAAAATGTATAATATAAAATATGACATAAATAATAATCGCTGCCGCAGCCACTTGTTTTTTTGTCGCTGGCTATCAAAAAAAGGTTTTCGCTGCCCCCACTGAAGCTGCTGGCTCGGAGATCTGGCTAGAAAACTACGATTTAATTTTTTTAAATGCTATAAAACTCCCGAATAACTAGCATGGCTTAACATTTTTGGATTTTCCCATTAATTTATGGAAAAAATCACGCTTAATAGCTCAGCGAGGTTGGAATGAATTTTCGCACCGATCTTAAAGGA
Source organism: Drosophila mayri (assembly GCA_008042485.1). Lineage (NCBI taxonomy): Eukaryota > Metazoa > Arthropoda > Insecta > Diptera > Drosophilidae > Drosophila > Drosophila mayri. The sequence continues at coordinate 8,754 of VNJN01006869.1, read as the reverse complement.
ATGAGAGAAATGTTAATGCGGAAACGCGTGCCGAGAAATTAAGCTCGACTTGTCAGATAAATTAAGGCTTTAATTAGATAGGTCAATCCTCGGCATTGATCTGCTGTAACCTGGGTGCATTGATATATACTGATAAATTAGTGTTTCTCCTCCCTTTTTAAACCGCGTATTTTAAATTTTGAACAGATGTTATTTTAATATTAATCTTACTACCTTTCACCGCAACATAGAGAGTCTTTGTCATGCTGCAATTCTTAGCGACACAGTAGTGAATTTTTTAATTTTATGTGGCAAAAATCATTACTTTTAAACCGAACATGGTTAGCTTAGGTTAGTCCGGGTGGCCCTCATGGGGGCCACGAATAGGCCAGTTTGGACCTTAGTTACCCGGGGAACTTTTCCTTGAATGGACCTGGAGTGGGGTAAGCGGTTTCGAAGTCACTGCGGATCGATACGCATTTCGCGAAAGCAAGCAGTTTACCTGGCGTTCTCTTTGAGGCCTCTCCTAGAGAGGCTAGCACTAGGGCGCCTAAGTACCTTATTCTTGCCCGTGTTAGGGCCGGGCAATTAGCGCTGTCGGTGATGCCAAGCTTGACTGCATGTGTCGCAGCCAGGCAGTGTCCTGTTAGTTTTCCCACACGTAGTCTGCAGTCCTTCCTTGGGAGGCGTAGCGCATAGCGGCTAGGTTTTTCGTTGCGTTCCGGAGCTCCTTCTCCATCTGCTTCTTGCGAGTGCGTCTGCCTGACTCTCTAGCTCGCTTTGGAGCATTATTAGGGAGACGGGGACGCTTACTGTTCTGTCGGTCGTCAATCCGACGCCTTCCTTTGTAAGTACATCCGCGGTATCGTTGCCATCGATGCCCTGGTGGCTGGGAACCCAATAGATCCGCACCGACGTTGTCGTGCTTAAGGTAATAGTGCTTCCCTGCTTGCCAGTACATTTTTGGAGCGGACCTCTGACGATTGCATGGATTTGATCGCGGCTTGACTGTCTACGAACATGTTTACCGCCTCGCGTGGGCGGTTTTTTCTCTGCGCAAGCTCTGCTGCCTACATTATGGAGAAGACTTCCGCCTGGAATATGCTGCATTGGCTTGGTAGCTTATACGACAGCTTTATCTCAGGGTCTGTGCAGTATATGCCCGCCCCTACTCTTCCTTTCAGTGTATATGGTGAGGTATTGAGTATGGTCATGAGCTGTTTTCCAGTCTTCTGGTTCCATAAGCGTCGTTATTTTTGTATCCGGGAAGGTTCTGGGTAACATGTAGTCAGACAAGCTGCACATGTCTCGGCCAATTGAACTATGCCCGAATCCTTGTAGCGACATATTGCCTGATGCTACTAGGCGTTGTGGGGCCTTTTCTGCAGTCAGTTGTGCATGAATATCTTGGGGATCGATACCGAGTATGAATTCGAGTGCTTTTGTAGAAGTTGACCTCAGTGCCCCTTATATGCGGAACAGTGCCTGCAGCTGGGTTCTTTACAAAAGCTTGTTGTAAGTTTTCTTTTTGCCTTTTTTACCCTCTCTATTACATTCGGTTTCCATGCCAGCTTGCTGTCTAGGACAGGGCCGAGGTATTTGACTTGTGTTTTTGGGGTCAGCCTGGTTTCATTTGATTTTTGCGGGGATCCATAGTGGTACCTTGTATCTCTTGGTAAAGACAATGAGGTCCATCTTATTCGCGTTGATATTGAGTCCTACCTTGTCCGCCCACTCACATCTCCTGAGCGTTGATTCCATCATTGAGCTGAGGGTCACTGGACATACACCCGTGATCATTATGCTTATGTCATCCGCATAGGCTGTTATCTTTGGGGCTTTCCTCTCGAATCTCTTGATCAGGTCATCGACCACCAGGTTCCATAGAAGGGGCAATAGGGCTCCATCTAGTGGTGTATCCCTGTGCGCTCCTTTCACCATGGTGGCAGTGCCCCAATGTACCCGCCAGCAACTGAGCAGGTTTCGAACCCAGAAGTTGATGGCGGTGTGCGTTCCGTTCGCCTCTAGGCGGCCCATTATTGGGTCTGTACTGACGTTGTTGAAGGCCCCGAAAATGTCTACAAACGCTTCGAGGTCGTATTCTTTATCGAGCAGGGCTTTCTCAATGGTGGCTACTAGCGAATGTTGTGCCACACCGTTCTTGATGTATAGATCCAGCAGTTTTTCTAGAGTTTTCAGTAAGAAAGAGGTATGGCTTATTGGTCTGTTATCCTTGGGGCTCACGTGACTACTCTTTCCTGCTTCGGACGGGGAGACAATCGGAGAGGTCCTCCATTGGATAGGGATAAACCCCTTGTTTATACAAGCTCACTTGTAGCATGGCCGGACATATTTCATCGAGTCCATAATGCAATTAGTAATTCTTTCGGGAGCGTCTCTAGGGGCTTTTCTTTTTCCTCCACGGATATAACATAACTGTGTCCGGAACGGGGGTTTCTAAAGACAGGTGGCTTTGGAGAATGTTCGAAGTTGCATTGGAACTGGATGTATTTCTCGTCTGAGAAGGATGGTCTCTCGAGGACTTTCCATACAGATACCATGCTACCCTGCCCTGCTAGTAGTGTTAAGTCTAGCAGGTTAGAGGAGGTAGGACCAACGAATGTATGTACTTCCGCTACGTAAAGATGGGAACAAAGTATAAAGTTGTGACGCGTCCCGCGCACATAATAGGGAGATTTGAATTGAATGCGGGCGAGCGCCAAGAAAGGGCCACACTAACGGCCAGGGGCACACTGGGCGGAAAAGAAGAGGAAGAAGCCGATCGCGACGGGCACACTAGGACGAGCCAGGCCCTATAAAATGCGAGCCGCTGGATATAGGAAATCAATTAGCAGCCGATGGCGATCGGGAGCGGTTAGCCTTTAGTAGCACACTCCTAGTAGTCAGCAGCCAAAGTCACGTTTTTGGGCGACCCAAATCTTTGAATTTGGGTTGTAATACATTGTCGAAAGACTTGCGAGTCGCGGCATCTAATTCGGCTTGTCGAATTCTCTCTCACTGAAGACTTTCGAGTCCGCCCAGTAGACTTTCGAGTCCGCCCGCTCTCTCTCACTGAAGACTTTCGAGTCCACCCAGTAGACTTTCGAGTCCGACCGCTATTTCTCTTGCAAACTGAAGACTTTCGAGTCCGCCGCGTCTCTCTCTCTCTCTCTGAAGACTTTCGAGTCCGCAAACTGTAGACTTACGAGTCCGCCTCTCTCTGAAGACTTTCGAGTCCGCAAACTGTAGACTGTAGTCGAGTCCGCCTCTCTCTGAAGACTCGAGAGTCCACCTGCGAACGACGACCCAGGGCGAACCGCCGTTACCGAGACGAAGACAACATAGACGCGAGAAGCTCGACGGCCGAGACGACGGCGATTCCTGGTTCCCGACGTAGCAGATTCGAAAACTCTGTCCATCGAATTGTTCAATAAAGAGGCATATGTATTTGAGTTAACCGAATTCTCTCATCTGTTCTTACTGGGAAACGGGCAAACTTCTCTTACAGCTACCACTCGGACTACAAATTTACTGAGCGGACCCTGGCCGTCCCTAAGCTATCTGGGAATCTGCGGCAGACCGTCACAAAGTCTAGAAGTGACTCACCTCTTTCGTTAATGTCGGGGCTCCCCCACACGCAGTGGTGTGCGTTGGCGTCTGCGCCGACCAGTATTTGCTGGTCCTTCGGGCTGGCTTCCACCAGGCTTCTGAAGGTCTTCCGGTGGGGCTATCCTGTCGTGAGCCATGTAGCAGAAAGCTACCAGTAGACGCTTCTTCCTGCTTTCAAGCATTACCACAGTCAGATCATCCGTGCTGTAATGAGAGAACCTTCCTTGGAGAACCTTCCGTACAAGTACGGTGGTTCTGCTTCTGCTTACCGGCGGTCAATAGAACACGTTGAGTGTTGAGGACTTTAGCCCTGCAATGGAGTTGCCCGAAGCAATCCATGGCTCTTGAACTAAAGCTATATCGACGGATCCTTGCTCCATGGCTATAAGGAGTTCCGCCGACGCGAGCTGGCTTTTATGGAGGTTGAGCCGCAGTACCCTTAGGGTCATGGGTACCAGCTCCGGACGGGTTGACTATGACTGTCACATCACCGTCCTCTTCCTCCTCCTCCGAGACGTCCAGAGTCATCTCCTGGGCAGCGTCGATGATGGAGTCAAGACCTAAGTCCTTCTTCACCTCGGCTGCTTGCAGGGTGTGCGCGTCCTTTTTGGGTTTTGGCGCTGTAGCAGCTTCAGCGCCTGGTCACCTTGGATTGCAATGGGGAAGTGTACCTTTGCCTTCGGGATGGATGGGATTAACTCCCTGTTCACTACCTCGATCTTGGCCCCCTCCCACAACGCCTCCATTTGGCTAACCGTTTGCGTCAGCCACTTCCGAGTCGGGTCGTCCATGCACTTCAGGATTTTGACCCTGTTCAGTCACCGTGCACCATCGAATGTGGGCATAGGCGCTGGGGAGTCACCCTCCATCCGTGCAAACAGCGCTTCCACCTTGCTTCGGACATCTTCCCGTTTTCGTCACTACGGTCAATGAGCGCCCTGATCAGGTGTCGTTTGGTTACGTCACTGACCTTTGCGGACCTCTTTGGAGGTTTTGTTGTTTTGGGCGGGGGGCCTGCCAGCTTGGGCCTGCGTTTCCACTTGCTCGCTGGAGCTTTCGTAGGGGCGCTCTCCGCTGAGCGTTGCCTTTTGCTGGCGAATCCGCCCGTTGATGTCATATGAGGACGAGAGGCATAGTGTAACCTGCCCTCTTCGATCCTTTGCTCGGCCCAGGCAAGCTTCTTGGCAGAGATTCGCTTTGTCCCGGGCTCTGGATCGCGAGGGCAGCCTTATACAGCGTGTGATGCGTCCCGCGCACATAAAAAGGAGAGTTGAATTGAATGCGCGCCAAGAAAGGGCCACACTGACGGCTAGGGGCACACTGGACGAAATAGAAGAGGAAGCAGCCGATCGCGGCGGTCACACTGGAACCCGCCAGGCCCTATATAATGCGGGCCGCTGACAGTCAGAAATCACTTAGCAGCCGACAGCGATCGGAAGTGGTAAGCTTTCCAGTAGTCAGCAGCCAAAGTCACGTTTTTGGGCAACCCGAATCTTGGGGATTTGGGTTGCGATAAAGTCCCGGAAGACTTTGGAGTCGCGGCATTCGGCTTGCCGAAAACTCTCTGCCGACTTACTGGTCCGCCCGCCCTCTCTCTCTCTGCCGTCTTCCGAGTCCACCGCCCGCCCTCTCTCTCTCTCTCTCTCTCTCTCTCTCTCTCTCTGCCGTNCTCTCTCTCTCTCTCTCTCTCTCTCTCTGCCGTCTTTCGAGTCCACCGCCAGCCCTCTTTCTCTGCCGACTTTCCGTCCATCGCGAATTCTCTCCTGGCAGACTTTCGAGTCCACTACGAGGCCATCGCGAATTCTCTCCGGGAAGACTTCCGAGTCCATCCCTCTCTCTCTTCCGCCCACCGCAGACTTCCGAGTCCGTCGCGAACTCTCTCTCTCTGCCGACTTACGAGTCCCGTCTACAGCAGACTTTCGAGTCCCTCGGGGATTTTCGCTCTGAAGACTTTCGAGTCCCCTCGACCGTTCGGGAACCCCCCACCGATTCTCTTCTCTTTCTCCCCAGGCTCCCAGGGCCATCGCGCTTGAACTGACCGCGGCCGCCAGTTGGCGTCAAACCCACTGGAGTTCTTGGAGAAGATAAAACAGTGGGCACATGGGTACGGCATGACAATGGACCAGTAAATCCAAACTATGCGATTCATCCTGGAAGGACTTACAGCGGACTCGTGGAACACCACGCCAACAGAAATCACGACCTGGGAGCAATTAAAGGAAGAGCTTCGAGAGTACTTCCTGCCGCCGAGGTATGAGGAACATTTGGAACAAAAGATCGCTCAGATGAAGCAAAGGGAAAACGAACCAGTACGGGAGTACGCGACCGAATTACGGAAGCTAATGCGTTTCACAAAGATTTCAGAAGGCGAGAAATTGGACAGGGTATACAAAAATTGCAGGAGAAAAATAAAGTTGTACACACGGAGGAACGGGTTCAGCACATAAACAGAGATCGTGAAATTGGCGGAGGAAGTAGAGGAAATCAAAGCCGCGGAATGCACAATACGACCAGGACAACAGCAACAGATAAGGCAAGAGATGTGCTTTAGGTGCGGGGGCACGGGGCATGCGGCGCGCAACTGTGGAAACCCACCAAGGTTGTTGTGTGGGGTTTGCGGGAAAAGCGGAGTAAGAACTACACAATGCTGCAGGGCGCCGGCGGCCACGAAGCAAATGCAAGTCCCGAGGGACGACCTGACATGCGACGGTTTCCAAATCATAGCAAGGATTGAATTCGGGGAAAGAACAGTGAAGGGAGTCACGGAGCGCAATCAGAATCAGCAGAAACACATACCAGGATCTGAGGGAGCATGAGGGATGGAGTGGAGTGCGGGCAGAGATAACACTGGCCAATGGGATGAAGCAGCATGCGATAGGGGAGTTCCACGCCGAGATAAGATTTGGAGAAGCACGGATCGAGACATCATTTATGATCATGTCAGAGGTGGCAGGAGGCATCTTGTTGGGGATGGATTTCTTGGCGAGGGTACGGAGCACTCTGCGCTGCGGAAATCTCGAGTTGGAGATAAAGGAATCGGGGAGCAGCGACAACGAGGCGATGGAGGTAGCGGAGACACAGGACCCGGAAGATGCACTAGAGGAGAAGATCGAAAACTTTTTGCGGGAGCAGAGGCAAGTATTTGAGAGCATGCAGGGGGTCAGTAACGCAGCAACACATAAACCTGACAGACGACAAACCAATAAAGCAAAGGTACTACCCAAGAAACCCGAGGCAACAGACTATTATTGATGAGCAGGTAAATGAGTTATTGTCGCTAGAACTAATAGAGAGGTCAAGGAGTCCATACAGTGCACCCGTGGTGCTGGTCAGGAAAAAGAACAATGAATGGCGGATGTGCATCGATCATCGATTATTAAACGATAAGACCGAGAAGGACGCATACCCGGTGCCACGGATGAACTTCATCTTGGACTAGCTGAGGGAGGCGAAATACATAAGCACTATAGATCTTAAGGCGAGGTATTGGCAAATCCCAATGGACGAGAAGAGCAAACAATATACGGCGTTCACAGTACCGGGGAGAGGATTGTTTGAATGGAAAGTGATGCCGTTTGGGCTCACGACGGCACCGGCAACAGATGCAAGCGACTTCGGGTTGGGCGCGGTACTGACGCAAGAAGCAGAGGATGGAGAGCATGTAATCTCGTTCGCCAGTCGGCGATTGAATAAGAGAGAACAAAATACAGCGCGACGGAGAAAGAGTGCCTGACCATTTATTGGGGCATTAACAAGTACAGGATGTATCTCGAGGGATATCCGTTTACGGTAGTAACAGAAGAAGCGGGGCACCTAAGAATATTCAAGACGATAAAAAGATAAAAACGAGGTATTTTTGGCCAGGATTGACTAGGGACACAAAAAAGTTCGTACGGGCATGTGACAGCTGCTAGAAGTACAAGGTCTTGCATCAGAAGGCAGCCGGGAAAATGCTAACGCAGATAGGAAATCCACCGTGGGAGACGGTATGCGTCGACTTCGTGGGTCCGTTACCACGAACAACACATGGAAACTCGATATTACTGGTAATGATTGACAAGTACTCGAGGTGGGTGGAATTAGCGGAAATTCGACAGGCAACAGCAAGGCGTTTAGAGAGCGGATACTGGCGAGGTTTTGAGCACCAAAGGTTCTGGTGTCGGACAACGGTTCAGTTCACAGGAAGGAAGACAAAACAGGCGATGGAGCGATGGGGCATAAAATATCAACTCACGGCACCATATACGCCTAAGGAAAACCCAACCGAACGAGCGAACCGAACTATTAAAACAATGCTCGCCCGGATAACAGGAGAGAACCAAACAAAATGGGACGATCAGTTACCAGAGCTAATGTTGGCGTTCAACAGTAGTATATCGGAAACAACGAAATATAGACCCGCACAGTTGATACTGGGTAAAGCGTTACGGCTACCCGGGACGATATTTGACAAGGCCATTGAAGGGTCGGGGATGCAAGAGGATACGGTCGAAGACCAGTGGTGGCACATGAAGAAGCAGAAAACGGGCGCGATAGGGAATGTGATCGGAGCGGCAGAGCAGCAAAAAGAACGCTTCGACCTGGGGAGAAGGAAGCGGAGGCCGAAGGTGGGCGACTGGGTACTGTATAAAAGAGCCGAACTTTTGAGAAGTCTGCAGATAAATGCAGCGCACGTGGCTACAAAACGGGATATACTAATGAAGCGTGTGTTCTCATTACAGGAAAAATTAAGAGATTCGAGGCTAGTGCGGCGAGTTTTAAGCGGAGGCAAGCGGCAGCAGCAGCAGCAGTACCTCGAGCAAAGCTCGTGAAGGCGGTGCCGATGCCCGGAGCAAGGAGGAAACGCACAGAACCGGCAAGGATGGGAAGGAAGGCGGTGGCAGCAGCAGCAGAGGCAAAGGAACACGTGGTGGCAGGTGAAAGCGCGAGCTAGGAGGGCGCGGGCCGGCGAAGGGTGGCCCATGTGACGCGAACAGGATGGAACGGAGGGCAGGGGACGAGCACCTCGGGAGCAGCGGCACCCGCTCAACCTGGGCTGGTCAGGTCTCTGGGGGCAGGCCCGAAGGTAACCGATCAAGCGCCGGCAACGCATTGGCAAGTCGACGGCCCACCACCACTGGTACCACGACCACAAACTCCCGACCTGGACGTACTCGAGCAACATCC
>VNJN01006863.1:1472-12902 GCA_008042485.1 Drosophila mayri | reverse complement strand
CGAGAGCTGGAAAGGGTCTACGACAACATGTCGCCGGAATATCAACTATTCATAAGGAGGCAGGATTTTCGCACCCTAGCGGAATTGACCCACTTAGTGGTCGATCACGAGGAGACTCGCCGAAGGAGCGGACGAGCTCAGAATCACCAGGAACCGAACTAACGGGCACCACCTACTTCGCGTACCACCACGGATGCGGACCCCACGGCCCGCAGGCCGCTGACGAACCCCATGCCAGGAAATTTTAGCAGGAACGCGAATACGAGCCGGGCAACAACGCCGGAGCAGGCACCAGTAAACGTGCGAGGAGCATGCAGAAACTGCGGCCAGCCCAGGCACGTTCGAATGCTGCCGACGACAGGTTTCGGGAAACGGAAACCTCACTATGGGAGGGCGAAGATTCGTGGCCACCCTGTAAACGGGAGCTACACATAGCTTCATCAGCGAAGAATTGGCCAAGGAATTCGATAACAAGAAGAACACGAGGGATGTACGGACACAGGTCAAACTCGCCGATGGGACATACCGGGAGTTGACCAGGGCACTAGCGGCAAATATCCATTGCGGGAATCGCAGCGCACCAACCATCCTACTGGTCATGGCGGACGCACTGGACGACGTATTATTAGGGATGGATTTCCTGTGTGGAATTGAAGCCACCATTCAGTGCGGGGGAAAAACCCTCGACTTCATGCCGGACGAACACACGAAGCCGCCGTGGGCACGGACTCAGGGAGCAGGGGACGACGAACAACGCGGAATACAACAAGGAACACAGGAGGATCAACCACGAGCGGGCCACCAGGAGCCGGATCCCAGGGAAGCCCTTAGCATGCCACCAGGAACCGGACTCCCAGGGAAGTCACAAGCGGGCCACCAGGAGTCAGACACACTCGGGCCTTCTGCGGAACGACGAGGAGTGTCGAAGAGGAGACAATCAGGAGGAATGACAGAGGAAACGCATCCAGGATTATTTGGCACGGTTACCCAGGTTACCCAGGGGCCGATCGCCATACAAGAACCAGTACCCAAGCCGCGTACTGTACAAAGACAACCGCCGACCCCTGCCCCACGAGCAGCAAATAGGAATTCATGCACGGGAACAGCCCGAGATATAGAGGTACCCTCAACCAGTCGGCCAAACAGTTGGAGCCATGTTTTGCCTGTGGCTAACGCCACCGCCGCGCAGCGAAACCCTTTTCGCACCTCCAAGAAGCGTGTCCGCTTCCAGGACCACGCCGAGGAAACGCCGGAGCAGAACGCGCCCCTCTGCGGCAGGGTCGACTCTGTGAGTCATACGCCCGAGGAACCGGGCCAGCCGGAATCGGGACAAGGATACCTAGAGCCCTGCGTGGAGGAATTCCTAGAACAGGAATTGGGAAAATTTGAGAATCTGGCCGGAGTATCCCACATCGCGGAGCACCGGATCGTAATGCGCAACTACGGCCCGATAAAACAGAGGTATTTTCCCCGGAATCCGGCCATGAGAGCCGTCATTTATAGGCAGCTAGACGAACTGCTTAGGGATGGCCGTATCGAGCCATCAAAGAGCCCGTACAGTGCCCCGATTGTGATCGCGGCCAAGAAAAACGGTGACGCACGGATGTGCATCGACTACAGGCAGTTGAACGAGAACTCTGTACCGGATGCGTACCCGCTGCCAAGGATCCACCAGAGGTTCCTGGCCGGGGCCTATTCCATTGGCGAATGATGCAATTTGGACTGAACTCGGCCCCAGCGACGTTTCAGCGGGCCCTGGACACTGTAATCGGTCCGGACATGGAGCCGCATGCGTTCGCCTATTTAGACGACATTATAGTCATCGGGTCGACGCCGGAGGAACACGTCGAGAACCTTCTGGAGGTATTTCGCCGATTACGCAGAGCCAACCTGCGGCTAAATAGGGACAAATGCCATTTCTTTCAGCGGCACATCGCATACTTGGGGCATGTAATAAGCCAGGAAGGGATCCACACGGACCCGGATAAGGTAGCCGCGAGCTGCAACCACCGACTTGTTTAAAGGAACTTCGGAGATGCCTGGGAATCGCATCTTGGTATCGCCGATTTGTCCCCAACTTCGCCGATATCGTGGAGCCGATGACATCTTTGCTGAAGAAAGGCAAGAAATGGGACTGGCGATTCAGGAGCCGAAAACGCGACTGACGGAAGCACTTGTCTTAGTCTGCCCGAACTTTTAGCAGAAATTCGTGCTGCAAACAGACGCCAGCGAGTATAGCATTGGCAGAAAGAAACTACTCGGTGACCGAGAAGGAGTGTCTTGCCATCGTATGGGCCGTAAGGAAGATGCGATGTTACATCGAAGGATACAGGTTCGAGGTGATTACTGACAGGCCTTGAAATGGTTAAATTCCATAGATAATCCGACGGGGAGAATCGCTCGATGGGCACTCGAGCTGCAGCAGTATCAGTATGACGTTCACTACCGGAGGGGAGCCCAGAATTTAGTGGCCCTCTGACGCCAACCGCTACCAGTAGCGCAGCAAGCACAGGTACAAGGGACAAACTGCAAATGGCTCGCAAAGATGATGAAGAAGGTTCGGACCGAACCTGCCAAGTTCCCGGATTACAGGGAGGAAAGCGGACAGCTTTATCGCCGCATCGGGCTACGGCCACAGGAGGAGGAGTACACACCATGGAAGCTGTGTGTAGGAGCGGATTATTGCCAACGGGTTCTACTGGAAAACCACGATATTCGGGCTGCCGGACATCTGGGAGTCCGGAAGACAAGTAACCGCGTGGCACAGAGATATTATTGGCCAGGACTTTTTCGCGACGTCGCCCGCTATGTAAGGAATTGTCCAAATTGTCAAAGATACAAGGTCAGTCAGGAGAAACCAGCCGGACATATGTTTACCCGCTAGGTGGGGGAACCATTCCACGTCCTATGCGCGGATTTCGTTGGCCCGCTGCCGCGATCGAAGCAAGGAAACACGATGCTTCTAGTTTTCCTTGACTTTTTCAGCAAATGGGTGGAGTTGATCCCACTACGCAGAGCCACAGGAACACACCTGGAGCGTGCATTTCGGGAACGGATCCTGAGCCGCTTCGGGGTGCCACGGATATTTGTCTGCGACAGCGGTACCCAATTCACGGGTCGCTCATCCCGGAATTTCTGCAAATCCTTAGGAATGGAATTGCAGCACACAGCCCCTTCCACGCCGAGACAGAATCCGACGGAGAGGGCGAATCGGACGATTAAGACCATGATCGCCCAGTATCTGGATGGGAATGACCATAACGAGTGGGATAAGCTGCTCCCAGAAATATCGTTGGCAACAAGCAACAGTATCTCCGACACGACGGGATTCAGCCCAGCCTTTCTGGTTCAGGGAAGAGAACCTCGGCTGCCTCACGCCCTGTATGACGAAGTTACTCCGGGACGTGGAACCCCCGAAGTAACGCCAACGGAACGCAGTAGACAGCTGCACCGCATCTTTGAAGTCGCTAGAAACAATGCCGACCGAGCATCGGCTGATCAGCGGCGACATTATAATCTCCGCCGGCGAGAATGGAAGCCGCCGGTGGGAGCACTAGTGCTGGTCCGACGCCACGCATTATCGAACGCCACGGAAGGATTCGCGGCGAAGTTGGCAGCAAAATACGACGGGCCATTTAGGGTTGCCAAGTTTTCGTCACCGAACATCTTGCAGCTGCACATACCGGGCAGCCGTAAACGGCGGACCGCCAGTCTAAGTCAGCTAAAACCATATCACGTCTGTGGAGGAGCACTTCAGGGAGCTCCACCTGGACGGGCGAAGGCGCCCTGTCCCAGGGGATGACCCCTTGGAGGTGGCCGCCCTTGTCGGATCGGGGCGGCTCCTCTACATTGACGTGGGCAGTGCCTTACAACGAGACCCGCGGCGACAACGCGGGCCTCCCCTGGTCATGGTGGCGCCGGCCACCGGGGTGCCTCAACAGGAACCCGACGTGATCGAGCTTTCAAGCGAAAGCGAGGAGGAGGTGGAGCCCGACGCCCGCTTTGGCGAAGCCCGTTGGGAGGCGACCCCACCGCGGGAGGTAGCGACGCCCCCGTGGGAGATGTCCACCCCGCCGTCGCCGGACTCAACAACCTTACTCTCCTGGGAGGTCCCACCCCAGCCGGGACATCGCCAGTGGGTCACTGAGGAGGAGGAGGCCGAGCTGCGGGATTGCTTTGGCGAAGTATCGCCCCGCACCCTGGCCGAACTGGTGCCGGTGCCCGGAGCACGGGAGGGGCACGAGCAGGATCCCGGTAGAGACGCCGGGCCCCCACCGCTGGTAGAGAGGCCGAGCACGCCGCCGAGGACCCCCGGACGGGATATTCCCTGGGGAACGGCGACCTATAGTCCCCTACGAGAGGGCTTTAGAGCCACCACAGACCCCAGCACGCTGATCTCGCCCACGCCGGACGAAATATTCGGCTCTGGGCCGTTCCTGGCTCGACGACCGCCCACCATGTGTGCTTCTGCCATGGTCGGCAAACCGTCAACGCAGCCGTCAACGGAGACGCCGGCTCGGAGGAGGCGCTCCGCCCCGTGGGAGGACTCGCCCAGCAGCGCATCTGAGAAGGAGGAGCCACGGGCACGGAACGCGCCCTGGACACACCGGGAACCATGGGTGGCGGCCCCGGCCGAATGGTCAACCCCGGGCGGGAGGCTGCCGGCGCCTTTGATCTGGCGAGTGCAGGAGCGCTTGCGGACTCGGATCCAGAAGAACCGCCGATACCTGGACGAAGAGGGCGATCAGCGCTTCAGGATACAAATAAGTATCCTGGGGAAGGTACGGGTGTTCCTTCGCCCCACCCGGAAGTAGGTGGGGCGTGTGACGACGGTCACGATGCGCCCGCCGCCACGAGATGTAAATATATGTAAAAAAAAAACTAAACTAAACTAAACTAAATACTAAGTATGTAAATAGTAGGTTAAGTTTCAGGTTAGGTAGATAGGGATTAGTATGTAAATAGAAGGTTAAGATTAGGGTTAAGGTTAGGTTAGGAGAGGTGTAAATATGAAGTACATGCATAGGTTAAGATTAGGGAGGTAGGCGTTAGGGAAATCATAGGGCCGGGCCCACACCTCGGCCACACCAGGCCTGACGTCACGGGCAACATAACCCGCACCGTTGGCAACATCCTCCAGGAACGGGAGGAAACAGTGATGAAATGGTTGAGACACGAGATCCGCCAATCAGCGATCGGCAGAGAAGGCCGGAGAGCGCGACCTGGGCAGAGACCCGCGGCGCAGGCGCAGACAGAGCAGTGATTGCAAAAACGGAATTTGCATGGGCCACCTGCCGCCCAGGAGAGAGAGCGGGACAGAAAGCTCGCCATGCAGAAGAATGCATGGAAGGCAGAACGGCGCGTGCCATCGATCGTGGCAGCTCAGCCGCAAAGGAATGGACAGAATTAGGCCACGCGACGGCTGAGAAGAAAAAAACGATAGATCTCGTAATTAGGCCAGCAGCGTAACAAGTTGAGATAAAGTGAAGATCAGTGACAACCAACCAACCATTTCCTGGCGTTTCCAATTATACATTTAACTGGAAAGGGACTCTGGACCGCTCAGTTCATATCTCGGCCGTAGTGCATCCTTACAGCACTGACATGGCTGATGCTGTCGACATTTTTTACAATGCGATGATTTCATTCTACTCGGAATGTGTTCCCCTTTACTAACCCTCATTTTCAAAAAAACCACCTTGGTTCACTAAATAATTGAGTCGCTTAAAAAATGTAAAGTCAAGGCGGTATACGAAATTTAGAAAAACCGATTCTCGTTCTGACCTCTCTAAATATATCGGTTCGGTCAAACTTCACGGTACTGAACGCACAGTGTTACAAAAACTATTTGACTCGTTGAAGGGTACAGTTCTCTCAGGATCCAAAACAGTTTTATAATTTTGTTAATTGTAAACGTAAGGCGATAACTCCTTCTTCCTCAAACGCAACTGTGAAGGGCGATCAGGCAATTGCAAATCTTTTTGCCCAATTTTTTTAAACAACATACTCCACTTCCATTGACCTAAATCAGACATATTCCTATAACTTGCCTAGATCGAACCTAATATTCTGTCCGTGTTAGGACAAAATCTCTCTCCTTTTAGACCTTCATCCTGTTAAGCCAGTTTATTTGCCAGGTCCCGACGGAAAACCGGCCTGTGTGCTTAGGTATTGTGCCGATGCCCTGTGCTCGCCCCTTCTGAAATTGTCTACCTTATCCTTAGAAACCTCTGACTTTCCCTTCATTTGGAAGGAGTCATTCATTATTCCTCTCCACAAAAAATGTAACAAATCGGAGGCCAATAACTATAGAGGAATCTCTAAGCTTTCGGCCATCCCTAAACTTTTCGAAAACTTAATCACTCCACATTTGCAGCACTTTGCAGATCAGTAATTTCTCCATTAATGATCTGCCCAAAGTTTTGACAAATTCTAGAGTACTCATGTACGCTGATAATGTCAAGCTTTGCGTGCAATACAAGACCGTCGCCTACCAGTCTGATTTACAAACAGATCTTTATAGCTTCCAAACCTGGTGTTGCATAAACCTACTTAACTTAAATGGCTCTAAATGTAAGCTAATGACAATCTCTCGTGTCGTTCCCAAGCTTGCAATATACACGCTTAACTGCTGCTCTTTGGAAAGAATTAATTCAGCTGATGACTTGGGTGTCCGCCTGGAACCCAAACTTGAGTTTATCGATCATATTTCGTGCACGGTGAATAAAGCCAGGGGTATGCTGGTGTTTATTATACGGTGGTCGAAAGAATTCGATGACCCTTATGTAACTAAAAATTTATATATTTCATTAGTCCGCCCTATCTTAGAATATGGATCTTGCGTTTGGAGCCCACAGTATGGAGTCCATAGTAAACGCATTGAATCGGTTCAAAAGAACTTTTGCTTTTCGCTCTACGCGGTTTAAACTGGGATGCTGACCAGAGATTACCCTCCTATCATAGTAGACTTCCTCCTATAAACTTACCCTCCTTAGCCAATTGTAGAACTATGGTAGGCATAACCTTCATTTATAACCTTATTAACGGTGACGTGGAAAGTACTGACTTGTTAGGCCAGATCAATTTCCACGT
Organism: Drosophila mayri; assembly: GCA_008042485.1. Taxonomy (NCBI): domain Eukaryota; kingdom Metazoa; phylum Arthropoda; class Insecta; order Diptera; family Drosophilidae; genus Drosophila; species Drosophila mayri. Next base: position 5,810 of record VNJN01006863.1, on the reverse strand, counting down.
CCCGAGTACAAATACTAGATCGTAAATACCCTTAATTTTGCGCTTTTGTAGAACCTTATTTGAACTGCATGATCCCTTAAGAGTACTGTGTGCAAGTTATAATGATTTGTATTTGGTGATTTTCATGCTAACAGTCTTCCTAAACTAAAAACTTTAATCCTTATCCACTTAGATAGCATGCATGCAAACATTCAGGCAGCTCGCAGCTAGTTTATTTCTCCGTATTCTTTTCTATATTTCAATCGCGTCCACTAATACCTAACCCTAACAGGCACGTGCCTGGTTTCATAAGGGCCACTTGAATGTACCAACCGAAGTGCATCAACGTCCATATAAACCGTACATAAAACCCTAAAGGTTCATGTACTTCAAACTCACGCCTACAGTGGTTAACTACTGAAGGGATAAAGTTTCTAGAAGAAAGACGGGGAACATGGAAATTGATCTTGCCCAACAGCTAGGGGCTCTCCACATCTTCGTGAATAAGTTTATGTAGGAAGACGACGCCAAGCATCGTCCTACGGTTAGCTAAAGAAGGTAAGTTAAGTCGGAGGAGTCTACTAGAGTAAGACGGTGTGACGGTCTGCCGCCCAGGTTTAGGATAACTCAGGGACGGCCAGGGTCCGTATAGTAGTCCGAGTTGTAGCTGTAAGAGATACTTCCCGATCCCCCAGTGAGAACAGTGTCAAGAATTCGGTGACTTAAATAGGTTTCCTAATTTATTCGATCTTATGGTTTACAGAGGTGTCGATGGGATCGTCGGGTTGGCTGCACCCGGGTTGTCTTGGCTTCGGGCAGCTCGCCGGTACCTTGGGCTGGATTGCCGCCTCGGCGCGTCGTTCGGTCCGATCGGAGAGCGAGCACGTTCGGTTCGGCTCGGGAGTCGTCGGTGCCTTGGGATGCCTCAATCGGTCGGTCCTGGGTCATGGGCCTGTGGAGAAAAGAACAGAGAGGGCAAAGGGGCAACTCGGAAGTCCGTCCCAGAGAGCCGGCGCAATGGACTCGGAAATCCTCGATAGGAGCGAGAGAGAGAGAGAGAGAGAGAGCGGTGGACTCGTAGGTCTTCCGTTGGAGAGAGATGCGGTGGACCCGTAAGTCTTCCGAGAGAGAATTCGCGGTGGACACGTAAGTCTTCGGGAACGGTAGAGAGAGGTAGTGGGCTCGAAAGTCCTCAGAGAGAATGCGCGGTGGACTCGTAAGTCTTTGGGAACGGCAGAGAGAGTTGGCGGGGACTCGAAAGTCTTCCGAGAGAATTCGCGGTGGACTCGTAAGTCTGCGGGCACGGCAGAGAGAGAAAGCGGTGGACTCGGAAGTCTTCCAGAGCAGTAGGAATTCGGTGGACCGAATTCTACGGCGAGACCCGTAAGTCCGTCGGCGAGAGGGCGATTCGGCGGGCCGAATTATAAGTCGGGCGGGTGGACTCGAAAGTCTGTAGAGAGGAGGGAAATTCGGCGGGCCGCTTCCTCTTCTTTTCCTATGCAACCCTGTCTTCCTAGTGTGACCTTTCCTTGGCGCGCGCGCGTTTATGATTTAAATTCAAATATATTATTATTCTTGATTTCTTTTATTTCTTCTTTCTTCCTTTTTTCTCTGTATTTATCTCTACCCTTTTCCTATTTACATTTCTTCGTGGTTTTTTACATTTCATTGTTTTATTTCTTTTTTTTCCTATTTACATTTCTTCATGGTTTTTTTACATTTCACTCTTTTCTACTTCATTGACATTTCTTTTTATTTCTTTCTTTTACATTTACTGTTTTTCTTCTTAGTTGTGCGCGGCACGCGTCACCCCCCCCCCCCCCCCCCCCCCCCTCCTTTACTTGTGGCGTGTAATCGCCACGTGATTGCCCCTGTTGGATATCACACGCCAAATTGTCCCTTCGTCCTCCTGGAGCCACCTTTTTTGGTGTCCGTACCGCTTATTTTTTAACTTCTCAGCGATCGCCGCGACGCACGCCTCTGATAGTATGGCTCCGGCTGGTAGCGTCCACCCGTGAGCATTCCGCTCCACCGGATTCAGCTCCAGCACGTCTCGGTCGGGAGTTGCCGGTCGGGGCACCAGGGGTGTAATCGGTACCAAGGGCGGTGGTGCTTCCTCTCGTTGCTCCCTGGGTACTTGGTTCCGCACTCCTGGGCCCGACACTAGCGACTTAACCGTCGCCGCCTGGACTGGCCTGGGTGCCCGTGGTGCGGCTGCTTGCTTCGGCACGTGTGCCACGCGATTTTTAGTGATCGTAGTGTTAGCATCATGGATTAGTGTGACCCCCCTTTTTTAGGTATCGATGTATCGAAATGGTTTGTGATCGATGTGTCGTGATTGGGTTTGTGTTGGTTTGTAATCGATGTATCGAAATGGTTCGTGATCACGGTGTCGTGATTGGGGTTGTGCTGGTTCGTAATCGATGTATCGTGATTGGGATCTACATACGGTTTCGTGTCCCCGACATAGGCTCGCCGTGTCTTCTGTGTCCGTTTTACCGGATTACCGGATAAATGAATTCTATTATTTTCCATGGCCCATCGTATCTCGGAGCTAACTTCGCGTTGAATTTTTGTATCGCGTTCGATAGGTGGTGTGTTTTACACATGACTCAGTCTCCGATCTTCGGTTTCCATTCCCGCTTCCTTAGGTCGTAGTGTGCTTTTTGCTGTTCCGCTGCCCCCACCATGTTCCCTAGTGCTCCTTTCCTTTGCTCTTCCATGCGACGCCACCTGTCTTCTATTTTTTCTTCCCGGATTCCTGACCCTTCGGTTGCGCCGTCGAACAATGTTCCTGGCAGTCGTAGTTCTCTCCCTAGTACTAGTTGTGCTGGGCTATACTTTGTTGTTTCCGATACGCTACTGTTGAATGCTAACATCAGCTCCGGTAGTTGATCGTCCCATTTCGTCTGATTTTCTCCTGTCACCTGTGCAATCAGTGTCTTTATTGTTCGATTTGCTCGCTCCGTCGGGTTTTCCTGTGGTGTATAGGGAGCAGTGAACTGCTATTTTATCCCCCATTGTTCCATGGCCTTTTTCGTTTTTTTTCTCGTGAACTGGACTTCGTTGTCTGATATTAGTATTTTTGGCGCTCCGAACCTTGCCAGTATTCGTTCTCTAAATACTTTCAGGAATGCTTTCGCCGTTGCTTGTCGGATTGCCGCTAGCTCTACCCACCTTGAATACTTTTCAATAATTACCAGTAGTGCAGAGTTCCCGTGGGTTGTTCGTGGCAATAGTCCGACGAAGTCGACGCATACCGTTTCCTATGGTGTTTCTGCTACTCGTGTCAGCATCTTCCCAGCTGCTTTTTGCTGCGAGACCATAAATTTCTGGCAACTGTCGCATGCTCGTACGAATTTTTTTGTGTCCTTGGTTAGTCTCGGCCAGAAATACTTTGCTTGTATCCTCCTAATCGTCTTGAATATCCCCGTGTGACCCGCCTCTGCTGCGCTATGGTTTTCCCTCATTATCCGTGGTATCTCGCCCGTGGTTGCACAAAGCTTCCATTGCTGTTAGTCTTCTTCCCGCTCACTCCGCTTGTACAGTCGTCCCCCCGCAATTTGGTATTCATCACTGTGTACTCCTCCTTGCAGTTCCTCCATCTTCTGCCTTATCCAATCGTCTTGGTGCCGGAGCCCCTTGACATCCGCCTGCGGTAGTCTTGATAATGCGTCCGCTACCACGTTGAGTTTTCCCTTTCTATATTGTACCTCAAATTGGTATGGTTGTAGCCCTAGGGCCCATCTCGCTACCCTTCCTGCCGGGCTTTTTATCGAGTTCAGCCATTTTAGTGCCATGTGATCCGTTACTACAGTGAATGGATACCCCTCGAGGTACATCTTGAACTTGTCGATGCCCCAGGAAATGGCCAGGCATTCGTTTTCTGTTGCACTGTACTTTTGTTCTGTCCCATTCAATTTCCGGCTCGCGAATGAGTTTACATGTTCCCCATCTTCTGCTTCTTGTCAAGACTGCTCCTAATCCGGTGTCGCTTGCGTCCGTTTGTAACTTGAATTGTTTTGTGAAGTCCGGGCATGTCAAGACCGGTGCCCGTGTCAAGCTTTGCTTCAAACCGTCGAACGCTTGTTGATGTTTCTCCGTCCGTTCGAACTTCTGCCCTTTCCGTATCAGTTCTTGCAGCGGGCTCGCTTGTTCGGTGAAGTTTGGTACAAACCTTCTATACCATGACGCCATTCCGAGGAAGCTGTGTACCTCCTTCGCGGTTTTGGGGGCGGGTAACTCCTGAATCGCCGCTACCTTTTCTGGGTCTGTGTGGATACCCTGATTGCTTACCACGTGTCCCAGGTACTTCAGTTCCTCCTGGAAAAAGTGGCATTTATCCGGATTTATCCTTAA
>VNJN01006855.1:0-10497 GCA_008042485.1 Drosophila mayri | reverse complement strand
AATTTTTTCGAATTTCTATTTAATTTTCATGAAAATCGGACGACTATATCCTATAGCTGCCATAGGAACAATCAGGGAAATAAAAGAACAAATCTTAACTTCGCTATTTCTCAACTTATTTTTATCAAATTGGAGATTTGGCCACTTAATAATTTTTTCGAATTTCTATTTAATTTTCATGAAAATCGGACGACTATATCATATAGCTGCCATAGGAACGATCGGAAGATTTTTCGAAAAAAAATTATAACTAAGTCAGTTTTCAATATATTTTAACGTGGTATTTGGCCATTTAGTTTTATTTCGAATTTCTATTTAATTTTCATGAAAATCGGACGACTATGTCCTATAGCTACCATAGGAACAGTCAGGGAAATAAAAGAAAAAAACCTTAACTTCGCTATTTCTCAACTTATTTTCATCAAATTGGAGATTTGGCCACTTAATATTATTAAATATAGCTTGTAAGAGAATATATTTAAGCTATTTATTTAAATAAATTAGAATATAAGTAAAATGTAATTGTATATTGCGTATTGTAAATAAATTAAAAATATTATTTAATAAATACATATAAAAAATTGTACAATATATTTAAAATTTAGATATTATATCCTCCTCTTGGATTGAGACCTTGTCGTGGTGTGGGGGCTTAGAACGTGAAAATAAATATCACTGAAACTAACCGCAATCCTTCAATATTAGCATTTTTAATTACTTCGTTACTGCAAGGGTATTTCAACTTCGGTTCGCCGAAGTTAGCTTCCTTTCTTGTTTTTCTTTATCATTATTTGATAAAACGGTCACCGGCTTGAGTAGCGCTACTCTTCAAGACAGTAATATTTTGTTGCCAATAATTTTAAAAGATTCCATTGAGATTTTATCAAAGATCTTTTCGCTCGGTGCCACTTTGAGTTTTCTGGAGTCTACAGGCTTCCTTTTCAAGCCTTAAGAAGAACTGCCCTAAGTCGAGGGTTCCATTGGTGTACATATTGCTAACGTCAGTTCTTGTTTTAGTTAACATGGAGAATCTTTTATTCGCAAGGTCTCTACTTTGCGTACCTTGTCATTTACACTGACTTCGTATACAATGAGCTAAGAAGCTTTAGTAAGACTTTTGCGTGTGCAAATTTACTTTTTTTTCTGTTTACTTTGATTTCTGGTAGTGACTTTCAGAATCAAGTTGTTATTTTAAATCCGTTATTGTAATGCGAGATAGCGCATCAGCTACTAAATTATCTTTACCTTTTAGATACTCTACCGTAAATTAATATTACTCTAATTCCAGTCTCATGCGTGTAAGTTTGGAACTGGAATTTACCATTGAAAATAAATAGGTAAGTGCTCTGTGGTCTGTTTTAACAGTGAAGTGTAGTGCTTTTGTGGCTTTCTCCTATTGTAAAGGATCATTATTCAGTCATCATTCTCTAAAAACAGATTTTGGCGTTATTTTGGAACCAAATGATAATCGCGTGAAACGATACGAACTATTATTTGTTGAAAAGGATGTTATATCCCGCGATCTTTTTTGAGTTCAATTTGATGAAAACCTGACATTAAGTCAAGGCATGAGAAATATTTTGCTCTACCTTGTTGATCTAAAATATCATCTATTCTAGGCAGCGGAAATTTATCAGACAATTTAATTTGACGACAGTCATTTACTAATCGCCATCTTTTATTTTCTGTATTTGGAAGTGACTTTTTAGGTACTAACAAAAGTGGGCTATTATAAGGTGATACAGAGGGTTCCACTATTTTATCATCGATGAGTCTTTTGACTTGTTTTTGAATTTCGTCTTATTGACTGTGAGGATTTCTATAATTTTTTATATAAACGGGTTCATCATCAGTTAATCTCAGTTTTTGTCTATACAAATTGTTGGTAGTGATTGATTCGGTTTCTAGTCCGAATACATCACTATACTGGGTGCATAATGTTGTAAGTTTTTCTTTGAATTATGTGGGAAGTTTATTGAAAGTTAAGATAATATAGTTTTCTGTCGGTTCTCTAAGTTTGTTTGTACTACTTTGTAGTTTGAAAGTGGTTCATGATGAATATTTTTAATGTAAATTACTTGATCTGTGCTTGTTGTATTTTAAACTCTTATATATGCATTTGGAACTGTTGGTATGGTATTTGCTATAAATATTAATACATTGTCTTCTTCTGAATTTATCGGCAGCATCTGCAGTCCAAAATCCTTAATCGATTTACCCGAAAGTAATTGCAGTACTTTATTCAATTCAAATAATGCTTCGTCAAATATGTTTTGATCATATTGTATGTCATCTGAGATTAACTCTCGGCGTCGTCATTCAGAAAATCACTGGCCACGTTTTCTTGAAACCTATTCCATACATTAACAGAATCAGTCACTTGACAAAACGCTACTATGACAGCAAATAAATATCTTAATGATGTAGCTGAACTACAAACACCTGCTTCTGATAATGTGTTTTCCCAGTGAGAATCATCTTCCAAGAGCCCCATAGTTTTGCATGCTGCTTGATAAGTATTATAAACAACACCTTGTACAGTTCTTAGGCTTGAAAAGTTTGTTGGGCCTTTTACAATATGCAGTAACATTCTCAGATAATAGCATTCACTGTTGTTGGGATGAATCGTGTAAAATCTGCCAAGAGCATCCTTTTTTTTACTCCGGGGAAACCATCAACCGCAGTACCTTGTTTTCGTCGTTGAAAAGTTTAAGAACTCTGGTTCCATGTATAGTAACTGTCATCTGTTAATGTAATATGTAATGTTAATGTAATATGTTTGTAATATGTTAATTTATTTTTATTTAACTTCTTAGCTACTGAGTAAGCTGGACCTTTTGGCTAAATTTTAATCAGGCTTGATTTTAGAAAATCAAGTTCTTCCGCAGGAGGACGCACGAGCCGTGGAGGTGGTATGGGCGCGGTACGCGGTCAGCACACCGGGACCCGGCACAACGACAGGGCAACACGCCCAGATATGTCGACCAAACGCCGGATCGGCATAGATTTAGAAGCCCAGACGCCAGCGAGAACGGGTACCGGAGAGCAAGGAGGCGCGGATGATTCCCCTCCCCATTCCAGCCGGTCCGCTAACAGCGGCAAATTGTAGCCGGTTTGGGTGGGTACAGGGCAGAGAGGGGACCCAGAGACGACAACCAGGGAAAGAATCAAACACAGGCCAAGCAAGGCAGCGGCGAACGGCGCGGTGAAAATGACGCCCCTCCTTAGCCCGACCGGTACGCCAACAGCGAGAAAACGCGAGCCGGTTCGGGTGGGTACATGGCAGAGAGGGGACACAGAGACTCCGACCAGGAGAAGGGTCAGATACAGACCAACCAAGGCAGCGGAACACGGCGCGGCGAAAATGACGCCCCTCCCCAGCCCGACCGGTACGCCAACAGCGACAAAACGCGAGCCGGTTCGGGTGGGTACATGGCGCCAAATAGAAACAACCATAGAGAAACGAGGCGCGGAGGACTCCCTTCCCCATTCCGGCCGATCCGCTAACAGCAACAAAATGCGAGCCGGTCAGGATGGGTACGCAGCAGAGAAGGAGCGCCAAGGAAAGAAGCACCGAATACACCCAGAGACACCAACAAGGACAACCACGGGCAAGTGGCAAGGCGCGGACGACACCCCTCCCCATTCCGGCCGGTCCGCTAACAGTAACAAAATGCGAGCCGGTCAGGGTGGGTACGTGGCAGAGAGGAGGCGCCGAATCGGATGGGACGCACCAAAACGGCACCGGGAACCAACACCGCGGGACGAATCCCCAACCACAAGGGAGGAACCGGCGAAGATAAGTCGGCAAACACCCTCACCGGACCGAGACGTCCTCCAATTAGGTGCGGACACAGGGATCAGCTGGGTATGGAGCATCCCAACCGAAGCGGAAGTTTCCCCAGCGGCCATTGCGGAAATCAGGCGGCGATTGGCTGGCAAAAATTTGGGAAACAACAAGCATCTCTCATTCGGGACGGAGCCAAAACCTGGCGAGTAACATTCTCCCGATCAAATGCGGTCAAAATCGAGGAGCACCGGCTTAAGCAAAAGGAGGGGGGAGTGTGACGCCCATTGGCGCACAGTAAATAATAAAATCAATAAATATGTAATAATAATATATAAGAATATACATATGATGAGAACAGTCCTTTTAAATTCGAATCAAACGCGCGGGCGCGCCTGAGAATGGTCACATCGACCACACGAGGTTGGCCACACTAAAAAGGATCGATAAGCTCACATGAGAAAGCCACACTAGACGGCCAAGGGCCGCTATATAAGGCGAGCCAGATTCCTTGAAAGGGCAATCAGAGCGAGCAGCAAAAGCGAGCAACTACAACCTAGGACCAGGAGGATCACCCGGTAAGCGGAGAAAAAGGTCTTAAGATAGGCAAAGGTAACCTAGCTACTGAACCTGAGTCGGAGAACCGACTGATCAGGGAAACCCTTCTCGTAAATAGTAGACCTTAAAGGCCTCTAAAACCTTCTCATACATAGTAGACCTTAAAGGCCTCTAAAACCTTCTCCTAAATAGTACCCTTAAAGGCCTCTAAAACCTTCTCATACATAGTAGACCTTAAAGGCCTCTGAAACCTTCGCATAAATAGTAGACCTTAAAGGCCTCTAAAATCTTCTTATAAATAGTAGACCTTAAAGGCCACTAAAACCTTCTCATACATAGTAGACCTTAGAGGCCTCTAAAACCTTCCCATACATAGAAGACCTTAAAAATCTCTAAAAACCTTCTCATACATAGTAGACCTTAAAGGCCTCTAAAACCTTCTCATACATAGTAGACCTTAAAGGCCTCTCAACCTTTCTCATACATTGTAGACCTTAAAGGTCTCCATACTGTCCTTCTAATTAGCAGACCTCAACGGCCTCTCAAACTACTCTCTCAGTTCACAGACCCTGACGGCACCTTGGACCTGTTCGCCTAACTAGTAGACCGCGAAAGCCTCTAAAACTGTCCTTATCGTAGTAGACCTTTAAGGCCTCTAAAACCCTCCTAATTGGCAGATCTCGAGGGTCTCTCGCTCTCTCTCTTTCCCCCTCTACTACGTAGCCCCTGAGCCACCCCGGCACATCACCAGAGCCGAGACGAAGCCCGGACGACCCCGAACTCAGGAGTAGCAGAACCCGAATCAGCGAATCTCGTGGACACCAACTAGTATACCCACACCCCATTTCTTGTTAACTCCTTTAAACTTGGCCTAGAGCCCAATAAGCGAACCAATATAAGTCATTACTGTGTAATTCCCCAAGCCTTCACCTCTGGGAACGGATCGGGATCTATTCTAGCAACTCTACCCAACTCAAAAAATATAAATTTCTGAGACGACCCTGGCCACCCGCGAGCCCCGGCGCACTGAGCAATCGTCACAATATTTTGCCTTGAATATAGGCAGAGACATCTTCAGATGCGAGATCAGGGGCAAGCCTTGAAACAAATATTGTTTTCGAAGGGGGGACTGCTGTGATGGGCTTGCGTAACGAATTGTTACTGTTGGACCCTGGGTCGGTTTTTCTACGGGGTTTTGCGGAGCCAAAGAATTGGACTCCGCATTGGACAAAACGGACGATGATGTTGACTGAGCGGCTTCCGATGCCACAACGACCGATTCGGTTACCGAATCTTTGATCGTTCCTGATCTCAGAACCATTATAACGGGGAACAGGAGTTGTGGTGACGGGGAGTGGCAGGAAATTGGTTGCTGTGTCACACAGTTGCAGCCGCGAAGAACAGGTCATTCGCCCTGCGAAAAATTGCCAATATCTCAGAAAATCCACTCCTGGTCTGACGCATAAAGGAAGATATCTCCAACTCAACTGGTCGACAGGTCTCACAGCAATAACGCAGGCCATTCGACCTGTGACCTCGATGCATTTAGCATGCACTACTGCCTCGCAAAGCAAACAATGTATGCTGGGGTGGTCTACCGAAACATCCTTTTGGCAGTTTTTTACCAAAAAAAAAACACAAGAGAGGGAACGAGAACAGAAGAGCGCAACAGTTAGAATTCAAACAGCAGAAGTCACAAGAGCGATGAGAGCTATGAACCGCTTAGACGCAGCTAACAGCAAACAACTCCCAAGCGGTGGAGTGAAAAAATAAGAAAAAAGAGGAAAACTGAGATAAGATAACCGTCTTATCACAAACTAAAAGGTGATTAATAATGCAAATTAATTACACAGCAAACTGAATGCACACGCGGTTGCAAACGGTATTTGATTATAGATATTTATGTGATTAATTTAGATGGAACCCCGGTGGTTTTAGGTCAAAAATAACACTAGAGTCGGAGCGCAAAACAAAAACACGACCGTCCGCTACGAAGGGAAAGATCGAACCTGATATTGAGGACAAAATTTTTGCTGTTAGGACTTCAGAGGATATTAAGTGCTTAACCTGTAACGAGATAGGCCACAGGTACCATGATTGCCTTAAATCCCGACGTATTTTCTGTTATGGTTGCGGCACACCGGATGTGTATAAGCCCAACTGTGCAAAATGTAAGCCTGCTTTAAAAAACTCAATACCGGACATTCGTTGGGTGAAGAAAATGGACCTCCGACACCAGCCTCAATAATACCGTTAGAGCCAGATTCTTCGGCAAGTGATAAACATTCAATATTGCCAAACACTCAAATTGATGTACCAACAAACGAATCTTTTAACCCATATCATTTGCGGGCCCATATCATATTTCAGCCCAATTCTCATGTGTGTCGCAAACGACGTTTTTTACGGCGAATTCGCAAATTTTGCCTTCGCAAAAGATCTATGAAACATTTCACTGTGTCATCGTTCATTAGCAAAAAGAATGACATTCGACCTTTCACCAACATCGACATATTTGGTCATTCGCATCTAGCTCTCCTGGACAGCCGAGACAGGCGTTATTGGTGGTGAGCTAGCCAAAAAAGAATATCAGCGCAGCAATTTGATTTATTAAAATCAGTTCTACGAACTGATGATGGCCAATCTATTGCTGGTTTTATCACAATTCCCCTGACTAATAACTCAATAAATAGCAATTTCAAATTTTTGAATGAACTTCTTGTTAGCATTCGGAATTTCTATTAATCAATCACCAAAAATAAAAAAAATCGATTGTGAATTAGAGGATGACTTAATTCGAATACAATTGTCGGATTTACAGAAATCCAGATGACATAAAGTGATCGAGTTCTTTCCATCGTTTGAGAGTGAAGGTTTAGGATTGACTAAATTGACACAATATCGAAACATATAATGCAAAACCAATCAAACAAAGATTCTATCCACTTTTTCCAGCTGAAGAAAAACTTTTATGTGTAGAAATCGATCGGATGATTGAAATGGACGTGATATAAGAGGCTCCTTCATCTCCGTGGTCGTCTCCAGTTACCTTGCACGTTAAACCCGGCAAGGTACTATTTTGTCTGGACGCAAGAAAATTGAATGCAGTTACCGTAAAGATGTCTTTTGGCAGATCTGTTTAGATCAAGAATCCAGTGCCAAGACAGCTTTCTCCACGCCGACTTGCTTGTTCCGTCAAATAATTTCGAAGAAAACATGGTGCACCTGTCTAAAGTAGCCGCACAATTACTTAAAGCTGGATTGACTATTAATATTCAGAAAAGTCAGTTTTGCCTAAAATCAGTAGCCTATCTAGGAAACGTAGTTGGCGAAGGCACACTTCAAGTAAACCCAAACAAAATCAACGCTGTGAGCGAATTTCCTGTCCCTAAGACACAGAAACAATTGACAAGATTCTTAGGTATGACTGGTTGGTACCAGCGATTTATTTCAAATTATTCCACAATTATCTTCCATCTCACAGAATTATTGCGTGGCAATTCTTTAACTTAGAATGATCCAGTTCAAAAAGCGTTCGATAATATTAAATCCAAGCTATGTTTTGCTCCGTGTCTCGTTCACCCTAATTATGACAAACCTTTTATTCTGCAGTGCGATGCTTCACTACATGGGGTACGTGCAGTTCTAGACCAAGAGAAAGATCGAATCTAGTATATTTTATGGAGATTTATCGCTTGTAGCCTATTATGTATTATCAATGCATTAGCCTATTTATTAGAAGTGTCATATAGTCTTGCTCGCACCCTATAGAGAAGTCAAATCTCTAATGAAATCTCTAATTAATGCAGTAGTATCACAACAGTATATATAAAATATACTTCATTTTTGTTTGGTTATTCTTATATATTTAATTTCAAGGATAATTTATTTGTTTTTTTTAGTTCTTAATCAATTTTACAACGGTGTACATAATTCGTGTAATAGTTGTAATGTGTGTCAAAACACACTGCCGGTGCTTTTAATTTTTTAATATTTTTTCCAGGTCGTTAGCCTGGCTTTTATTAATAGCCTTTTTTGATATACATTTATTATGGAATATATTGGCGTTCTACAAAATATAAGCGCACATTATGGCAACAATAATTGACAATAAAATATTTGTTAAATTCGAGTCAATAGTGCTCGATTCAATTTTGTTAATTACATTTGCAGTCGAATCCACTGACTTTCTTTTATCAATTGCCATATCTGAATTTATTTCTTTTAATTTTATGCCATTAACATATGGCCTAGTTCTTGGCTTATAATTTATATATATATATGTAAATTATAATATATATATATATATATACATATATATATATATAATTATATTTAATTAGGTTTGTAATAAAGTAATAAGTTTGTATATATATATATATATCTATATATATATATATATATATGTAAATTATAATATATATATATATGTATATATGTATATTTAATTAGGTTTGTAATAAAGTAATAAGTTTGTATAAGTAATAAGTTTGTTTTTTTAAAAGTAAAATGATTTTCTTGTCCTATCAAGAGGTAAGATCTATTCTAACAGAAGGAAACCAGGACACGCTCTAATCGGGCAACGTTAATGTTGCTCAATTTACAAAAGTTTTTTTATATTATAAAACGAAAATATGCATCGCAGTGCAATAAAAAAAATTATTCAACGCAGTGCATTAAAAATATATGCGCTCTATGAAGCGCTGTCGGTTCCTCAAGGCGGAACGGCTTCTCCCTCGTTGGCGTAAGGAGCGGCCTGTCCCTCACACTTGTTGCTTCAGCTGCTGTTGTTCGGGGCCTATGACCTCAGGCGGTACCGGTGTTGGCCGCACAGGTATATTCGTAGTGAGGTGTGTACAATGGTCCCTCGCAGTCGCTGGCGCACTTCTTTTTCAATTTCGGGACTTCCACTTTTTCCGGCGGAGATTGGATATTTTTAGTTTTTGAAATATTTCTGATCGCAGAGTAGGTGGATGTGGGTGTTTTTGTGGTTTTATTTTGCGTGGCTCTTTCGTTTAACAATGTTTTTATGTGTTCCACTTCGTCATGTATTTTAACCGATTGGGTCCACTTTATGTTGTGTTCGCTGTTCAACAGCTTTAGTAGTTCAGCCTTTCTGGCCTTTAGTCTTTTCACCACTCCACTTATTTTCCCATACATCGCACTCTACTTACTGCGGTTACCGTTTTTGGCATGGTTTTTCTTGGTATTAATTCAATTTGTCCATCGATGTCACAGTCGCCATGTAATAGGTTAAATAAATTCGCCCGAACAGAGTAATAGATTGGCAGCTTCAAAGATCCCTTGACAGTTCAAACTTAGTGTTTTTGCCCGTAGCCATCCAGAAGACTTTCAGTTAGAGTTTTAAATTGATTTATTGTACATTTTGTTTTTACAATAAAATGTAGGAGTGTCAGAGCAACCATTGTTGCTGCTCCCAGCTCATAGGAGAATCTGTGCTTATCGATATGTATTTGAAACTAAGGAAGCCTAAGTCTTTTAGCTGCGGTCAGAAAGACGCATATAAAATATTCTTAAATACATAGCTATGCTTGCTTAGGCTGAGCGCGGAGGTATATACACATATATACATTGGTCCTCTCGTGTAGCAATTATGCTGACACTTGCATTTTTTGTGTGCGGGCCAATGTATAAGTGGGCGGTTCATCTTGAGGTCTATGACCGGCAATTGTATTGCGTAAACACTGCAACAAAGCTTATGACCAGTTTCATTTTTTAATAAAACCTTGTCTACTATTCAAAATTCAAAATATAAATTTGTTTTGTCGTACCTATGTTTTTGGTTTTGTTTTTTATTATCTAACATTATTCTAGCTCGCTTATATTCCTGTTGTAATCTAAAATTTAGATTCCTTAGTATAGTCTTCTATATTTTATAGTGGTTCTATTCTATATATGCTATTGAAATTTATAGGCAAATTTGAAATTTTACCAAAAACTAGCTCGTATGGACAAAATTGTGTGCCATAGAGGGGGTTGTGTTAAAGCAATATACGAAGTATTGTAACCATGTATCCAAATCAGTTTTGTCTACTGAGATGTAGGAACGGATGAACTCATTTAATGTTCTGTGGCTTCGCTCCACGGTACCTACAGTCTGGCGGTGGTGTGCAGTTGAAGTTATGTTTTTA